>OX422224.1:61334662-61754662 GCA_949130495.1 Sambucus nigra | reverse complement strand
TTTATCACTATAACTGTATCTATATTAATAATTGTAACATGCGTGAACTTATTAAAAAATTTCTTTATCACTAAAAAGACTTAGATTAAATATTAATTAAAAAATACTAGAGAATTTTTCTTATTACTTTTAAGAAGTAAATTATCAGATCAATACAGGTTTTAAAATATTTGAAATAATACTATTCCATCACCGACAAGAATGCATGCGGGAGAATTATTCTAAGTGGAGCTTTCATTTCACAACCTTATGAAACACTGAACATTAATTGTTTTTGCAGGTTGATAGAGACAAATTACATATGGTCCCTACTGTTTATGTCCTCGCATAAGATTCCCATAAAAAAATTAAAAAATATTTTAAATAGTTAAAAAAAACTATTATAAATATTTAAAAATTGTTTTGTAATATTTTGAAAATTGATTTTAATATTATAAAAAATTGTTAAGAAAACGTTTTACAATTTTTTTTAAAAACTGTAATATAAAAATATTGCAAAAACTGTTTTTAACATTTTTTAATATAATATAAAAATTATTTTTAAATAAATTAAATGGATTGACTTTAATTTCGCCTAATGGTTGTTTGATAGCTTCAGGTAAAATTTGCCTAGGTAAATTTTGCCATGCCCACGCTTTTGCTCATTGACAACCAAACGGACCCTTAGATTTGCATATACAATAAAGGATGAAGAACATTAGTATCGAAAATGTATGTTCTTGGGCTAAACTAAAATAATCTTACTGAATTATGGAATGAATTGAAAAGCTCACAAAAAATTAAACCAAACGGGTAGACCAATATTGTTGAATTACAAGATTCAAAATCAATTAGCTTAAGAAATCATTTAATTTAGTTTGCATACTTTACAATGTCAATAGATTCTCTGTTTTTGATGGTATATTTATAATTCAAGAAACATGATTAGAAAAATGTGCATGACTTTTAGGTATGGGTGACAATTTGTGTTTTTGGATCGGGTAACACGTCGACATGATACAACTTGGCATGACAATGTTTTTTTAGACATGAATATGAAACGGTACGACTTTGTGTTTTTCTAATTAGACACGACATGACCAACGCGATTTTATAACGTTTACACTAAATTAAATATAAATTGAAATGAAAATCCTAATAAAACACGATTAATACGACTCATAATTTTAATACAAATACAATATGACACAACTTCATGTAAAAAATACCCAACACAATTACAAAACGAACAAAAAATATCGTATCAATTTCGAGGGAATTTCATATTATTTTATTTCGCTTTTATGTTCAATTTTAAAATTGTCGGCCCTACTTTTAGGTGAGAAGACATTTCACTAATTTAATTTAAAAAATGCTGTTGACTATTAGTTGAGAATCTATTGGGAGGGATCTCACAAGTTGGATTAGAAAATGTTAATTAGCATAAAATAAGACCCTTTCTTATCTGATCATATGTACGTTACATTACGTACGGAAAAAATATCTTTTTTCCAATTTGACAAGAATATTTCCCACCTCCAAAAATTCTATTTTGCCCGAATTTTTGATCGAATTTTTGTCGACAAACTGACGTGTCGGCTTGCTATTGGTTGATTTGTGGGGTCCGCGCCAGCGGGACCTCAAAACCAACCAATAGCAGGCCGACACATCAGTGTGTCGGCCAAAATTCGGTCAAAAATTCAGGATCTATAGAACTACTCTTCCCACCTCCTCACCTCAAATAGAAACACCACCAGACGACCCAAAAAGAAAAATGAAAAAGAAACTTCACCAGTACTCCACTACTCTCTTAATGTCTCTCTCCCACATAAGTATAGTTTTGTAGTACACGAAAACATTTTTGAACTTTCAATATTTTCTAAGAACAATATTATAAAAATTATTTTCTATGATTTTTTTATTATTATGTTAATGTGTCAAATACAAATTGGGTGATATTTGTAATTCACACAAGTCCATCATAAACATATGCATATGTTTAGCGCATCAATAAGGTCACAAAAAATAATCATAAAAAAGAATTTGTATTACTCTTTTGTAAATAAGCCATTGTTTGAACTACGGTTGCACATGTTTCAATTTATATCAGTATCATTATTCTCTGAAAAATGGAATGAGATTACTCGGTCTCAATTTTTGGAATCGGAATTGAAACCGATAAAATATACAAGGATTCTTAAATTGGTTCATGCCGATTCCTAATTTCAAACATATTTTAAAAATAAGTCAAATAATAATTTAAATTCAAATATAATGAATTTAAAGGTCCTGAAATGCACTATAAACAAGCATTATAGATTTAATTCCTATCCAACAAGTCACTAATATATATATATATATCCACACGGACTAAAAATTTTTGATTTAAAATGTCACTTTGAAATTTCGAAACACATAAAACAATAGATAATATTTCTTTTTTAATAGTACTATAATTACTTTGCGCTTTGTTCCAGACTCCGGAATAGAATCGAACAATTTGTTCAGGAGAATGAGGGTGGATTTTCTGTTTAAGAATACCTCCGTAACCAATGTCAGAGGCATCGGTTTCAATGATTTTGAATGAATTTGGTGTACAAAGACCAAGACAAGGTAGGGTTTTAACATGTTTCTTGACATTTTGAACTATCGACGTATGTTCTATAGTCTATAGTCTATATATATAGTCCCGGTCAAGTTCAACAACTGAACCAAATGGAAGGAAAGATAAACCAAACCAAACCAACGCACGCGGTTTGGTTCAGTTTATTAGTTTAATCATTTTCGATTAACAACCATACCCTGAACTAAATATCTCATTTCAAGAGTCACACATGATTCATACATACTTTGGTAGACACACTGACGTGTCTCGCCTGCATTGAGTCGTTTCCGGGCTTCACACATGCTCCCAATACGAATGTGGGTCGTGTCCGGGCTTAACACATGCTCCCAATACGAATGCGACACGTTATTGTGTCTACCAAATTTGTCCGAATGCTTTATCGCTCTACAATTATTCCTCGTTTCAAATACCCACCATCTAGTAATATTTTACCAACACAAGGGGGTATTTGTAACAAAATGCATAGTTCAGGAGGTTCCTCAAATCAAATATAATTCAGGGGGGTGAATGCAAGAAACTGAAAGTTGAGGTGGCTTTTGTACACTTTGACCTATTGTTTATAAGAACTTGTTTATAATTCACTTCACATTTCATTTACAAAAACAACAAACACATTTTACAACTTCATCTAAAACACCATATTTTTGTTGTAGAATTGAGATTATGGATTGGGAATGGCTGGTAGAGTTTTTGAAGGGCATGTTAAAGCCCATAGCTGCCACTGTGGTGATGCTATTGGCTGTTATATTATCATATTTTCAGAAGCTAGGGTTAGGGGGTGAAATGGCCTATTCAATTTTCAGATCTTTTCTTCAACTTTCTATTATTGGGTTTGTTCTTCAGTTCATTTTTACTCAAGAAAATAATGGCTGGATCATCCTTGCTTATATTTTCATGGTATGTTTTTCTTGTTTTTCTTTGTGTTTGGTTGCATAGAAACTATGAGAACATTGTCTAAAACATATCTTGATAACATCAAAGATTATAATCCAAGATTTTGTAATTAAAACTTTTTATTAATTTATTTATTTCATTTTTTGTTTGAATTGTTTTTTTTCTTATGGCATTAAATTGTAGAAATTTAAGTATATTTATTTTATGAATGATAATATAGGATATTTATAAATATAATCATGCATGTAAAGAACAATGGTGTTATAATATAGTTCTATTCCTTTTGTTTTCTTGCTTTAAAAGAAAGAGGGAAAATGGGATCATCTAAATTCGTTTAAATTTTTTATTTACTTACTTATTTATTTATTTGTCGGATTATTTAGTTATTTGGCTATTTATTCGCAACCAAAAGGGGATTGCTTTTTTTTCCATTTTTAAATTCATATTTTGGGTTGTTTCTCATGGTCTTACTTTGTAAGAACTTAAGGTTAACTCTTTTATGAATTATAATATCGGGTTTTTATGTATACATACATGTATATATGGGACGATGATTTGATAATATGATTCTATTCTTTGTGTTTGGTTGCTTAGAAAATAAGGGATAATAGACTCATCACGATTAAATCAAAGATAGAAATTCAGCGTTTAAGCTATTTATTTATTTGGTTGCTTGGAATTTATATTTTGTTGTGGTTTCTACTGGTGTTAAGTTGTAAGAAATTAAGGTTACTACTTTAATGAATTATAATATGTATGTATACATAACTTACACGTTAAGAACAATGATGAGATAATAATTTAATAGTGGTCATTGATAAGAAGTAAAAAAAATCAACGCGGTAAGGGGGAGCTTCATTATTCAATTGGGATGCACAACTATTGTTTGAATGTCTAACAAGATCATATTTTAGCAAAATAGTAGTTTTTAGCTCATATAAGGACTTCATATAGAATGTTAGACCTGTCAATGGATCAGGTCAAATCGTATTCATGTCGTTTTTTATCGTGTTCGGATCTTATTGGGTTCTTGTCTAAACAAGTGACTTTTTTATCGTGTGAAAACAAAATATTCCAACCTTACCCGTTATGTTAACGTGTTGTGTCGTATTCACTCGTTAATACCCATTAAGATAAGGAATTATTTTGAACTGTATATAAATTGACATATTATCTCATTTTTTAACTCAAGTAGAGCCATTAATTCATTGATATCACTAAATCATCATTTAGTAAAATTCATTATGATTAAATTAACATTATGCTACATAATTTATTTATAAGTTTCAAGAGTATATCTTATTTACTTAAATTATTGGGTCATAATGGGTCTTATTAAATATCAACGGGTGAAGGGCGCCAACACTAACCCGACCCGTTAACTATCGTGTCTTATCTGGTTGTCACTGATATGACCCGAACCCATTAACTTATAACTGCGTATCAGTTTGTGTCGTGTTATCGTATCGTGTCTCATTTTTTCAGGTCTATAATATATATATATATATATATATATATATATATATATATATATATATATATATATATATATATATATTGTTGTTCTGTAAACTAAGATTTATTAAGGATTCTGATAATTTGTTCTCTAACTCACACAAAAAGAATCCAAAAATAATAAAGACAACGTTTCAACATATAATTAATATGACACATATATACTCTACTGTCAAATATATTTGTTTTTATTATTTAACAATTTTATTGTATGTTAATTTATATTGTACTTTCTCCTCTTCACAAAAATTACTTCCATTATCCACAAAAGAACTTAAAAATAATACATGATAAACTTGCAACACATACATAATTCACTCAAGCACTAATGAAATACTTCGCTACAAGTACATTACAGATATGTAATACATATATTGTGAAGACTACAATAGCGTACTTCGAGATGTATATTAAATGTACTTGAGCCAAATAGGATTGAATTTAATTCTATATTCATTATTTGTCTTATTTGATAAATTATTCAAATAGTGCACATTATATATCGTGTCTCCTCTTCTATGAGAGAGAAAGAGAGAGGGAGAGATAGACAGTCTCAATATGGGAAAAGCTCACAATGGCATTTTGGATATAGCAAATGTCAAAAAGTTGTTTCACATGAATATTAAAAAAATTCATTATCTAATAAATCATTTAAAAGTTTATTTATATATCATCACTGCAAGCGATAACATTGTTAGTATTTTAAACCCATAATTTTTTAATTAATTAACGATAAGTTCAAATGATACAGTTACATTTATTAATGATAACGATAACGAACACGATACTGAGAAGTTAAATAAACAGTTATCATTATTAGTTTCTATCATTATTAGTTTCTATAGAGAATAATGATAACGATAAATAAACATTCCACTATTAGTTTCTATGATTATATTGAGAAGTTAAAAGGAGAATCTCTTTTGCTAATATAATGTTGATTCAGCGTAAAATTAATTGGAAAATATTTGGAAGACATGGGATTTCGACTTAAATTCGCGATCCGAACACATATCTGGGTGTGATTGGTGCGTTTTGAGTGAGGACACCGTGAAATGATGTGTCCCACTCCAAATGCTCTAATCATATCCGGACACGTGTCTCGGGTCGTGAATTTAAGTCGGAATCCCATGTCGCTGTAGCAATGCTCAAATTAATATGATGTTTAAAAATAGAGACATATATCAACTAGTCTCTCGAATTTTTTCTTAAAAATATTGTGACACTATTTTATCAATTTAGAAAAGTGTGCAAAAATGTAAAATTTTATTTTAAATATGATGAGCTCATTTATTTTAAACGCGGGTTGACATGACCCTCAAATAATATTAATTTGACTATTTGAGTATAAATATTTGAATGATATCTAATCTAATGCTCATGCTAATTTATTAAAGCGAGTCAATAAAGGGAGAGAGATTTTTTATACTTCACACTTTCTGTTACATTTTGTCGTACTGCTTCAAGTGTCACAAAAAGTGAAAATTATATTATGTCAATCTTCTATACTCAAATGAATCAAAGATTAGAATTTTTTTATTTTTTAGTAGCATATCATGAGGTGTTTAAATCAGTTTATGTGTACTCCGATTAATTTTTATTCGTGATTTCTGTTGATCAAGTATTATTTTGACAACATCAGAAATCGAAATGGAGATCAAACTCAATCCACTTCCAACATGTTTCAATAACAGCCTTATATCACTGAGTTATTTAGATCTCCTCCCATGTGGATATTTTTGGGGTTTAAAATAAAAGTGAAAAGATTAAAAGTAAAGTATTTCCAATGTGGTCCATGGATTGTAATATACGTGATTTATTTTGTAACGTATATGCAAATTATCATAA
Source organism: Sambucus nigra (assembly GCA_949130495.1). Lineage (NCBI taxonomy): Eukaryota > Viridiplantae > Streptophyta > Magnoliopsida > Dipsacales > Adoxaceae > Sambucus > Sambucus nigra. Next base: position 61,747,800 of record OX422224.1, on the reverse strand, counting down.
TATTATGTTAATTTATGTCACGCATACAATAATTTTGTAATGTAAATATGCTAAGCTCGCATATACATAGCATGTAATGTATACAAAAAGATGGAGAACATTAGTATCGAAAATGTATATTATTGCGCTAAACTAAAAAAATCTTACTGAAATAGGGAATGAATTGAGAAGATCACAAAAAATTAAACCCAACCGGTAGCCCAATATTGTTGAATTACAAGATTCAAGATCATTTAGCTTAAGAAATCATTTAATTTAGTTTGCATGCTTTAAAATATCAATAGATTCTCTGGTTTTGATGGTATATGTATAATTCAACAAACATGATTAGAAAAATGTGATTGACTTTTAGGTAGGGATGACAATTTGTGTTTTTGGGTCGGGTACGGGTCGACACAATACGACACGGTAAGATAAGATTTTTTTTAGACACGAGCACGATACAGTATGACTTCTTGTTTTTTTATCAGACACAAGCACGACCCGAATAGAACACGCCATGACACGACTAACACGATTTTATAAAGTTTGCACTAAATTAAATATAAACCGACATAAAAATCCGAATACAACGCGATTAATATGACTCATAATTTTGACACGAATGTGATACGACACGATTTTGTGCAAAAAATATCCAACACGAATGCAAAACGAATAGAAAATATAGTATCAATTTCGAGCTAATTTCGTATTACTTTATTACGTGTTTGCGTTCACTTTTAAAATTGTCGGCCGTATTTTTAGGTGACGAGACATTTCACTAAGTTAATTAAAAAAATGCTATTGACTATTAGTTGAGAATATATGGGATCTCACAAGTTGGATTAGAAAATGTTAATTAGCATAAAGTAAGACCCTTTCTTATTGATCATATGTACGTCCATTATGTGCGGAAAAAATATATTTTTTCCAATCTGACAAGAATTACTCCTACCTCCTCACCTCAAATAGAAACTCCACCAGGTAACCCAAAAAGAAAAAAGAAAAAGAAACTTCACTAGTACTCCACTTCTTTCTTAATGCCTCTCTCCCACATATGTATAGTTTTGTAGTACACGAAAATAGTTTTGAACTTTCAATATTTTCTAAATAATAATATTATAAAATTTCTTTTCTGTGATTTTTTTGTTATTACGTTGATGTGTTAAATACAAATTGAGTGATGTTTATAATTCACATGAATCCATCTTAAACATGAGTGTATGTTTCGCGCATCAGTAAGGTCACAAAAAAAATCATAAAAAAGAATTAGTATTACTCTTTTGTAAATAAGCCAATGTTTGAACTAGGGTTGCACATGTTTCGATTTATATCAGTTTCATTACTCTCTGAAAAATGGAATGAGATTACTCGGTCTCAAGTTTTGGAACCAGAATTGAAACCGATAAAATATACAATGATTCTTAAATTGGTTCAGGACGATTCCTAGTTTCAAACATAATTTAAAAATAAGTGAAATAAGAAATTAAATTTGAATATAATAAATTTAAAGGTCCTAAAATGCACTATAAACAAGCATTATAGATTTAAATTCTATCCAACAAGTCACTAATATAGAATCTTTAAATTGCTTTCATTCAATTAGATATTATGTGTATTGTACAATTTATTTAAATTAGATATTATATAATTATTCATAAAACTTTAAATATATAATATGAGTAGCACAAGGGGGACCCAGAAAAAAATTCACTTCGTAAACCCTGTGCATAAGACAAAAATGGGTACAAGTTTTTAATGCACATTTTGATGCCCTGGCGGGACCCGCAACCATAAGGTATGAGCTTATAATGCACTGAGTTTATGAAATGGGTTTTTTTCTGGGTCTCCCTAGATTTATTTATATAATATACAGTCCCAATGAAGTACAATAACTGAACCAAACGGAAGGCAAGACAAACCAAACCAACGCACACGGTTTGGTTCAGTTTATTAGTTTAGTAATTTTTGATTAACAACCCTACCCTGAACTATATATCTTGTTTCAAGAGTCACACATGATTCTTATATAATTTGGTAGACACACTGACATGTCACACTTGCATTGACTCGTGTTCGGACTTCACATAGATGCGACACGTCTTTGTGTCTACCAAATTTGTCCGAATGCTTTATCCCTCTACAATTATTCCTCTTTTCAAATACCCACCATCTAGTAATAATTCAGGGGGTTGAATACAAAAACATAAAAGTTGGGGTGGCTTTTGTACACTTTGACCTATTGTATATAAGATCTTGTGCATAATTCACTTCACATTTCATTTAGCAAAACAAACAAGTCCATTTCACAACTTCATCTAAAACACCATATTTTTGTTGTTGAAGTGAGATTATGGATTGGGAATGGCTGGTAGAGTTTTTGAAGGGTATGTTAAAACCCATTGCTGCCACTGTGGTGGTGCTTTTGGCTGTTATATTATCATATTTTCAGAAGCTAGGGTTAGGGGGTGAAATGGTCTATTCAATTTTCAGATCTTTTCTTCAACTTTCTGTTATTGGCTTTGTTCTTCAGTTCATTTTTACTCAGGAAAATAGTGGGTGGATCATCCTTGCTTATCTTTTCATGGTATGTTATTTTTCTTCTTCTGTGTTTTGTTTCCAAGGAAAATGGTCTAAAACTTATCTTGATAATATCAAAGATTATTATTCAAGATTGAGTTTTTAAATCTTTTTATTTATTTGTTTCTTTGATTGTTTGCTTTAATTCATTTTTTGGTTTTTATCTTGGTGTCAAATTGTAGAAAATTAAGGTTAATGTTATTTATTTCATAAATGAAGCAAATGGAAAAAAACATATGTCTCGAGTTCGAAACCTCCAAAGGGTACCAAATTTAAAGCGGAGCGTGTGTTAGGGTGGTTTTGACATAGTGTCCTCCTGTTTAGATTGCATGGGGGAGTCCAAAATGCTCGTTCATGTGAAAGTTGAGGGTTATAAAAAAAATATCGAATATATATATACATACAATCATAAATGTAATGAACATTGGTATGATATATAGTTATCTTCCTTGTGTTTGATTGGTTAAAAAGAAACAAAAAAAAGGAAGGGGGGGGGGGGGGGGGGGGGGGCTTAGCACGATTCGCATTTTAAATGTTATTTATCTTTTCGTTTATTTATTTACTTAGTTTTTGGCTATCTATTGGCAACCAAAAGGAGATTGTTTTTTTTTTTCTTTTCTGAATTAATATCTTGGGTTGTTCTCATGGTCTTACTTTGTAAGAACATAAGTAGGGGTGGATGCACATGGGGACCAAGGGGGGCCTTGGCCCCGGTTCAATGTTTGGAAAAAAAAATACATATATATATATATAGATATATAGATATAGATAGGATTTTTTGGTAAAATTTTAAACTTTAAGGTATAACGCTAATTATATTCAAAATTGAGGGCGTAAGATTGTAATCAATTAAAAATCTAAACCTTGTCAAATTTCGGTAATTTGTGTCCCAAACATATATGCAAAAAAAAAAACTCGAAACATATAATTTGTAGTCAATTTGGATGAACTATAATTTGTATAAAATTTGAAATAAAGTTATAATTTGTATAAAACTCGAACTAATTAAAAAAAAATCGTATCGGTGGCTCCTGCCCCCAAACTCCCGACACCACTCGAAACTTTAGCCCCCATTGACCAAAAATCCTGAATCCGCCACTAAACATAAGGTTAATTCTTTTGTAAATTCTCGGATTTTTATGTATACATACATGTATATATAGGATGATGATTTGATAATATGATTCTATTCTTTGTGTTTGGTTGCTTAGAAAATAAGGGATAGTGGACACATCATGATTAAATCAAAGAAAGAAATTCAGCATTTAAGATATTTATTTATTTGGTTTCTTGGAATCTATATTTTGTTGTGGTTTCTACTGGTGTTATGTTCTAAGAAATTAAGGTTATTACTTTAATGAATTATAATATGTATGTATACATAACTTAACACGTAAAGAACAATGCTAGGATAATAATTTAATAGTTGTCATTGATAAGAAGAAGAAAAAAGTCAACGCAGTAAAAGGAAAAAAAAAAGTCAACCGAGACAGCCTCATTTAACAATAACACTTTTATTCAGAATTTTTTTCGATTATGATTATTTTTGTTTTAGTATTTACAAGGGGTTGGCAATATCTTCTACCGAAAATATGAAAGATTTCAAAACTTTTAATTTTGAGTTTTTTTTTTTTGGGAACAAAACGTTCTCCCTGAGTAGATTACTTGCACTTCAGATTAATCCCTCCACCCGAACAAGGCTTGCGAAACAGACATATAATTCCTACAGTTCGTGGCCCCAAGAAGCGACTGTAAAATTCAAATCGGGGGTGCCCGAGTTTACAGCTACTCCAGGTTCTATCAACTTGGACAAACCTTGGGGTTGTAGAATTAACATATTATCAGCGGAAAATGATCAAAAACTTAAAAAGTAAATCCCAAGGTTGTCCATGTTTGTAGAATTGGGTGTAGCGGTAAACTCAGGCATCACAGGTTTAACACTTGATGCGCGCGTCTTGAGGTCACGGACCGCAGGAATTAAATGCATTTTTTGCAAATTTTGTTTGAGGTGGAGGGATTAGTGCGAGGTGATTAAAAAAATACAAATATGTTAATGTTAAATTACAAAAAATACTATAAACATACAATTATATTATTATGCAAATTATCAAATATAGCATTTTAATAGTGTTATATTACAAAGTGAAAGTTCCATATAATGAAATATAATTGTTAAAAACAAGGATCAATTACCAAAAAGTCCCTCGAATATTTTTTAATGCACGTTTAGTCTAAGTCTTTTTATTTTTGTTCCAAAAAATCCCTCGCCACATAAAAACACAAAAGATACATATTTTTAGTTTAACCAATTTAGTCCCTAAAACACCTATTTACCCTATAATATTATCTTATTATTAAATGTTCGCGCTAGCCACACCCCCCCCCCCCCCCCCCCCCCAAATTGCCGGAGCAGTGGGGGATGGATGGAGGTGAGTAAATGGGTTTGTGTGTATCCTTATTTTAAGCGTTTTTATATAGTGAGGGACTTTTTAAAATAAACTAAAATAATTTAAATAAAATATGTATTAAGAAATGTTCGACAGTCTATTCAGTATATCTCCTAAAAACAATTATATTATTAAGTTCTGCATACTAAACAATTTTATCTGGCACAAAATGTGCCCCTCATAAAAAATTCTAAGAAATTTATTTCAGTAACATAACGAAATAATAAAATAAAACAATCTTATAGTAACAGATATATGTGATGTTGTTACCCAATTTAATATCTGAGATATCATTATTTTTTTTAACAGGTTTCAGTAGCTGGTTATACAGCTGGGCAACGTGCCAAACACGTCCCTAGGGGAAAATATGTAGCAGGAGCTTCAATTTTGGCTGGAACTGCAGTGACAATGTTTTTGCTAGTTATATTGAAGGTTTTTCCTTTTACACCTCGGTATATTATTCCTGTTGCTGGGATGATGGTGGGCAGTTCAATGACTGTAACTGGTGTTACCATGAAAAGGCTCCGAGATGATATTAAAACACAAATGAGCCTGGTGAGTCCCATTAAACAAAACTGGAAATTTTGAATAGTGGATTGTAACACATGAATAATTCTAGGTCGACAGAGTTTTTTGACACATTTGGTGCGATACAGTAACGTGTCGCACTGGTATTGGCTCGTGTCTGAGCTGCGATGCTCCTGTGTAGGGCCCGAACACGAGCAAATAATAAGGTGACACGTCACTGTGTCGCACCAAATGTGTCGACGTTGAAGGACTCGTAACATATTTTTCTCTCTTGAAGTATCCGTTTTCTCCCGGAGGAGGTTCATGACAATTAGTAGTGACAAAACTATGGGTAAGGCGTAGATTGGGCGGGTCTAATATGGATTGGGCTAAATATGGACAGACCGAATATGGATTAAGACAACCTATTTTTTTCTACCAAAGTATTACAATTCAATATATATGAAAACAAAAACAAAAAAAAACTCATGATTTATTCACAACTTTTAAAATTGAGTTTTATATTTGACTCGTAATTTTTAAAATTAGACTCCATATTTTATTCATAACTTTTAAATATGAATCTCATATTTGACTCATAATTTTTAAATATGGACTCAATATTTAATTGACTGGACTAATATGAGTTGTTTAAGTAATTGGCGCTACATTTTGACACTACTAATGACATCCGAAGTGGTCGCCTTGAGGCCCCAAATAGGGACCACTCCCAAATGTAAAGTAAATGAAAAATAAAAAATAAATATTGTTTCTGAGTTAAGACCAAAATTTTAAATTTAACACTATTGCAAGCCCAAATAATGAAGATGTAGTGACCAAACTTATAAATTTTATGGGCTAATTTACAAGACGAGGCCTGAGATTTTAGTCAATTGCTCTTTATTTTTTTATTTGCGGAGCACAATCTACAACACAAAAAAGGCATACTCAAAATATGGGAAAATTAAATGTTGCGTGATTGTGATTGATTAATTTGAAGGGTTCTCCTTAAATAATCATTTTATTGTCTATTTTATTAATTCATATAGCCTCCCGAGTTGTGAGAAGTCTTTTTTTTTCCTACCTTGACTTCAGTTGGGTTGTCAATAATTTTTTCGTTATAAAAATATGTGATTGTTTTTTCAACTTAATTTTAAATATATTAATTACATGTATAAGGGTCCTGAGTAAATGTCCGCCTTGGGCCCCCAACATCTCAGGGCCGACCCTAAAAATATCTAGATTGTGTTTTGTTAATATATAAGCGAAAAGAAAAAGGTGACGGAGGACAGCTGAAGTCGTAGTGTCACGTTATTTTTCAAAATTCCGTGCTAATGTAGTGTTAGTATATTCTAGTGGCTTTCCCAGTGAGATAAGCATATAATGTTGACGTGATAATGTCGTGCCATTACCGGAGATAAATGGCGTGGCAGACCGACAGTATGTGATAATCGATGCGGTAGGACAAAGATAGGTGGTCCTGAGCATGTGTCAAGAGGGAGATTGCACATGACCTTGCTAGTTTATTTTTTATAACTTATACGTTTGGGTCCACTATTATGTATCAATACATACAAAATGGACCTACTTTACAAATTTGCACGGGGCCTTTTAAATTTTTCTCAATTTCCGGACCGGCATTAAGGACCAGGGTGCCGTGTCAATGTCGCATCATCATAATCCATCGATTTCATTGACGATCTTTGAAAAAAGTTGCAATGTATTTGATGATTCAGATTGGGTTCTTAAGATTAATAATTGTTAATGGGTCGTGTATAACGAGATCCTGTTTTGTATATACGAGTTTGGGTCACTATTTTTTTAACTCTATTTATAATGTCAGGTAATACATAGTATTAACCTAAACTACAACCGGTCGTGTATACAAGTCATATGAATAATTGTCAAGTCTACATTATGAGCCTAGCCACATAAAGTGCGTGTTCTTTTTGGTTTCATTTATTTGCTATTTAACCTCCAGATTTGGTCCAGTGGTAGTGCACTAGATCAAAAGCTCCAGAGTCGACTAGGTTTTTTTCTCAATTCGAGTCTCGATATCGGCAAACAATTTGGGGGCCAAGGACTGGCTATTGATCCGTGAGTGGGGATTAGTGGAGGTGCATGTAAAGCTGCCAGACATCTCGTGGTAACTCATAATGGGTGAAAAGACCAAAAAAAAAAATTATTTGCTATTTCATTATAATATTTTTATTTAATTGTGATTGTGATTGTATTGTCTAAATTCTTGACATCAAAATTTTTTTTAACTCCAATATTTCTGTTTTTCAGGTTTTTTTTTAGAAATTTTTATATATTATGCTGCATTTGCGGAAAAAAACAATGAAAATAATATAAACAAAAATTACAAACTAGCCAAATAAATTTGCATACGGTTTGATTTTATAGGTCGAGACAGCGTTAGCCCTCGGGGCAACTCCACGCCAAGCAACGCTACAACAAGTGAAAAGGGCGCTCGTTATTTCTCTTTCTCCCGTTCTCGATAATGCGAAAACCGTCGGTCTCATCTCCCTTCCGGGCGCGATGACCGGGCTTATAATGGGAGGTGCCTCTCCTTTAGAAGCCATCCAGCTTCAAATTGTAGTAATGAACATGATCATGGGAGCTGCAACAGTTAGCAGCATTATGTCAACTTACCTTTGTTGGCCTGCTTTTTTCACCACTGCTTACCAGTTAGAAACCAGTGTGTTCTCTTCAGATTGAACTTTTGCTAATTCTAATTCATATGTTGTTCATATCCCTAAATTGGTTATGAACTTTAGAATGAAATACAAATATTGAGTATTTAGTGGTTATGGTTATGGTTCTTGTGTGAATTGAATCAAGGATAAGGGTGGTTTAATACAAATTTTTTTCATGAAAAATTTGAAAGATTCAAGATTTATTGCCTCAAATTTTCAGTGACAAAATATGTCACTAACCTACAAGGAAAAAAAATAGGGGTTTTTACATATAGATCTCATATGAAGAGATTTTTTATGAATAACTTCTGGTAACTTTTCAACCATCAAATATGTATTATTCGTAATTTTTTGAGATTTTTTCGCAACTGTACCTTTTTGAAATCAATCATCCTAATTTTTGGAAAAAGTTTTGCAAGTGGTTGAGCTTTTTTTCTTCATATTTTTAATTTTCCAATGATCATATCTTTTGATTTACAAATTCATTTTTCGCAATCTCTTCACCGAGATCTATCGAATAAGATTAATGAAGCGCATAATATTTCAAAGAAATAAAAAATTACACAGATCGTAAAATTTATTGTATTCACCGGAAAATGAAACAGTTCTGTATCTAGGATATTTTCACATATAGTTAAATTTATTGTGTTAATATTACAGAGACAGTAAAATTTATTGTGTTCATCGAAAAATGAAATAGTTTTATATCTGTGATATTTTCACAGACAGTAAACACTTACTCTACAAATATTATACCGACAATAATATTTATTATTTGTCTAAAGAACGAAGAAAACACATCATTTTTATTTTTTTAATAGTCTCCATCGAATATGGACCTTGTTTTATATGGCTCGATTAATAGCTTTTAAAAATATAAATTTTGAAATTGTATATCGAAAGTTATAGTTATTTAGGGTTTTAAAAAGAAAAAAATAATTACTATTTTTAAATTTGAAAGGAATATAGAGAGAGGGGTATTAGTAAAGAAAAAATTCATAAATTTAAAAACTTGACTTAGCTAATGGTTGTCTAATCAATAGAACTTAATTAAAAATACTCTCAAATAAACTTATATATAATAATACCAAAAAATTATTGGTTAAAAAATGAATTGCTAATCTCGCTATAAATTAATGCAAATCTTACCTATCATCAAACTATTGTAAGGTGGTCTCATATAGACCAGTAGCGCGAAACCGTTGGATTACAATATTTTAGATCAATTATCTTAAGGAAACAAATGATTTAGTTGGCATATTTATAGTATTGATGGATTCTTCGTTGTTGAAGATATTTTTATAATTCAATAATTTGGATTATAAAAATGTGATTGACTTTGAGGTGTTGAAAAAAAAATTTAGGTGACAAGACATTTCACTAATTTGATTAAAAAAATGATATTGACTTTTAGTTGAGAATTTATGAGATCTCACTAATTGGATTATAAAGTGATAATTAACATAAAGTAAGACCTTTTCTTATGTGATCATACGTGCGTCCCATTACGTGGGGAAAAAGTAACTCTTCCAATATGACAAAAATTATTCCCACTCCAAATTTTAATGTCCCTCTCTCATATATGTATAGTTTTGTAGCACACAAAAGCATTTTGAACTTTGAATATATTGTAAATAAGCCCCCATTCGAAATAGGGTTGCACATGGTTTGATATATCTCCGTTTCATTACTCACCGAAAAATGGAAACGGGTTTATTAGTTTTAGACTTTTGGAACCTGAACCAAAACCGATAAAATACATAATTGAACCACACTAAATCATTTATTCTTAAATTGGTTTAGTTGTTTCCTATTTCAAACATAATTTTAAAATATGGCAAACAATAAATTTACCTCAACTCTAACTTTAAAGGTCCTAAAATAGCATATATTATAAATTTAATTTAAAAACAACAACTCAATAACTTAGAATCTTTAAATTAATTTCATTCAATTACAAATTTACTGTCCCTCAGCATATGTGTGTATTATACAGTTTACTTAAATTATATAATGTATATGTAACTATTTATAAAACTATAAAATTAGGTTAGATGAGTTTAAGGGGGTTTATATATATATGCATATTACACACGAGCAGACACACACATACACACACACATACGCACGCACGCACGCACACTAGGGGTGTGCACGAACCCGAATAAATCTAACGGACCGAAAAAATCGAACCGAACCGAACATACTTTTGCGATTTTTTTTTTTTTAATTCGGTCTAAAAATATATAGAACTGCATAATTTGGGTCGGTCTCGGTCTTAGATCGTAAAAAATGATTTTGGATCGGATCGGACCGCTTCAACTTCAAATCAATGCAACCATAACCTAATCAACAGGAGGAAAACAAAGCAAATCAATGCACACGGTTCGGTTAAGTTGTTAATTTAACTTGTTCCGATTAACAGCCCTAGGGGTGACAATTTTTAACACCACACGATAACCCGACATGAACTCGAATATGCACGACCCACCAACACGAATAATAAACAGGTTGCGTTAGTGGCAAATATGTATAACTCAAAAATGATATGAATAGACCCGTTTATCTCATATTTTATGGAGAATATATCAGGCAATTTATATATCTCTATAGACATTGTATAAAATTCATGGAGAATTGGATGATAATCTATTTATTTGTTGTAAGAAGTTGAAATTAATTAAAGATTAAGTAATCGTATGCCTATGATTGGTATGATTGGTTAAGACAAAAGAAATATTAGCTTTATGGATTACTTAATGGGTTATCTGGGTCAACTCGAACACGATATGATAATAAATACGTTGGGTTATTGTTTGCTCATTTAACAAGATTAGTTAAATGGGTTGGGTTAGGTTTGACAAATATTTAACACGAACCCAACATGACACGAAACGAAATAACTGGATTGCCACACCTAAACATCCCTACCTAAATTATATATTTCATTTCCTTATATATACATTATCTATCTTTTCTACCATCACACATAAGTGGAATATTTATACTTGAATATATATATACAAGTACAGCATCTCTCGAAACGACCACCGCAATGCATGCATACTTTGCTATCAAGTCCACGTACCTCTCGTACAAAATCAGGGACTAGTAGTTAGGAATGTCTCCTCGAACTATAAATCAAGCAACACACAATGGAGGTGAACATTGTTCTAAGTCTTGGGATACACACATACTTAACGTACCCAAATGATCTGTCACTCCCACTAACACACAACACATAGTGAGCTGCCCTAAGTTCTATATTCTGGGGAACACATCCGCACCTCACTAGAATCGCCAAGGTGGGATCGCCCTCTACGTGGAACCTCCCGTAACAGCAAACATCATAGGTATGTTCACACACATAACAAATCACATAATATGTATTCACATAACCTATATATATATATAATTTATCCCGTACGCAGTATTTATATCTCCCGAATACTCTATGTACTAATAATTCAGACAAATTATTTTTCGAGTATCACTCACTACCCGAAGGGTCCCAATTATCCCTTGAGTTATTTTAGTACTTAATACATCACTATACTGCTGGTATTTCACTTAGGTCTTGGTTTCCTCTTTCCATCACCCAATTCATAAATTCCCGATACACATCTCAATCGATTGACTATTATCGGTCCTAATCCTAAGATTACCCTCATTAAGATTAACTGAGCCTTTACTATACGTCTACTAACCTTATCTAAATCTTTATAAAATTACTAAACTATCACTAAAGTTTTTTCTAATTAATTTCATGACGAAGTATAACAAAAAGGCAAATCTCCACAAAACTGGGCAGCCGAATTGATTCGTTCAGGATATCGAATCAATTCGCACCTGACTGTATCGTCTTCTTTGTTGTTGTTACGTTTTTTCACCATTAAAACCATATCAAAACCCTATGAAACTTACCGAAACTTTCATCTAACATACCAAAACATTTAATATATATGTGTACGGACAATTTTAAATGTAAATAACACATTACGACTACAAAAATCAACCCAAGAACATATCAAAACTCATAATTCATCAAAATCCTAGTTTATGTGTTCTTCAAGCATATTCATCAATTTACCCAAATTTCTTTCATGTTAATCATCCCATATCCTGTAATTTCGTGTTATTTACATACATGACTTTTTTTACAAGAATTCCTACCCTAAATCATGCATCTCACCCCTCCAAATCCCGAGAACCTCATTTAAATCATGGAATTAAAACCCTACACTACATGGGTATTATAACATGCTTAAATTAATGCAAGATAAATACTTGCCTAATCAAGTAGGTCTGATTTACATTCTGAGATGGTGAGAATGTCCTTTCCTTGATTCGATCTCGAATCTGGCACTGTTCGTGGTGTGAAATAGTGTGGAATGGCTTAGGTCTCTTATCCTTTTCTTATCCTATGGACTCCTTTCTATCTTAAGTGTTTTAACCCTATCCCACAACTCAAATGGGATGATATAAAACTCTAATTTTCGTAGTTCCTTGTACTATAGACTCCTAAATGACCGAAACGTCCTTACATGGTGCCGGATTGGGTGTATTGGTCCAAAATTGCCCTAGGACCCAATCCGCACACTCGGGTGCACTATTCTGACTATTTCAACTCATTCGAAATCAACAGTGTCCTCGAAATTGCTATCCGAGTCGCTACAAAAAATTTCTGTCTCGACCTCAATATGGTCCACATGCAACTCCCGATTGAGGTATAATACAGGCATGTCGATATCACCCGCTATGACGTATAATAATTATCACAAGTTATTTACTATTCCCTTAGTAACTTTATTTCATCAATATTGATCATTATCTCAATCGATTAATATTTTAATAAACACATAATATTTAATTCAATTAAATTATGTCACACCTGTAATTTAAAATAATCAAAATAATTAAATTTTAAATTCTCATAAATACGGGGTGTTGCTATAGGTCCCCATATTTAACTTTCAATAAAAAACTTTTCCTTGAGCGGAATTAAGTTAAGGATGTATACAAACCAATTTTCTCTTTCGAAAAAATCTTTTTCAATTCTTCTAAACCACATCAAATTGTGACGCAAATTAATTTAACCAAATTTTATCTTGTTTAATCCTAAGCATGCAACTAGTGATTAATGCAAATAAAATAAAGTAAAGCAATACTCACAACGCCGATGTACAAGAAAAAACTCAATCGAGAAAAAACTTCAGATGGCCCAGGAAAAACAATCACTGTGACAATGGTTTTATAAAGTCAGACGGTAGTTTTATACAACAACTCAATCCACCATGAGACTTGACGCTCCTCTGATCTTCTACCAATCTTCACAGTGCCCACGCAGAAAGTAACCTTCTTCCACGATGCACGTCCACAATAGTCGTCTCCATGAATTCCTCGGTATCCACCGATACGACCTTGTGTCATCTACGATGTTGAACACGAAAGTAACCTTCGTCGCTTCTCTACCGAAAAACAAGCAATGTTCAAGTGTTGAACAGACCCAACTTGGTGCAAAAAAGATCACATAAACATATGGTAATGATAACTCAGATCTGTGTAAAACTCTAAGGATGTTTTATAGTGAAACACGTAGAAAACTTTGTACAAAAACCTCTCTGCATGGTAAACTATTTTTCGTATTGCACGCACTTCGAGAAAATTGGAAAAGCCTATTTGTAAATATTTTATGGCGGCTACATATCTCGTTCAAGCGACATACTGCGTCATTCTAACGACAGCAACTCTCGTTCGAACGACATCGTTTTTCGTTTGAACGACAATGCCCTAATTAGAGTCCAAACCAACTTAATCTCAAATCCAACCTTATCAGTTCTAAACTAAGTGTAAATAAGTAAAACACTTTTAAAAACATTTTTTTAAAAAATAACATCCTTATTTTTATAAAATAAAATTTCGAGTTTCATTAGCATTATGCTTTCATACCCGAGTGATCTCGGAATGAATTAAACTTTTAAGACGAGAAATTCACACCAATTAAACTTCGACATAATTATTCCTTGAAGCTTTGCCACAACGTCTTCAATTAATCTTTGACACGTCATAGTCTCTGAGTGGATCATAATAATAAAAATCTGCATATGACTCAAACGTGTTTTGTTCCGAGAATAAGTCAAAACTATACATAGACTAAATTGGAAATTTGGTCCTTACAAATCTCCCCATTTGACTATTCCGGGACAAAACCAACAGTAAAATGCCTAAGCCGGGCCGTCAGGCCGTATGACGCCTAAATCCCATCCCATAAAACCCAAAAGAAAAATTACATCATCAGTACATGATAAAACTTATAAACGATGGACCGACAAGCATGGAACCATCTTTGAATGTCTGAATGTGATGTAGACTTGAAATCTTAAATCTCTTTAAGCATACCTACACACATGAAACAAACAAATGCCCAGTGAAGTATCGAGGAACAGATGATATAAATCAATATGATACCACTTTGAATATAAATATGAAACTCACAAAACTCCCCCTACATAACAGACATCTCTCCCCCTTTTTGTCTCGAATAGACAATCCGGTAAATAAACAAATCTAGCATAAACTAGTACCAACTTGATTAAATCAATGTGAAGAATAGCTAGATAAACAGGAAACAACCAGCTGAATATGATCAATCAATATCAAATCAGTAGCTAGCAAAGAGAGAATCACACTAAAAATATATCAGATCCAAGTAAGTGTTATTAAACACACTAATGCAGTCAAATATCAAATCTTTAAAAGATGACTACATAAACAATATGTCCGGAAGTAACCTAGTATCAAAATGTAAGAAATATACAGCAGGGTAATAAAATAGTAGAGGTTGCAAAATGCAGACGTCGCTCGAATGAACCAGAGCACGACGTCGCTCGAACGATAAGCAATGTTAGAACGCCAACTTCTCACGATAAGGGATCTTGCTCGAACGAGTAGATCAAACTTACACAGTTTACCAAACATATTAAACAGTGTTGCCCAGCGAAAAAATTTCGTGAAAATTCTAACTGAAAGGGGCTCAAAACTGAAAATTAGTAGCAAAACAGTAGCTAAACTACGAAAACTCAAAAACAAACAAATATGAGTAACATGCTAACATAGTACATATGTGCTCAAACATGAACATGGAATGTATGGGCGTGAACTACAACAAATGAATCACAATTCCAACACATCGAAACGATCAAGAAGTTCTAATTGATAGCAATTTATCATCAAACTTTATCATAGCCATGTGTAATAATTAAAGAGTGAGCTTAATGAACTAAATAAACATCATGCACACGAAGCCGAAATTTTTTATGATTCTACAAACAATAGCGTCATGACACGAATTTTCAACGTTAGGAGTCTTTGTGCTAACCCGTTTAAATTTTTAATCCCTAAAAAATCCCCCAAATATATCATTTTTTCTTTTGAATGACCTAGATTAATTTGGCCCATTTTTGGCATATGAATTTTTTTTATCGCCTTGTGATTTTTTTGGGCTCTTTTAAACGGTGGCTTTCACGACGAGTCAATTTTACACTCTCGCAGCCTTTTCCCATGAACACTCATCATTTTTCAATTTAAATACTCACGGTAAACAGTTATTACATGCACACCACCTCCTTATGTCTGCTTACGCATAGATGACAAGATTGAGATAAGAACGTCTCACCAAACTCAAATGTGCAAGAGTAGTCAAACATCCATATAAACTCGTGCATGCGTGCAAAGATGGAATATATACGAAGTCGAATCAAAATGAATATCAACTTTGAAACAACCCCATAATACAATGGTTAAGATCATTCTAAGCATCGATAATAATGACCAAATGTCCTAGTCACATGGATAATGGAAGGAAGGGGGTCCAAGCACACAACTATACCACATCAAACATGTTAACTCATGACACAAAAAAATGAAAATCTTTTTGGCCTTTTCAAAATATTTTGACTCAAATAAAAGCAAACTCTTTTTGTGTTTTTCTCAAAAAATTTCAACACCAAAAATCTTTTTGTATTTTTCTAAAATATTTATAAAAAAATAAATCTTTTTGTATTTTTCAAATAAGATGCAATAAATGAAAAATATAATATAAAATGATAAACATGGTAACACACTCAACCTGTAGTTTAGCTTGGGAAGAATCAAGTGCAACCAAATGAGAACTATGAAGTTTCAGTCCTAAAGCCTCTAAGTTTGATTTCCTAACACATGTAGGTGTCACCTAACGGGTGGGGGTTTTGGGAACCGACACGACTTTATTCCTATTCTTAAGGTCATAGAAAAAATGTCTAAGGTGAACTTTCCTACCGCAATGTGTGCAAGTGTAAAGATGGAAGGAATGATTACCAAAATATCGACCTCTCCTCACGTTCCTAGTGGGCTTTCTCACAAGATTGGTATTGGATTTGGGGGTGGGAACAACTCTCTCGTCGTAGCCTATACCAAACCTATCATTCTTGACTTGAACATCCTATCCATTTCTCTGACCTAGACTCCAAGTCCAACTTAACTCTATACTAGTCTCTCAAACTCTCCTCCAACTCCTTAATCCTAGACTCAAGTAGACGCCTATACTCCTCAAACTCTTGCAACTCCTTTTTAAGCCCTCCATCAAACCTTTAAGGGTGTCTCTCTCTTTATCAACGTAATCTATCTTCTCCCTAAGCTTCTTCTCCCGTGCCTTAAGATCCTCAATCAACGCATCATTATTTTCTACGGCACGCTCATTCAATTTAACTTGTAATTTCGAGTTAGCCTTTTTTACCTTCACCCTCTCCTCAAACAACTCTCGAAATGCAACTTGTAACTCTCCTACATTGATATCCAAATCCTCGCTCTCATCGCCCTCACCCTTTCGGGAAGCACACTTAACAGCCTCAGAAGTGTCATGCACATAAGTATCCTCGGGGGAAGATATATCTCCGTCGTTCACATGACATGCCATAAATACAACAAAGTTACGCTCAAGGGGGGAACTCTCTCCCTCTTCCATTTCACTATCACTTAAGGTGGCGTTGTATGCTATCGGTTTCTTGCCCTCTTTCTTAAGTCTAGTGGGACACTCGGCTAATTTGTGACCATACCCCTCATGGACGAAACACTTATCAGACTCATCTCTCGTAGGTTTCCCACTCTTATCCATGGGGTTGGAGTCTCCCTTGTTCTTGAATTTTTAAACTTTTTAGAATCTTTCAATTGATTTTGAATTTGAAGAAACTTCTTGAACTTTCTTGCCAATAAGACGACATCCTCAAAGTTGGAATTGAAATATTCATTCGAAACTTTAGTCTTCTCCTTTGGGGCTTTCAACGCAATGCCCTTTTATTTCTTTGGCACTTGCTTGGAGGTAAACATAGCAAGTTCATAGGTTTGCAAGTCACCTACGATCTCTTCAAGTTTCGATGAGTTAAGCATACCAAAGGAATTCATAACGATCACTTTTACATCAAACCTACTCGTAAACGATCTCAAACTTTTCTTAATCACTCGGTTATCGGGAATATTCTCACCTAGGTTAAACTTCGCATTAACAATAGTGGACAACCTAGTGTAAAACTCATCAAACATATCACTCTCTAACATCTTAATCGTCTCAAACTGTGTAGTGAGATTTTGCAACTTAGATACCCTAACCGTGCTCGTGCCCTCGTGAGTGAGTGCAAGTGTATCCCAAGCTTCTTTTAAAGTTTCACAAGTCATGATATGATTATAATCTTCAGGTGTGACATGTGAGGAAATAACGTGCAGATCTTTAGAGTTATACAGTGTAAGCCTATGTTTAGTCTCAGTCCATGACTCAACTGGTTTCAAACTAGTGACCTCACACTATCGTGTGACAGGTGGTGACCAACCTTTTTCAATAGCTAACCAGACACGCTCATCAATATATTTTAAAGCACTTTTCATTTGCATTTTTCAATAAGCATAATTAGTTCCATAAAAAACAGGAATGCGAAAACTATCCTAACCTTTAAAATTCGTCCTTACAAGCAAAAAGGGATCAAACACAATAAAAATGTATTTCTAGTTCTGATACCATTTTATAGGTCCCCGTATTTAACTTTCAACAAAAAAATTTTGCTTGAGCGGAATTAAGTTGAGGATGAATACAAACCAATTTGCTCTTTTGAATAACTCTTTTTCAATTTTTCTAAACCACACCAAATTGTGACATAAATTAACTTAACCAAATTTTATCTTGTTTAATCCTAAGCATGAAACTAGTGATTAAATCAAGTAAAATAAAGTAAATAAATTTTCACAACGCCGATATACGAGGAAAAATCCAATCGAAAAAAAACTTCGGACGGCCCAGGCCAAACAATCACTATGATAATGGTTTTACAAAGTCAGACGATAGTCTTATACAACGACTAGATCCACCAACGAGACTTGACGCTCCTATGATCTTCTACCAATCTTCACAATACCCATGCAGAAAGTAACCTTCTTCCACGATGCTCGTCCACAGCAGTCCTCTCCACGAATGCCTTGGTATCCACCGATACGGCCTTATGTCATCTATGATGTTGAACACGAAAGTAACCTTCTTCGCTTCTCCATCGCAAAACCAGCAATGTTCAAGTGTTTAACAAACCCAACTTGGTGCAACAAAGATCACATAAACATATGGTAATTATAACTCAGATCTTTGTAAAACTTTTAGGATGTTTTATAGAGAAACCTCTCTGTATGGTAAACTGGAACAACCTATTTATAAATATTTTAAGGCGGTGGCATATCTCGTTCGAGCGAGATATTACGTCATTCTAACGACATCAGCTCTCGTTCGAACGACATCGTTTATCGTTCAAAAAATGGTGCCCTGATTAGAGTTTAAACCAACTTATTCTCTAATCCAACCTTAGTTGTTCTAAACGAAGTGTAACTAAGAAAAACATTTTTAAAACATTTTCTTTTTAAAAATAACATCCTTATTTTTATAAAATAAAATTACGAGTTTCATTAACATTATGCATTCATACTTGAGTGAGCTCGGAATGCAATTAAACTTTGAAGATGAGAAATTCGCACCAATTAAACTTCGGCATAATTAATTCCTTGAAGCTTTATCGCAACGTCTTCAATTAATCTTCGACACATCATAGTCTCTGAGTGGATTATAACAATAAAAATCTACCTATGACTCAAACGTGTTTTGTTCCGAGAATAAGTCAAAACTATACATGGACTCAATTGGAAATTTGGTCCTTATAGTTGCACCACTCTACCTCGAAAGCCCCTACATTAATTTTCCAAGCTCTGACATTTCAAAATAGTGCGTAAACAAATACTACAAGTAAAATGGGTATTAGGGACGGTAAAATCTGTCCCTAAAAACACCAAATTCCTCCCAAAGAGAGTATTGAGGACATTTTTTACAACGGCAAAAATTCGTCCCTTATACTGGCGTCGTCAATATTTTAGGGATGTATTTTACCGTCCTAAATGTTAATTGATGGATTCTCTACAATTGGCATTACGGATGGATTTTTCATCCTAAAAGGTATTACTGCGAAAAAATGTTTTAGGGACGGTAAAATCGTCCCTACTACTACTCAGATTCTGGCAACCCCAATTAGGACGGTAAAAAACCGTTCCTAAAGGTATTATCAATTAATACAAAAAGGATATTAGGGATGGATTATAACCTTCCCAAAAGTTATTCTCAATTAATACAAGATGGGTATTAGGGACGATTTATAACCATCCCAATTGATAAATAAAAAAATGTCATAAAAATTATATTATTGTATGCTTTATGCTGCGATAATAAATGACGCCTAATTTGCATTAATATTCAAATCATCCAATCATAAACGTAATATATCAATTAAACACGTATCCAATGATAATTTCTTCCATTAAACTACATTCAAGTCTAAATATTTAAATGAGTACAAAATCATACTAATTAATAAGAAATACAATTGTCAAAAGAAAATTTGTCCTTAAATTAAGATGATAAATATAGTTGCCAGGCTATAAAAACTTCTCTTAGTGTCACATATACTTGACACGCTAAATAACATGTCTCTTCAACTTCTTGTACACAACCTGCAATCAATAAATAATCATTTTATCAAAATAATATTATAGTAATATAAAATATCCAAATATATTAGTTAATTGTATCAATAACTTTTTACAATTTACTCTAAAAATTCGACAGAACCTCCTTTTTCTATACATAAAAACCAACCTCTTTAGTCAACACAAATGCCCGCACGACCATAAAAAATGAAAATAACAATCTCGCACATCAACAACTCTTTACGATTTTTTAAAAAATTCGACAGAGTCTCCTTTGTTTATACATGAAAACAAACCTGTTAAATCAACACAAAAGCCCGCACGACCATAAAAAATTGAAAACAACAATCTCGCATATCAACAATTCTTTACAATTTTTACAAAAATTCAGCAAAGTCACCTTTGTTTATACATGAAAACCAACTTGTTTAATCAATACAAAAGTCCGCATGACTAGAAAAAAAAATTAAAACAACAATCTCGCATATCAATAACAACAATAAATAAACAATAAACCTGGCACAAACCATTGATTTGTACATTGGTAACACGTGAATAAAATATAGTGCTGAAATGTTACCCTACAAAAATATATAAGACATAAAAAAAACATATCAATAATCAAATAAAGTTTAAACCTAAGTCTACTTGTTTACAAGTCTAAACGTTAATAAATTATCGGCGTATACTATAATGGGGAGTCCGGTGACTATGCGATCGGTTCGTACGAGTTATATTGGTCCTGTCCAAGATGCTCATCCCTCTTACAAGACCGTTTTGTGGATGTTTTACGTTTTCACCCTTTGACGACATGTTTTTAAGCCTAAAGTTTAAGTTTTTGCAAATTATCGTTGTATACTCAAACCGGAAGTTCGGTGACTGTGCGGTTAGTTCGTAACAGTTACATTGGTCCCGTGCAAGGTTCTCATGCCTCTTATGGGACCGTTTTGTGTTTGTTTTATGTTTTCACCCTTTAACGGCATATTTTTAAGCTTAAGTCTAAATTTTACAAATTCTCATCGTGTACTCAAGCGAGGAGTCTGGTGTCTACGCGTCGGCTCGTATGAATTACATTGGTCCCGTGCGAGGTGCCCATGAATTTTATAGGTCCATTTTATGGTTGTTTTTTGCTTTCACCCTTTGATGATATGTTTTTAAGCCTAAGTATAAATTTTTACAAATTCTCGCCATATAGTCAAACCGTGAGCCCGGAGACTACATGGTCGGTTCATACAAGTTCAATTGATCCCGTACGAGGTGCTTGTTCTTCTTACGGGACCGTTTTATGGTTGTTTTATGATTTTACCCTTTGAGGCATGTTTTTAAGTCGAAATCTAACTTTTTACTAATTCTGGTCTTATACTGAAATCAGGAGTTCGATGACTACGTGGTCAGTTCGTACGAGTTAAATTGGTCCCGTGCGAGGTTCTCGTGCCTTTAATGGGACCATCTAGTGTCTATTTTATGATTTCACCCTTTGACGACATGTTTTTAAGCCTGAAGTCTAACGTTTTCCAAATTGTCATTGTATACTCAAACCGAGAGTCCGGTGACTACGCGGTCGGTTCTTACGAGTTAAATTGGTCCCGTGCGAGGTGCTTGTGCCTCTTACAGGACCATCTAGTGTCTATTTTATGTTTCCACCCTTTGACAAAATGTTTTTAATTTTAAGTCTATCTATTTACAAATTTTTGTCGTATACTCAAATCGAGATTTCGGTGACTACGCGGTCGGTTCCTACGAGTTACAATGATCCCGTGCGAGGTGCCCGTGTCTCTTACGAGACCATTTTGTGGGTGTTTTACATTTTCACCCTTTGACGTCATTATTTTAAGCATAAGTTTAACTCTTTGCAAATTATCGCCGTACACTGAAATTTGGACCTGGTGACTATGCGATCAGCTCATACGAGTTACATTAGTGCCTTGCGAGGTTCTCGTATCTATTACAAGACCATTTTGTGAATTTTTTCTGTTTTCACCCTTTGAGGGCATGTTTTTAAGCCTAAGTCAAATTTTTATAAATTCTCGTCATGTGCTCAAGCGAGGAGTCGAGTGACTACATGGTCAGTTCTTACGAGTTAAATTGCT
Organism: Sambucus nigra; assembly: GCA_949130495.1. NCBI lineage: Eukaryota > Viridiplantae > Streptophyta > Magnoliopsida > Dipsacales > Adoxaceae > Sambucus > Sambucus nigra. The sequence continues at coordinate 61,725,453 of OX422224.1, read as the reverse complement.
CCCATGCGAGGAGCTCGTGCCTCTTACGGGACCGTTTTATGTTTGTTTTATGTTTTCACCATTTGATGACATATTTTTAAGTCTAAGTCTTAACTTTTTGTAAATTGTCATCGTATACTCAAACCGGGAGTCCGGTGACTACACGGTCCATTCGTACGAGTTACATTGATCCCATGCGAGGTGCTCGTACCTCTTATGGTATCATTTTTATTTGTTTTATGTTTTCACCCTCTGATGGAATATTTTCAAGCCTAAGTCTAAATTTTGCAATTTCTCATCGTGTACTTAAACGAGGAGTCCGGTGACTACGCGATTGGTTTGTACAAGTTACTTTGGTCCTGTACGAGGTATTCATGCCTCTTACGGGGCCGTTGTATGGTTGTTTTATGCTTTCACCCTTTGATGATATATTTTTAAGCTAAGTCTAAATTTTTGCAAATTCTCGTCGTATATGTAATACCCCATAATTTTGAGGGCCTTATTTATGAATATGGTATATAATTTTAATAATATTATTATTTTATTATTGTGGGATTCTTTTAGATTCTGTATACTTTATTATTGTGGAATTAGTTTAGTTTTATCGTAGTAGCACGCCGCGTGTCTCTCCGGGCTCGCGGGGTGTTACAGATGGTATCAGAGCTTAGATATACGACAACCCTTGGGTGTTGGGTATTAGGTATTGGGTCTAGCATGCGGGTTAGATATATTTTTTTTGGAGATAGAAATTTTTTTGAGGATATGTTAAGCGTCGTGGTGAGGATGTTTAGAATTAATTTGAGGACTTTACTGTGTGACTTTTGGGAAATAAAATCGAGTAGCAATTTTTTTCGAGTGTTAGGTTTCGTCAAATTTTGAGGACGAAATTCCTTTTCAAGGCGGGAAGTATGTAATACCCCATAATTTTGAGGGCTTTATTTATGAATATGGTATATAATTTTAATAAAGTTATTATTTTATTATTGTGGAATTCTTTTAAATGCTCTATACCTTATTATTGTGGAATTAGTTTAGTTTTATCGTAGTAGCACACCGCGTGTCTCTCCGGGCTCACGGGGTGTTACAATCTAGTTAAACCAAGAGCTCGTATAAATTAAATTGCTCTCGTACGAGGTCCTCGTGATTATTACGGGACCGTTTTGTGGTTGATTTACGCTTTCACCTTTTGACGACATGTTTTTAAGCCTAAATCTAACTTTTTGCAAATTGTTGTCGTATAAATAAATAGGTGTTCGTACGAGTTACATTGGTCCCGTGTGAGGTGCTTGTGCCTATTACAAGACCATTTTGTGTTTGTTTTATGTTTTCTCCCTTTGACGGTATGTTTTTAAGCCTAAATCTAAAATTTTCAAATTCTCATCGTGTACTCAAACGAGGAGTACGGCGACTACGCGATTAGTTTGTACGAGTTAAGTTGGTCCCATACGAGGTGCTCGTCCCTTTTATGGGGTCGTTTTATGGTTGTTTTATGCTTTCACCCTTTGACGACATATTTTAAGCCTAAGCCTAAATTTTGCAAATTCTCATCATGTACTCAAACGAGGAGTTTGATGACTACGGGGTCGGTTCGTACAAGTTACATTGGCCCCATACGATGTGCTCGTGCCTCTTACGGGGCCATTTTATGGTTGTTTTTCACTAACACCCTTTGATGACATGTTTTTAAGCCTAAGTCTAAATTTTTGCAAATTTTCATTGTATACTCAAATCGGGAGGCCAGAGACTACATGATCTGTTCGTACGAGTTAAATTGGTCCCGTGCGAGGTGCTCGTTCTTCTTACGGGACCGTTTTGTGGCCGTTTATGCTTTCACCCTTTGACGACATGTTTTAATCCTAAGTCTAACTTTTTGCAAATTCTTGTCGTATACTGAAATTGGGAGACCAATGACTATGCGATAGGTTCGTACAAGTTAAATTGGTCCCGTTCGAGGTGCTCATGCCTCGTACGGGACCATTTTGTGGCTGTTTTACACTTTCACCCTTTGACGACATGTTTTTAGAACTCATAATTCAATATCAAGGTCAAGAAGAAATGCAATTGCTTATGTTCTTGGTTTAAGCTTTAAAAAACAATCTTTAAACTATTTTGGATGCCCATTGTTTAGTGGGAGGATGGAGATAAAATATCCAAGCTGAGGCATAGGCTATTAATCAAGGTTTGATTATTCCTATCCAAAATAAATTTTTCCTTATAATTGGATAACGATGAGAAATGAGGATACATGTTCCCTACAGGCGCACATTAGAAGTACTCGGGGAATCATCTGGTGGTATTGGGAATTCATCATTTTGTATCATATGAAACAATTTATTGGTGGTCCATGACATTACTTCTTTTAACTCATCCATCTCTTGACAATGACGAGTCTCTTCCTCCTCGATCCTCTTATCCATCTCTCTACGATGACGGTTCTCTTGCTCCTCAATCCTTTTATCTATCTCTTCACGAAGATGGTTCTCTCCCTCCTCAATCCTCTTTTGCAACCATTCGATCTCGCTCTAAAAAAAGTGAGAAGATATGAACCTTACAGATGTGGGTCGAATTCCAACTCCCCTACATAATGCACTCCCATGTTCGTCATGGCCAATGAAATCCTCAAAAATTTGAGTTATCTTATTGTTCTTCTTGTATCGCATCCAACTGTCGTTGTATACTTTCCTACAAATTAATAAAAGAGTTTTAAATAGTGTGCAATACCATAAAACTCTTACCACAATATTTTTTTACATTATGTAATAAAAATGGACAATAAAATATAATACCTCTATACCAGTCGCTCCATATAGTACATCCTATCGTTCAACCATCGAGTCTCTCTATACACACTAAGCTTGTCGATAGGCAAGTTGGCCTTTTTCATTTTTTTTAAGGAAGATAATAAAGAAAACATATTACGTTCATAATATAAATGATGAACTTCAACATAATTATCCTCAAACTAAAAGCATAAAAGAACATGTAACGAATATAAAATATGATGTTAAATTTGTTATCACTTAAGGAACTGTCATCCTCCGAATCCTAGGATGGGTACAAAGGTTTACCCTATTTTCTGTGTTTTTGGACATCACTTGCTATATAAAAAGTTAAATCATGTTATAATTTTTTTACATATAAACAACAACAGAAAGTAAGTCTACATATATATGGTCACGCCAAATCCTGCGAATGGTCAAGCCAGTTGGGTCACGGCCCAAGTCCGTGACTAGCTGGTCGCGGACTTGGGCCGTGACCCACTCCATATTTGGCGTGACCATATTTCTTACCACACTAAGTTATCGATGCTCTGGAAGTGGTCACGGTCCAAGTCCATGACCCAGTGGTCGCGGACTTGGGCCGTGCCCAGGTCGTGACCATCTTGGCGCCAAACTCCCGCCAAAATTCCCTCCAAGCTTGGTCGCGGATGGGTCACGGCCCAAGTCCGTGATCCATGGCATGAGGAAGAAGAGAGTACACACATTGAGGGTCATGGCTTAGGGCCGTGACCATTTCTGGGTGTGGGTCACGGCTATGGTCCGTGACCATCCCTCATTCAAGCACTAGGATTGATGAAGAAGGATCGCATATCACAGATTGAGGGTCATGGCTATGGGCCTTGACCATCCCTCAATTGAAGGTCTGCACAAGGGGTCACGACTATAGGTCATGACCATTTGTCAATCAGCAGCAGGTTTTGTTGTTGGGCTGCAGTTGGTCGCACATGGGGGTCACGACTGCAGGTCGTGACCATTCATCAATCAGTAGCAGGTAAGGGACTAATGAATCGCGATGGCGGGTCACGGCTCTTGGCTGTGACCAGGTTCAGCCATTAAAAAAAGGAAACGCGCTTTTCTCAGACCCTAGTCTGTATTTGGGCATTTGCGATTTTGTCAATCAGTAGCAAGTTTGGGCAATTTGTCTATTTGATTTTGGCTAAGGGTTTCTATGATTTCAGCTCTAAGAATTTGTCAATCAGTAGTAGGTTTGGCCATTTCGATTTATTCATTCGTGGCTAATATGTGTGTGTGTGTATGTGTGTGAATTTCGATTTGTTAATTTATGACTGATGTGTGTGTATGTATAGATTTATATTTGTGTATATATGTGTGTGTACGTATAGATTTATATTTGTGTATATCTGTGTGTGTGCGTATAGATTTCTATTTGTGTGTGTATGTATAGATTTATGTTTATATGTGTGTGTATGCATAGATTTATGTATATATGTCAATAAACCCTAGAAATTGTATTGGGGTTATTTTTTTTAAAAAAAATTATTAAAAACCCTAGACATTATATTTTTTTGGAAATACAGATATTTAGTCCCACTTTTAAAGATTTATTTGTATCCACTCCAGTCTTTTTAATTTTTTTAGTCTTGGGTCCTATTGTAAGAACTGTACGACACATGTCATTCTCAGTGAAGAGAAAGAGAGGCGGTTGAGGGAGTTTTAAGTAGTTATGGGACTAAATACAATTTAAAAAATACATGGAAGGGGCACCTAAAAAAACTTTGGACATGGGACTAAACCCCAAAATACTATATTTTTTTACAAAATCTAATTAAATGGTTTTTCAATAAGTAAAAAAATTAAATCGACATTGTTGTGGGTTATTTGCATGTCATCATATTATATTGGGGGTTATATGTGTGTCGTTAATTTTTGTTTTGACAAAATATAATTAAGTGTTTTTTTTACATTCTATTGGGGGTTATATGTCTGTCGTTATGTTCTAGGATAATTCTAGACTCACACACAAATGCTTTTGATATTGAATATGTTGTTCATTGATTTTAGGAAGAAGATGAAATTAAAGGTTATTAGTCCATTTTAGCAAATATGGCTATTACTAAGTTTTCCATAATAATTATTATTGTTTTATAAATATAGCAAATATGGCTATTCGTAAGTTTTTCAGATGATCTTAATCTTTTTGTAGGAGCTATTTCGGCGATTTGGTGTGATTTTTCATTTTCGTAGATTCTTTCCAGTCAAAGCAGAATAATTGACCTCCCTAGCAGAGCAACTTTGGTATAATTTTTTTTGGTAGTATATAAATAGTAATGCAATATTTAAAATAGTTTTGGCACTCTTATTTCCATTTTTTATTTGTTGAAACTAAAGTCGATTGAGTGCAAACGTTGAATGATTTTAAGGTTACTGCTAACTCTTTTTTCATTTGTATACAAATTAGCTAAAGTTTAGACCATGCCCAGTTGTCTTTGGATGTTTTTCTCGTGGCCCAAAAGCGTGTATGTACAAGGTTCTTCAGGTAATTGTCTTGGATAACTTGTATGAGAATGTGTTTAATGGTGAATTTAAATTTCCTTTCGCTTCTATTACGAGTTCAGATAGATAAGTTTTGATATTTTTCTCTCTTTTGGTTGCAGATAATTTAGAGGAAATGTGAAAAACATTTCAATATGGTATGCTTTATTCAACTTATGCGTATGTGTCGTCATTATGTCTTGTGAACTTTGATATTTCGATATGTAATCAAAATCAATTGTAATCTTCTCAATATGTGTGCATCTTATTTTTTTCTCAGTAGTAATCCTTATATACGTGAAAGAAAATATCAATGAGGATTAACGAATTTCAGTTCAAACAAGTTTACCACGAGTCAAGTTGGGGCAGTGAGTGACGCAAGAACAAGCTCTGATTTTCTTCCTTTGGTTTTGAATTTTTTTTTTTGGTTCTACCATTTTTTTAATTAAACATAACTGTTTGTAAAAAATTCATTATTTTTTCACTGTCATAGGATACATTGATGTTGGGGTCGAACTACTATCAAACATAATCTGAAATTGCATCGTTGCTGGCATAGAGAAGGTTCTGATTGGCGTTGGGTGTAACAAAATATCCAGGTAATGGATAAATCTATGATGAACTTTATTTTAAGGTTAAATATGCATTGATTCAATTTTTTAATTATTTTGGGTTTGGATCCTATTTATGTCTAAATCCCGTACTTTTAATTCTTTTGTGCTCCCTATAGCTTGGGTATTGTTAGTTAATTTGTTTCTTGTCACTTCCAGTGGGGGGGGGGGGGGTGGGGGGAGGGGGGCGGGAACATAACTTTTGAACAAAGAATAGTTAGGGCGAACACAAGAAAATGAAGGCATTATCCAATGGATTGCCACTTTCTAGGTTTAAGGCGTGTCAATTTCTCTACAATGGTTCACATTAAACTAATTGGTAACCATTTGTTTATTAGCTTAAAGATATTCTTGATTAGTTCGAGATGAATAGGACAAATGTGAAAATGGGAATAACAATTAGTCATGGTTCGAAAGTTATTCTTGGGTTTGCAATTTCAGACCGCTCATCTTATTCACTTGTCGCGCGGGACCAATGTGACTCGTAGGAACCGACCGCATAGTCACGGGCTCTCGGTTTGAGTATACGTCGCAAATTTTAAAAAAATTAGACTTGAGCATAAAAACATGCCATCAAATGGTGAAAACGTAAAACAACCACAAAACGGTCCGATAAGAGTCATGAACACCTCGCACGGGACCAATGAGACTCGTAGGAACCGAACGAGTAGTCACAGGGATCCCGGTTTGAGTGTACGACGTAAATTTGTAAAAATCTAGACTTGAGAATAAAAAAGATGCCATCGAAGGGTGAAAACGTAAAACATCCACAAAACGGTCCCGTAAGAGTCACGAACATCTCGCACGGGACCAATGTAAGTTGTAGGAACTGATCGTGTAGTCACGGCGCTCCCGATTTGATTGTACGACGTAAATTTGCAAAAAATCAGACTTAAGCATAAAAACATGCCATCGAATGGTGAAAGCATAAAACAACCACAAAATGGTCCCGTAAGATTCATGAACACCTCGCACGGGACCAATGTAAATCGTAGGAACAGATCGTGTAGTCACGGGGCTCCCGGTTTGAGTGTACGACATAAATTTGCAAAAATTTAGACTTAAGCATAAAAACATGCCATCGAAGGAAGAAAACCTAAAACAAACACCAAACGGTCCCGTAAGAGTCACGAACACCTTGCACGGGACCAATGCGACTCATACGAACTGACCGCGTACTCACGGGACTCCCGGTTTGAGTGTATGACGTAAATTTGCAAAAAATTAGACTTAAGCATAAAAACATGCCATCGAAGGGTGAAAACATAAACCAACCATAAAACGGTCCGGTAAGAGTCACGAACACCTCGTACGGGACTAATGTAACTCATAGAAATCGATCGCGTAGTCACGGGGCTCCCGTTTAGAGTGTACGACGTAAATATGTAAAAAAATTAGACTTGGGCATAAAAACATGCCATCGAAGGGTGAAAATGTAAAACAACCATAAAACGGTCCCGTAAGAGTCACAAACCCCTCACACGGGACAATGTGACTCGTAGGAACCGATCGTGTAGTCACGGCGCTCCCGGTTTGAGTGAACGACGTAAATTTGTAGAAAAATAAACTTAAGCATAAAAACATGCCATCGAAGGGTGAAAACGTAAAACAGACTTAAAATGGTCCCGTAAGAGTCAAAAATACCTCGCACGGGACCAATGTAACTCATAGGAACCGATCGCGTAGTCGTGAAGCTCCCGGTTGGATTGTATGACCTAAATTTGCAAAAAGTTAGGCTTAAGCATAAAAACATGCCATCGAAGGGTGAAAATGTAAAACAAACATAAAACGGTCCGGTAAGAGTCACGAACACCTCGCATGAGATTAATGTAACTCATAGAAACTGACCGCGTAGTCACGGGGCTCCTGGTTAGAGTGTACGATGTAAATTTGCAAAAAAAATTAAACTTGAGCATAAAAACATGTCATCGAAGGGTGAAAACATACAACAAGCACAAAACGGTCCCGTAAGAGTCATGAACACCTCGCACGGGACCAATGTGACTCGTAGGAACTGACCACGTAGTAACGGGGCTTCCGAGTTGAGTGTACGACGTAAATTTGCAAAAAAATAGACTTGAGCATAAAAACATGTCATCGAAGGGTGAAAACCTAAAATAGCCACTAAACGGTCCGGTAAGAGTCATGAATACCTCGTACGGGACCAATGTGACTTGTAGGAACCAACGACATAGTCACGGGGCTCCCGATTTGAGTGTATGACGTAAATTTGCAAAAAGTTAGACTTTCATGCCATCGAAGGGTGAACACGTAAAACAACCTTAAAACGGTCCCGTAAGAGTCACGAACACCTCGCATGGGACCAATGTAACTCATAGGAACCGACCGCGTAGTCAGGGCACTCCCGGTTGGAGTGTATGACGTAAATTTGCAAAAAAATTAGACTTAAGCATAAAAGCATGCCATCGAAGGGTGAAAATGTAAAACAGCCACAAAACCGTCCCGTAAGAGTCACAAACACCTCGCACGGGACCAATGTGAATAGTAGTAATCGAAGGGGTAGTCACAGGAATTCCGGTTTGTGTGTATGGCGTAAATTTGTAAAAAGTTAGACTTGAGAATAAAAAAGATGCCATCGAAGGGTGAAAACGTAAAACACCCATAAAACGGTCCAGTAAGAGTCACGAACATCTCGCACGGGACCAATGTAAGTCGTAGGAATCGACCGTGTTGTCACGGTGCTCCTGATTTGAGTGTATGACATAAATTTGCAAAAAGTTAGAATTAAGCATAAAAACATGCCATCGAAGGGTAAAAACGTAAAACAAACACAAAACGATCCCATAAGAGTCACGAACACCTCGCACGGGACCAATACGACTCGTATGAACCGACCCCGTAGTCACGGGGCTCCCGGTTTGAGTGTATGACGTAAATTTATAAAAAGTTAGACCGAAGCATAAAAACATGCCATCGAAGGATGAAAACGCAAAACGAACACAAAACGGTCCCGTAAGAGTCACGAACATCTCGCATGGGATCAATGTGAGTCGTAGGAACCGGCCGCGTATATATACACACACACACACATACACACACACACACACACACACACATATATATATATACTGCAGTGTACAGTGTATATATATGCAGTGTACTGCAGAGTATATATATACTGCATATATATACACTACAGCAGAGTATATATGTACTGCATATATATACACTGCAGTATATAATCTTCATATTTATGTATATATATACTATATATATAGTACATATAAAGTATATATATTGCATATATACTAGTATATATAGTGCTCTGCATATATATATATACGCCGCAAAGAGTACGAGGTTTTTATAATTCACACACACATAATTCCCTTAAACCGAATTATTACCCAACTCATTTTAAGAACCCTGCCTCTGAATTGTCACATTAGCTAGATCTGGTCTTTTTTTGGCCATAAATACAACACATTCCATTACATACAACTTATTATTCTTTTAAATTATGTCTTGAAAAAAAAGAGTGCTGCTAGGCTTAAATAACAAAAACTAATCCAATTCATGAAGAATAGATAGACATACCAAGGAATAATACTCTAAACTCAACATTAACTTCTTTTGATAACTTTGAGCCTAACGGGTAGTGGTCATTTCAAAGCTAGTTTGGGTAGAAGGGCCCAGCTAAATGAAACACGATATTTGAATTTAGGACTATAGAAAATCATTTTTATTTAGCATATTTTCCCAACATTTATTCTCACGTTTAACTTTCTATTTTGCATATATGACCGGTCGGTTTCGGTGTTAAAAAATAATGAAGCAGTCTACGTAGTTTCTATCCATATAGGGGAAAGTTGGTATTTTCGATTTTGTGTAGTATGTTGCAATATGTTGGATATGACATAATATGTCACTATATTATACATATCCAGTTAGCATGTTATACATATCCAGTTATGGAGTTGGGAAGGATACTAAAGATGGGATTAACTAAACTTTCATTAATCATTTCAAGAACTTCTGGAAAGCAGACTTATTGAGGGTGGATCCAAATTACCCGGATATCATTCCTAAGGCAATTTCAATTGAAGATAATACTGCATAGGCAGTTATTCCTACAGAAGAGGAGATATTCAAGGCTATTAACAATCTCAATAGCAGCAGTACTCATGGGCCAGATGGTTTTAGAGGTATTTTTTACACAAAGTTATGGGAATTTATCAAAGAGAACTTTATCAAGGCAATCCAATCATTCTTTATAGGGGCTGACATGCCTAGAAGCTGGATCAGTATTAATGACATGATTATTCCTAAGGTCAGTAACCCAATTACATATGTTTATTTCAGACCTATTAGCCTGTGTAATTTTTTAAACAAAATCATTTCCAAACTTGTATGTGATAGATTGTCCAATATCCTTCCATCTATAATATCCCCTAATCAAAGTGGATTTGTAAAAGGGATAAGCATTTAAGATAATATTTTGATGGATCAAGAAATGATTCAATCGTTGGGAAGGAAAACTCATGGCTCTAATATTATTTTCAAATTAGATTTGGAGAAATCTTATGGTAAAGTATATTGGCCTTTCCTTTGCTCAGCGTTAAGAACTTTTGGTTTTGGTGAAGCCTTTATAGACATGGTTTGGAGGTCCATAGCTTACAACTGGTTCTCAATGATAATTAATGATCAAAGTGCTGGTTTTTTCAACTCATCTAGAGGCCTTACACAGGGAGACCCTTTGTCTCCTAGTCTCTTTATCCTTGTTACTGAAGTGTTGAGCAAAAACGTAGAAAAGTTATATAGTTTCAATAAAGACACTCCATTATTTAATCCTCCTAGAAGCTTATTACTGACTCATTTGGGATTTACAGATGACTTAATCATTATTAGTAATGGAGGCTAGAGTTCTATTAAAGCTCTTTTTAAAGTATTAGCTGAATATGAATCATTCTCTGGGAAGTTAGTGAATATAACTAAAAGCTCTTTTATATAGATAAAAATACAAGGCTTAGTACAATCAAAGGAATATGCAACCTTACATGACTGTCACATAAAACATTCCCTATAAAATGCTTGGGTTGTCCTTTATCTAAAGGTAGAAAGAAGACATCTCACTTTACTGAGCTGCTGGATAACATCAAAATAATATTTTTGGATGGTCTTCCATATTTATTTCACAAGCAGGCACAGTTTTAATTAATGATCAAAGTACCAATTCAGTTTTAATACTTAGCAATTTGCTCAAATTCAGAAAAAATTTGAATAATTCGGCAAATATATCTGGGAATTTGGAAATCGAAAGCCTTGTGGGAACCAACGTCATACACTTGTGATATATTTGCGACTTTGTTTGATATTTTATTTTGTTTAGCAACAGATCATGGATCTAGCTACTGAATGCGAACGTTTGGCTAATTATTTATTTTGCAGTGAAAATGAGAAATCTGGATTCATCAACCTCGTTTCTCGCTATCTTAGGTATTATATTTAATATCCATATTAATATTGTTGTGTGGACTTAAACCATATCCATTGCAAATGTGTATCTTTTACTTGTTAGGTGAAAAAACTACAAACATTCATATTTGCATTGGATGAGTATTTTTTAGTTTAATGTCTATATGTGGAATTTGCTTAACATCTTCGAATATATATCATTTCCTTAGCATTGTGTAACCACATCAATTTCACATTTATCATGGTTGCATTGGAAGATTTAAAAATAACATTATTGTCAGGGGATATTAGATCTTAGATTTCAACATTCAAATGATTTGAAAGAAACTGCTATCAAAGTCATTACTGTTATATCTATAAATAGAACGTAACAATATAACAACAGTTATATAATAACAGTTATATAAGTCTAGATAATTTGAAATAACCCCCGAAAGATCCCGTGTCAGGCACCAACACCTCGGTTTGAGAGTATGAGGATAATTTGCATATAGCAGGACTTAAGCTTAAAAACATGGTCTTAGATGGCCAAAACCCAAAACATCCCCCGAACGGCCTCGTAAGAGGCACCAACACCTCGTACGGGACCAATGTAACTCGTACGAACTGACTGCGCGATCACGGGATTGCCAGTTTGAGAGTATGATGATAATTTGCACATTTTTAGACTTAGGCTTAAAAACTAGCCGTTAGTGGGGGAAAACCCGAAAAAGCCCCCCAAACAACCCCGTGAGTGGCACCAACACCTCGCATGGGACCAATGTAACTCGTACGAACGGACCGCGCGATCATAGGACTCCCCGGTTTGAGAATACGATGATAATCTAAAAATATCAGGACTTAAGCAAAACATGGTGTTAGTGGGGGAAAACCCAAAACAGCCCCCAAACGGCCCCGTGAGTGGCACACCCACCTCGGACGAGACCAATGTACCTCGTACAAACTGAACGCGCGATCACGGGACTCCCGATTTGAGAATACGATGAGAATTAAAAAATGTCAGGACTTAGGCTTAAAAACATGGCATTAGAGGGTGAAAACTCGAAACAGCCCCCGAACGGCCCCATGGGTGGCACCAACACCTCCCACGGGACCAATGTAACTCGTAGGAACTGACCACGCAACCGCGGGACTCCCGATTTGAGAATACGACAATAATTTGCATATTTCTAGACTTAGGCTTAAAAACATGTTGTTAGAGGGTGAAAACCTAAAACAGCCCCCGAACGGCCCCGTGGGTGGTACCAACACCTCCCACGAGACCAATGTAACTCGTAGGAACTGACCACATAGCCGCGAGACTCCCGGTTGAGAATACGACGATAATTAGCATATTTCTAGACTTAATAAAAACATGGCGTTAGAGGGTGAAAACTCGAATCAACTCCCGAATGGCCCCGTGGGTGGCACCAACACCTCCCACGGGACCAAAGTAACTCGTAGGAAGTGACCCCACAGCTGCGGGTCTCCCGATTTTTGAATGCTATGATAATTTATATATTTTTAGACTTAGGCTTAAAAACATGGCATTAGAGAGTGAAAACCAAAAATAACCCCCGAACGGCCCCGTGGGAGGCACCAACACCTCCCACGGGACCAATGTAACTCATAGGAACTGACCACGCAGCCGCGGGACTCCCGGTTTGAGAATACAATGATAATTTGCATATTTATAGACTTAGGCTTAAAAACATGGCGTTAGTGGGGGAAAACTCGAAAAAGCCCTGAACGACCCCGTGGGTGGCACCAACACCTCCCACGGGACCAATGTAACTCATAGGAACTAACCACGCAGTCGCGGGACTTTCGGTTTGAGAATAAGAAGGTAATTTTCATATTTTTAAACATAGGCAAAACATGGCGTTAGAGGGTGAAAACCCGAAACAACCCCCAAACGGCCCCGAGGGAGGCACCAACACCTCCCATGGTACCAATGTAGCTCTTAGGAACTGACCTCATAGCTGTGGGTCTCCCGGTTTGAGAATACGATGGTAATTTGCATATTTATAGACTTAGGCTTAAAAACATGGCATTAGAGGGTGAAAACCCGAAACAGCCCCCGAACGGCCCCGTGGGAGGCACCAACACCTCCCACGAGACCAAAGTAACTCGTAGGAACTGACCGCGCATCTACGGGACTCCCTGTTTGAGAATACGACGATAATTTGCCTATTTCTAGAGTTAGGCTTAAAAACATAGCATTAGAGGGTGAAAACCTGAAACAGCCCCCGAACGGCCCCGTGGGTCGTACAAACACCTCCCACGGGCACCAATGTAACTCGTATGAACTAACCACGCAGCCGCGAGACTTCCGGTTTGAGAATATGACTGTAATTTGCATATTTCTAGACTTAGGCTTAAAAACATGGCTCTAGAGGGTGAAAACCCAAAACAGCCCTCGAACGTTCCCGTGGGTGGCACCAACACCTCCCACGGGATCAATGTAACTCGTAAGAACTGATCGCGCAGCCACGAGACTCTCGGTTTGAGAATAGGACGATAATTTACATATTTCTAGACTTAAGCAAAACATGGCGTTAGAGGGTAAAAACTCGAAACAACCCCCGAACGGCCCCGTGGGTGGCACCAACACCTCCCACGGGACCAATGTAACTTGTAGGAACTAACCTCGCAGCCGCGGGTCTCCCGATTTGATAATACGACGATAATTTGCATATTTCTAGACTTATGCTTGAAAACATGGCGTTAGAGGGTGAAAACCCAAAACAGCCCCCGAACGTCCCTGTGGGAGGCACCAACACCTCCTACGGGACCAATGTAACTCGTAGGAACTGACCACGCAGTCGCGGGACTCCCGGTTTGAGAATACGACGATAATTTGCATATTTTTAGACTTAGGCGAAACATGACGTTAGTGGGGGAAAACCCGAAACAGCCCCGTGGGTGGCACCAACACCTCCCACGTGACCAATGTAACTCGTAGGAACTGGCCACGCAGTCGCGGGACTTCCGGTTTGAGAATACGACGGTAATTTGCATATTTCTAGACTTAGGCATAAAAATATTGATATGTTGATAATTTTAACTCATATATTCAATTTTTAGCTTGATTAAATTTTTTGTAAAACTACTTGGTTACTGATAATTTTTTTTATGTATCCTATCATTTGGAGGATTTTTGCACTCAGAACAAATGAAGGAGGCAATGGTTTACAACATGAATATTGTTTATATGTTGTGGACATTCAGGATTTTGTTTTTTATGTGTTACAGCCGTGCGGGTTTTTATTGTTTAGTTTTATGGCCGTGCGGGCTTTTATAATTTGATTATTGAATTTTATGGCCTTGCGGGCTTTATAATAAGCAGGTTTTACATTTACAGGGTTTGAAATGTCAAGAAAATAGAGGAAACTCTGCCCAATTTTTTTGGTCTGTGAATTATTAAGACGTGTAATATTTTTAAGTTTGTATATATATATTTGTTTATTAACAACGTTCTCGGTTCACAATTTGCGATTTTTTTTTATTATTTTGCCAATAATAAATATTTGTAACACCTCGTACACGTCCAACGTTACATGTTGCAACCGACGGTGCACTCACAAGACCCCCAATTTTAGGATTGGACCAAAGAAATACATTATTTTAAAATTATATTTAAATATGGTCATGGACTTTGTCCATGACCATTTCTATTTTTTTCATCGGTCGCGGCCAAAGTCCGCGACCATTTTTTTCCTTTTTTTCATCACGGTTGTGGGTTACGGACTTTGGCCCGACCATTTATTTTATTTTATTTTTGTCACGGTTGTGGGTCGCGGACTTCGGTCGCGACCAATTTGTCACGGTTGTGGGTCACGGATGAGGGCCACGACCAATTTTTATTTTTATTTTTTTGTCACGGTCGTGGGTCGCGGACTTTGTCCGCGATCAATTTGTCACGGTTGTGGGTCACGGATGAGGGACGCAACCATTTTTTTTATTTTTTTGTCACGGACGTGGGTTGAGGACTTTGGCCGAGATTAATTTATCACGATTGTGGGTCACAAATGGTAGCCGCGACTTGTCACGGCATGGGTCACGGTCCATGTTCGCGACCATCTGTCGTGACCCCTCTTGGTCGTTACCATTTTTTGGTCACGAACTTAGGCCGCGACCCACGAAAATGGTCACGCTCGAAATGGTCACGGCCCAAGTCCGCGACCCACAGTTTTGGTCAGGGATTTTGGCCGTGACCAATCGCCAGTTTTGGTGTAGTGATATGTCATACCACCGTATTTTTTTCACCCAATGAGTCACACATTTTGGCCATATATCGGGATCAACTTGGGGAGGTGCATTTCTAAGTCGCTTAATGTCATTAGCATATGCCTCATACCAGTCCTTTTTCATACGATACTTAAAGCACCTCCAAGCATTGCCTAGAATTTGAAAACAAATTGTCTTAAATCCTTAAGGTACATTTGTATTGAGCTAAGAATAAAAGAATATAAATAAATTATAAATAGATCATTTGATATCACTGCTGAAATTTTTACTAATGCATAATTTGAATTAGGCATATTTAAGCAATGGAATGCTGTGTAATTCAAGATTTTAAGCAAGCCTAGTTTCAGATATCACTACTTAAATTTGGACTGCTGAAATTTGTAATTCAATGTTGTATAAAAGGTTCCATTGGATTCGATGGGAAAATTTGTGCAATCTAAAACAAGAAGGTGGTTTGGGAGTTAGAAATTTGAATGCTATTACGTTTGCTTCTAATATAAAAATTGCTTGGCTGGTTTTAAAAGCTACAACATAATTAAATCAGTGTTCCAATTCTGGAGAATCATTTAATCTTGTTTATTTACACACCAGATATAATATATCAAATATCATATCAGATATGTAAATAAATGGCAATCAAAATTTATATATCTGATATCTAAATAAATGTAACCAAAATTTACATATCAGATATAATATCTGATATGATATCAGGCATCAGATATCATACCAATTCTACACAATTAAATTAGTGTTTCAATTATTTACATATCATATATGTAAACAAATGATATAGATAAAAACTTCACGAACGCATTACTGATAAAATAAGTCTCGTTTATAAGTGATTATAATTCAAAATTTAGTCAATCAAGTCATTTATGTATAAATTTATGAATTAAAATTTTTCATACTCCGTGTGTCATTATTTTTTGCTTATCGAATGACATAAATTGTTATGATATATTTATATGTACTTGATTTATGTTGCCAACTCCTCAAAGTTTTTCATCTCATTCTTGGGAGAATCCAAAAAAATGTAGATGAAAGATTAGTTGTGCTAGCAGTGAAGGTTTAAACTCAAGTTTTGGAGCAGGTATCATAATCAGAGATGATTTGGGATGTTTTGTTTGGGCAGCCTCTCAATGGATGCCTCATGGTTCTATTCAAGAAGTTCAAGTCCAAATACCAACTTCGAATGCCGTTGAAATTTGTATTAGACAGATGCGTAATTCCTTATTAGAGAGATGCTATAACTAAACCGATATACCTTAACAAATACCTATGCATTTTTTAATGTTCATAACTCAGAAGTTTTAACTGAGCATTTTAAATGGTTTTCAGAGATTGCCCATACAGTCAACGTTCCAAGAAAATACGTTATAATGAATAAGTGGTCAACCTACAAAAAAATTCAAATTTATATTGGCAAAGATAGTTAAGTACCTTCACACTCTTCCAAAATACATCGGGACTTTCCACCAATACTCTTATCCAATCGTCCACATCCAAAGGAAATAGCGATCCTTGTTGAGCGAAATGTCCCAACTGACTGGAAAGTTTCTTCCTATTGGGTTCAATTGATTGACAGTCGTGGTTCCACCCAATTATCAATTTTTTACAACTATCTCATTCTTTACATGGTTTGGAAAACCCTCTATGTTTCACACTAGTAGAAGGACCATTTTAGGTTGGTAATGGTGTACCCTCAGCACTACCTAATCAAAATTCAAAAGAAAATATGACATGAATAATTACTAAAGTAAAACATTTTTAGAAAAATTTTATAATTCTCTAATAGATAGGTAGACACATACCTCTAATCATATTATCTGAGGGTTGGGATGTCTTTACGTGAGATGACTATGGTTGGAACTGAGGTGATCCCATTGACGTTCGAGCACATGGGCGGATCGTTTCTGCTTAAGAATCCGGTGAACCTCCTACTCCCATGGGTTGATAAGAACGTTTAGTTGGCATGCTAAATCTATATAGATGACATATATGTCAAAATAAATATGAATAAACGTTATACATGAAATGAAGAGTTACAATACATCATATTTCCTTTGATTGTATGCATTTTCAATACCATTCTATTTCTTTCAGAAAATCTGCCAAATCCCTCATATTGATCCAACAACATTTTATCCTTTAATGAATGTATGATCAACCATACCATCACTCCAACTATTTAAGTTGATATTTATATCACCAAACGGTTCACCATGATAAATACAATTCTTGTAACTCTTTTCAAAACCATAAATCTCTATGTGACTCCTCACAGTTAATGAGTTGTAGTAGACACGATTTACACAAGTACTACATGGGCATTTGATGCTCGGAGTAAGAATATCTTTATTTCTATATGCAAAATAAATAAAGATTTGAACTCCATCAATGTACACTTTTGTGGTCCTATCTCCTCCGATCTAAATCTTATCCATATTGATCTTATTGAACCCCTATTACATATCAAGAAAAAGAGAGAAACCCAATTGCATTAAAATAACAAATATATATATATATATATATATATATATATATATATATATATATATATATATATATATATATATATATATATACAGACTAGGTATAACATATACCGATGGAACGTTTATAAGTTACTTCCCGTGTATATTCGTATGTGCCCTCCCCGACCTTTACCCCATTAACCCTCCCCGCCCTCATCCCTAAGTCGTTTTAAAAACCTTCCGGGGCCTAAACTCGCAAAAAAAATCTTTTTTAACAAATTTTTCATTTTCATTTGTATAAGACAAATACAAATTCATACAACATTAATTCATTTAAGAGAATATTCACAATTTTAACATCACCAAATACAAGCAGACACAAACACGATCTATGTAGGCTCATAACATAATTCAAATCAGAAATATGTGGATTCAACTAAACCTTTTTGCAGATAGATACAAATCTAAATACATACATATACACATACATACATACATAAACCTTTTCATTATCCCCTTTAATAAGATTGTCAACTAAACCCCATTAATTTACACCACGAAAGGCATTTATATATAAGTAGATAGATACAAATATATATAAATACACATATACACATAGGCAAAAGTACCAAAATATTGTTGTATATAATTATGATAAATATAACTTTTTGCAGATATTGAAAACTCCCACATACTTTGATCCCCGAAACCCACCGGAATAAAGAGAGGAGAGATCGCGAGGATTTTGATCCCAAAAACCCACTGGAGTAAGAGAGAAGAGAGATCGCTAGAGTAAGAGAGCTGAGTGAGTGAGATAGAGGGAGAATTGAGTGGGAGAGAGTGAGAGCTGAGTGACAGCTAGGTCACGCCAGAGAGAGAGAGAGGGTGAGACTGTATTTTGGAAATTTTTGGAATAATGCATGGGAAAAATCTCAAAAGGGTCAGAAATAAATGACCCATTTAGTATACCAAAAGGGGGGATTTTTAAAACCGTCTCATTTGTTATACCAAATGGGACGGTTTTAAATATACTTCCCTTATACTTGTTTGGAAAAATCTAAAAATTCAAGGTATACCAAAAGGGACGGATTTTCAATACCGTTCCTTTTGGTATAGCAAAAGGGACGGTTTTCAAAATCCGTCCCTTTTGTTCTATCAAAAGGGACGAATTTTTAAAACCGTCCCTTATACTTGTTTGGAAAAGGTTAAAAATTCAAGGTATAGGAAAAGGGACGGATTTTTAAAATCGTCCCTTTTTGGTATAGTAAAAGGGACGGCTTTCCGTCCCTTTTGCTATAGCAAACGGGAAGGTTTTAAAAACTCGTCCCTTATATTAGCTCGAGAAAAAAGAGCGTTAAAAATTCTCACACACTTTAAGGGAAATTTTTTAATACCCATCCCTTTTGATATACTAAATGGGAAGGATTTTAAAACCGTCCCTTTTGTGATTTATCAAAAGGGACGGTAATTAAAAACCGTCTCATTTGGTATATCAAAAGGGATAAAATGACACGGGTGTCCCAAATACTCCCGTCCCTAATGCTCATTTTTCTTATAGTGAAAATCTATGTAGGTTAGAAAATCGAATCAGTTCGTTTGGCAAACCGAATCGGTTTGGTCAGCCGAACTATTCGCTCCCCTAGCGAACTGGTTTGATTTTTTGGGCTTCCAATCATCGTCTTCCTTGGGGTTTCTCCTTCGAAACCCTCCAATGGAGGTCTCAAGCCTCCTCAAACATAAAATTAATACCCCACATCAAAATAATATCATCCTAAAAGTATTCTAACATCAAATTAAACCTGAAATCATCTTCTAAACACAAGGATTCCTAATCATTAAGCAATTCAACCAAACCGAGACTTAATTAAACTTGAATTTTCATTGATTCAAACACCCTATCAATATTATACATGTTCATACTTATAAATTCATAATTAAATAATGAAATTCTTACATATTCATCACTAATTAATCTCAATTAAAATCAGAGGTTCAATTATCCTTTGCGTTTTCTTCAATTAAATACCAAAGTTCACATCTTTAATTTCAGATTTAATCTTAATTAACTATGAATGTAATTATGTAAGGACACAAATTTACAATTGAGTCCTTTATATTTTTGGCTCAATTCCGGACAAAAACATTTGAGTCATAGGATAGAGTTCAAATTTATCCATTCAAGCCTATGACGTGTTTGTTGAAGACGTAGCGACCAAAATATTAAAGCTTCATCAAATGCCGTGTGTGTTATGCCTCGTTTCTACGTCATAAACATGGTTCAATTGCTCCTAAGGTATGAATGCATTTTAATATATATATATATATATATATATATATATATATATATATATATATATATATATATATATATATATATAGGAACTTGGAACATTATTTATTGGGTGTATGTTAGAAATTTATTTTGGGTGTTAGAATTTTTTGTTAAACTTTTTTTGAATTCATAGTTCTAAATATTTTGTTCTCGGACACCTTTCAGTAGAAAAATCATATCAAATCCAAAAAAAATCAGAAAAATAAGAAACTGGTGGCCACACGTTCGTATCGAAATTATCTAGAACCATGGTCTGAGATGTCGTTCGAACAACCTCGTTCGAACGACTTCTCATTCAAACGAGTTTTCAAACGAGATTTTTTTTTCTTTCTATCTCTTCATTAGAAGTCTCATTTGAACGAGATTTCTAACGAAAAAACAGCGGGAACAGTTTTAAGCCAGTTTTTTCCACTTTTCCACTACTTTTACCCACTTCCTTTTTGACATGCTTCTTAAGTACGGGAACTAACTTTTTGAAGACAACTTTTTCACATTTTCAAGAGTCATTAGAGAAAAATACTTTGAAGAAAAAGTTCCTTTTTATGTGTTAAGTTTTATGGAGTAAATTCCTTTCAAAACACATATACACCCATATGTTTGTCTATATCCATGTTTCAACATACATATAATTCATGGAGTATTTGGCACCGATTTTCTCTACACTATTGAAGAAGAGAGTTTGAGTTTTCTTTTCAACTCATAAAGGAGAAGAACTTTGTTTGATATGACTTTCCCACTTGGAGAAAGGCTGCATTGAGGGTTGACGATTGTTCAAAAGTCTCATTGGTGGATTCCAAGATTCCGGTAGAGTTTCGGGGTTGTCGACTAGTCGGAGTTGTTTACAAGAAGACTTGTCAAGGCTTGAAGGGAGTTGAGTCGAGGAAGTAAGTCATCTGTCTTGTAATTGTAAAACCGTACTTAGTGGACTTAAGGCTAGGGTCGTTCAAGGTTTTTTCCATTTGGTTTTTCCTCCTACATCCGGCGTAGTGCGATTGTGATTTATTGTATCTTTCTATATCACCTAGATGCATGCTTAGGACTAAAAGATAAAATTAGTTCAAAATCACAATCTATTTAATTTGGTGCAAATTTAATGTTTGGGTATGTTTAATTTAATTCAAGTGAAAAATTACTTTATCTTGTTAACATGCAAGTTTAACTTGAATTGGATTAATGTGTGTTTAAGTCGAAATGAAAATTTTGCGTGTAGTTTTAATTTCACTTTTAGTTTAGTTTTATTTTTTTTCATAAGTTGGTTTGTTCTCTTTAAGAAAAGAAAATTTTAAATAACTTTTGGAAAATTAAAATTTGATCCATTTCATTATATTTGAATTTAAAAATTTGGGGCTTCCATACTTTTAAATCGGTATCAGAGCCAAAAACGATAAATTACTTCGTTAAGATCTTTTAAATATTTTTGGCTAAATTAAAATTTTAATCATTTTCTAAATTTCCTATTTTCGATGGTTCTAACTACGCGTATTGGAGAGCGCGAATAAAATCGGCACTAAAATCTATCGATGAGAGAGTTTGGATGTCTGTTATTAACGGGTGGTCCCCACCTACTCATTTAGTAGATAATGAGCGTGTTTCCAAATCGGCCGATAGATGGAGTGAGGGTGAATTTAAACTTTCTAATTTTAATTCTCGAGGTTTAAATGCCTTGTTTAGTGCTGTCACACCGGATGAATTCCGACGCATTATGACATGTGAGACCGCTAAAGCAGCTTGGGATATTTTACAACTCACCCACGAAGGTACTAGTGTCGTTAAAGCTTCGAAACTCCAAAACCTCACCACTCATCTTGAAATTATCAAAATGAACGAAAAAGAAAGTTTTGATGAATTTTATGCTAGACTTACTGATATTGTTAATTCATCTTTTAACTTGGGAGAGAAAATACCCGACAACCGAGTAGTAAAGAAAATTTTAAGGTCCCTTCCCGATAGATTTATTCCAAAAGTGACCGTTTTAAATTATTTACCAACTTTAGCCTCTATGAAATTAGAAGAGCTCGTAAGTGATTTACAAATCTATGAACTAGACATGTTTCCCTCTAAAACTGAAAGAAAGTTGAAAAGGGAATTGCTTTAAAAGCCCAAAAAGAGGTCAAACAAGTAGTAGAGAGCGAGAGTGATAGTGACTCGGCAGACATGGATTTGTTTGCTTGGAAATTTAGAAAATTTCATAAATTTAACAAAGATAAATTTAAAAATGACTTTAAGAAATTTGAAACTTCTAAGTATGAAAAAATCGAGAAGATCCCTAAACCTATCAATGAACAATTAAATAGGGACGAGTCAAATCGGTGTTTTGGTTGTGAGGGTTATGGCCATAGGGCTTCTGAGTGCCCCACTAAACTAAGAAAAGAGGGTAAGAGACCCATTTCATATAATGCGACCCTTAGTGATAGTGATAAGGAAGAGGGACCCGATTCCCCAACTAAGCCCAACTTTGTGGCTTTTATGGCAAGTCATGTGAGTGATAGTGAGAACTCGTCGATTGATGAAACTTTAACACATGACACTTCCGAGGCAAAAGTTTTTGATTCCCTTATTTTTGATGATAGTGAGAGTGGAGAAGAAAGAGAGAGTGAAAATGAAGAAGAGGTTAATGTGAGTGAACTTCAAAATGCTTTTCAAGAACTTTATAAAAAATCTATTAAATTGAAAAGGGCTAATTTGAAGTTAGAAGCTAGTTTGAAAGAACGTGTCAAGGTCGTTGATAATAGTATCTTGGTTGAAGACCTTAGGACATGAGAGACATCTCTTCTAGAGAAGCTTGAATATATAGAAGGCGAGAGAGATAGCCTTAGGGGTTTAATGGAATCCTTGAAAAAGGAGCTTTTTGCTTTTGAAGAGCAAAATATTTTATTAAAGTCTAACATTTTAGAATTGCAAAATAAATTAAAAGACTCTAGTAATGTCAAATTTGATTTGGAGTGTCGTTCGGAAAAATTAGATAAAATATTAGGAACGGTCCAAATTAAAAATGACACTTGTGGTTTAGGCTTCAATACTTGTAATGAATTTACTCATAATGCCAAAACCAATATTTTAGGAGAATTTACTAGGAAAGTCTTTAGAGATCACTCATTAGGTAAATATTTTCGACATATTTTTACTTGTACACATTGTGGTCGAAAAGGTCATCTTAGGAAATTTTATTTTGATCTTAAACGTATTCCTAGAAAATTCCAACGTAAAGCAACCAAGGTAGTTAAAATTCCTACACCCCAAGATAGTCATTCTTCATTAATTTGGGTTAGGAAATTCGACTTGGTTGAGTTGCAAAATGGGGTTTTTTATTCTCATTTACTTTCACATGCTTCCTCCCTTGCCAAATATAAAGGATGAATATGTTAGTGTTTGCATACTTTAGCTTTTGTACTTCATGCTATATTCACATGCTAAATGTATGCTTGTTTAATCATTTTCTAGTATATGCTCTATGCTTATCACATGCTAGAATTATGATTTTTGTTTATCTTTTGTATTATATTTCCTTCATTTTGTTTGCATTAAATGAAAAATACAAAAAGATTTTTGTTTATCATTTGGATTTTATCTCTTAGTAATTTAAGCTTAATGAAAAATTCAAATGATTTTTGTTTGTCTTTGGAGTATATATGTTTTTTATTTTTGGTTAAAAATTTCGAAAACTCAAAAAGATTTTATTTTGTGTGTATTTTAGTTTGACACACTTTATGTGGCATACACTTGTATTTGAATACCATCTTTTACGCTCTCATGTGGCTAGAATTTTTAGTTTAAATTGTCAATCCTTATTATGTTCTTTACCATGCTTACATGGAGTAGTTGGATTTTGTGTTGATTAAATGGATTCTATTTTTATATGCCTCTATTCACACATGCACGAGCTCTTTTGAAATTTCAACTTCATATGTATATTTGAGCTTTGTGAAGTGTTCTCCTACCAATCTTGTCATCTACATATTTGTGACTTAGGAGGACTAGTGCATGTCAAAATTCGTTGCACGTGAGATTTGTGTGAAACATAAAAATATGATAAATACAAATGTGCACGGGGAAGGTCTCCGAAAGGACTTAGTTATCCTTTGCGATTGTAAGCCACCGTTTTTGAATGGACCTAAAAGAAATACGTGGTTCAAAGGCCTAAAAACAGAAAATATGGCATTAAAAAGAAAAATAATTTACCAATGCCTATGTTTCATTGATATATTCATTCAAATTTAATATAAATGCATATTGAGGGAGATTGGATGGTATATTAACGGTTTGCACAATGTTCGTTTATCCTAGTTGCGTATTTCTTGTCATGACTCTATCGATTTGTAGAATCATCAATATGCTAGGCTTGTATGCATTGTGTATGTTTATTCATTGAGTTCAATATATATTGTCACATGAGGTTATATTCAAATGTGATGAAGTTTGCAATCAATTGAGAACTCCGTGAACATGTTTTAAGTGAATGGGTCTAAATTTAATCGTTACTAGTTCATACCCCAACACTTTCGTTTCCATATGACACATTTTTGCCATACGAGTATGAAAGACTCCTATTATATTTTGTGTGTGTCATTTATGTGTTTATATCTGTATATGTGTACTTGAGTCTCTTTGATATATATTATGTATACATATATTTGATATTTTTGTTTAGTCTCTGCTTTGATTTCTAATCCATATATGCTTTTATTCATACTTGGTATCCATCTTATTGCATTCTTTGTTGATATCACATGCTTAATAATTTATGTATCATATTGGTATCATTTTATTGCATCCTAGCTGGTATCCGATGTTATTGTTTGGATTAGTTAAACTTTTGTTGCCCATATGCTTTAACGTTCTCATCACTATATGAACAATTACATGTTTTTGCTTGTTATCCCATTATTTTATCCCTTTCTTAGTTTAGAGGGTGTATATGCTTTATTTGGGGGAGATATGTTACTGTTTTGATTCTTTAGCCTTTGTCTATTCCGAACAAAAAGGAAGAGAATGATAGGGGGATAAATGGTATCTATTCCTATTATTATCGTATCTTAGTTTGGGGGAGATTTATCTTAGGGGGAGACGTCTTTCTAAGTAGGTCATTTGTTTGATAAAGGGGAGAATTAATTTAGGGGGAGTAATTATTTAATTGCATTTAATATTTTGATATTCCCTATGCGTTTGATTGTTTGCTTAAGCGTGCATGAATACTTCAAAATGGCAACATTCAACATCGGCAAAGATATTGATCCTTGGGTTGTTTCAGTCAAGCATTGTATTTTTATTTTGAGTGGGACATTGTTTTTGAGTCTAGTGAGCTTGATGTCCCTTTAGGATTTTTGTTTAGTTTTTGTCCCGGAAAAGCCAAAGGGGGAGATTTGTAAGGACACAGATTTTCAATTGAGTCCTTTGTAGTTTTGGCTCAATTCCGGACAAAAATATTTGAGTCATAGGATAGAATTCAAGTTTATCCATTCAAGCCTATGACGTGTTTGTTGAAGACGTAGCGGCCAAGATATTAAAGCTTCATCAAATTCCGTGTGTGTTGTGCCTCGTTTCTACGTCATCAACATGGTTCCATTGCTCTTAAGGTATGAATGCATTTTAATATATATATAGGAGCTTGGAACATTATTTATTGGGTGTATGCTAGAAATTTAATTTGGGTGTTAGAATTTTTTGTTAAACTTTTTTGAATTCATAGTTCTAAATAATTTGTTCTCGGACACCTTTCAATAGAAAATCATATCAAATCCAAAAAAATCAGAATAATATGAAACTGGCGGCCACGCATTCGTATCGAAATTATCTAGAACCATGGCCTGAGATCTCGTTAGATAGGTCGTTCGAACGACCTCGTTAGAACGACTTCTCGTTCGAAAGAGTTTTCAAACGAGAATTTTTTTTCTTTCTGTCTCTTCGTTAGAAGTCTCGTTCGAATGAGATTTCTAATGAAAAAATAGCAGGAACAGTTTTAAGCTAGTTTTTTCCACTTTTCCACTACTTCCCCACTTCCTTTTTGACATACTTCTTAAGTGCGGGAACTAACTTTTTGAAGACAAATTTTTCACATTTTCAAGAGTCATTAAAGAAAAATACTTTGAAGAAAAAGTTCTTTTTTATGTGTTAAGTTTTATGGAGTAAATTCCTTTCAAAACACATATACATCCTCTATATCCAAGTTTTAACATATATATAATGCATGGAGTGTTTGGCACCAGTTTTCTCTACACCATTGAAGAAGAGAGTTTCAGTTTTCTTTTCAACTCATAAAGGAGAAGAGATTTGTTTGATATGACTTTCCCACTTGGAGAACGGCTTCATTGAGGGTTGACGATTGTCCAAAAGTCTCATTGGTGGATTCCAAGATTCCGGTAGAGTTCCGGGGTTGTCGACTAGGCGGAGGTGTTTACAAGAAGACGCGTCAATGCTTGAAGGGAGTTGAGTCGAGGAAGTAAGTCATCGGTCTTGTAATTGTAAAACCGTACTTAGTGGACTTAAGGCTAGGGCCATCCGAGATTTTTTCCATTTGGTTTTTCCTCGTACATCCAGTGTAGTGCGATTGTGATTTATTTTATCTTGCTATATGATCGGGCGGTGAAAGTGTGCGCGTGTAAGTGCACAATCGTTGTGCGTTTCGCCGCCGCGATGCAAAAAACCTAAGCTACTACTACACTTGACAAGCAAGTACATCGGTAAGTCGGGTATCGAGAATCCACAGGGAGTTATTAAATTTTAGATGTTAATTGTTTTATTACTTCACGAATAAAAGTGTAAAAGGTGATGTGTGGTTATGGTGACTAAAGAAAATGAGAAGTTACGCTAAATTAAAGTAAAGCGAGGATCGGGATCGCATTCTACCTAACGGATCGAAACAACTACTAACTAGAGTTAAGGCTCGAAAGCAATCTAATCGAGCATTTTCAATTAAGCATAAACATCACACAATAAGGAATTTAACCCAAAGTTGCGAGATTAAACATTTAACTGAAAAATGGTCGCACGCGGATTAAACTCGGATTGTCGCTATAAACTCTAACGTTGCATGACAAAGAAAGATAAACGCTTAACAATCCAACTTTGATACGCGCGGTTTCAATTAAACGCGATTTTGCACTAAACCTAGTTTTCGGAGCTCGGGGCCCGAAAATGGCGGAAATGAAATCCCGACCCTATTTATCTAAGGGTGCATGGTGAGTTAAACTAAATTATGCTAATTAGACTAAGAAAGCAAGAATTAAAGCAATAAAACTATCTAGGAAAGCATGGAAACTATCTAGAAAGCAAGGAAAGAATGAAATACAACTAGATTAATGGAGAGGGAAGATGAATAGTTAATCTTACAACCAATTAGTGTGTCAATCCAAGAGGGGAAGAAGAGAAACCAATCAAAACCCCAATAACCTAAACTAAAACTAACCTAAAATCGTATTTATGGCTGGCTCCTTTATTACAAAACCAAAATTTGGCTTATATAGTAAGTTAGAATAAAAGAAAAGAAGAAAGAAAAGAAAAGAAAATATCTGCAGAAAAACAGGGGATCGATCGATCGACCCCTTTGGTCGATCGATCGACAGTGTAATTCGTGGCAAAAATAAGAATGGTCGATCGATCGACCCTTATGGTAGATCGATCGACTAAGCAGGGGCAGCCTGCAATCCTCCCTGTTTTGGCATACAATCCAACGTCGCTCCAATCGCCGTAACTTTGTCGTTATGCATCGGAATTGCGCACCGTTCACGGCCACGCGAAGCTAGCGAGAAGGGATACAACTTCCGTGTAGATGTCGGGCCAGGTGCCCAAGCTGTCAAAAGACTAAAATGCCCTTGCGCGTGCGGTTGTGTACGGAAATCGAGCGAAACGCATCCGGACTTCACACTCAGCATCCAAATACCTACAAAAGCTCAATTAACACCTGCGAAACATGTTAACATAGAAATTCGAGGGTTATCTGGTTAACGAGCATAAATATAGGGAATAAGATACCCGAGGGGGCTAATAACGCGTATGTTAACGGGTGAAATACGCAATATTTCCGCCGTATCACACCCCCTAACTTACACATTGCTAGTCCCTAGCAATGAAATAAGATGCAACAAGAAGAACAAGTAAACCAACACAGGAGAGAGTAAAAAAGTATGGTATAAAAGCAATAAAAAGATAAGGCCACTTTCGCGGGCGATTCGATTGCATTTAGCGTATGCAATAAGCCGTTAAACCCCTAAGTTACCCTAGTGGACGAGTGTCGTCTCGTGAGGGTTTTCAGGGATGAAACCCACAAACATCATAAAGTTTCCTCAAAATATGCCCAATCAAGTAAGACAAACTCATCAGTGCGAACAAGATTTCAACATGTTATTAGCATAGCAAACGAATTCGCATGAGGAGTCCGTAGTTATTAACATTACCGAATGCACCTCAATGAATTGAAACTCTAGCATGTGGAAGGGGAGTGAGCATATGCAAGGTATGATTTGGCGAAAACTTAAATAATTCGGATACTAAACATCAAAGCATGCATATATTCAATCCTCACGGGCATTACGCTCAACAAATGAATTCACTATGAAAAGGGAGGTAATACACGGGACATGCGGGCATAAAGAGTAAATGTAAATGGAAACTAGGCCGCGCACATGTCACAGATGAAGAACGCTATATAGGAAATAAAAATTGCAATCTCAGTGAAAGGATACCGCACACTAAAAGAGGCGAAATGCATTTTCACAGATTATCAAAACTATTTAAACTTTTGAATTACATCTACTTAAGATCACATAGGACTTTATAGGGTTGTAATGTATGGCTAGGTTAAGGTACGAAATGAAAGGGATGTATATACGGATTCAAAGTGTTCGGAATGAAAACTCGGGATAATGTAAAAAGTGGGCAATTATCAAAAGTTGGACAAAGAATGTCCAAACGAGAATAGATATAACAATCGAGAGAGTAATCACAGCTTATTGAAACACTACAAACAATATTTACAACTTTCTCTTTCTTTTTCTTTTCTTCCTTTTTCTCACTTTTTCTTTTGTTTTCTTTGCTTTTTGCTTTCTCTTTTTCACTACTTTCTTTTTCTGACACTTCTTACTCTTTTCATACTCAAATTGCAACCACACAACAATAATAACATTCAATTCCAAGCAACAATCCAAACAAGGGTATGTAAGGTAATATATATGGTATAAAACTCCAATTTGGAGTTGGTTATGGGATTTTGGGTAATGAAAAGAAAGGCTAGTATTTAGGCTCAAGTGGGTTGACTAGGGAACATATAAAGGTGAGGTCAAGGTCATATGGGTGATATATCAAAGATGGCCTATGGTCATTTCCAAAAGTTTACGCAATTATCGAGTCAAAATAATATATGAAAATCATGATCAAGTAACACATTTCAAGCATGAACTCAATTAATGAATGGTCAAATGAAAGATTAGAGAGATTACCGACGAATTCAACGTTTTCAATGAGAAAAGAATAGTGTATAACACTCACAAATGATGAAAGGTACAAAGCTTACTCGGTGTAAGTATATACAATGCAACAAAAGATTCCCGAGTTATAAAAATCTTAAACCAAATCAATAGAACAAGGAAAGTGCATATGCCCATGGGATAAAGTTTAATTCATGAAGTTATTCACAATATCAATGATTTGAGGACTAAAGTCTAATAACTTCTAAAATCGAGAACATGCATCATTAAGTTGTCTATTGGATCGGGCAATTATTGAAATTTATCACTGGAAACAAGGTAAAATGCCCAACAAAGGAGAAAAAAGAAAGAAAATATTTTTGAAAATTTTTAAATTTTTCACAAAAACATGCTTTGTAACTAAATTGTAATCCAATCCAAGGACTAAACAACAAAATGGATAGACTATCCTACACCCCCTAACTTAAATGTTGCATTGTCCCCAATGCGCATTAAGAACACAACCCAAAGAGAGGAAAAGAATGATATTACCCAAAATTGGAGCGATCTCCATAAGCACGAGTCCAATGAAATCTACAAAACAAGTTAGTACCGAGCATAGCAAAAACAAATAACAAAAAGTTAACTAATTACACTAGACTAAATTAAAAAGGAAAGAAAAATAGGAAAGAAAGAAAATTAAAAAGCTAACTATTTACAACCTATTATTTAGGCTTCACACTAACTATACACTAGAAGTCTAAATAGTTGAGGGTCCACCATAAGAACGATTTGACTTTGGAAGATCAATGGTGGACCCTCCAAAGTGAACATGCCTCCCGGAAAATAATAATTCCGTTTGAACAACGGAAGGCATGTGGGTGGTGGAAAAAGTGAACCATCGCCAATTTGAAATTTTGGGCGGACGATGGGGGATTTGGATAACAAGGGGGAAAGGTACACTAGAGATCCAAGAAAAGTCGACTCATCTCCCAAAGGTTTTTCAAATGGAATGGGAGATAGTGCACACACGGGGATAGGCTCCATCGAAAACAAGTCCGGTAAAGAGTCCTCATCGGCAAAAAGTGTAGAAGTTTTAATTTCTACCGACTCATAGGAATCAACAGGTAATTCTAATGGTTCGATCACGGAAAACGAATATGGTGATGAAACAAATTCAATCTCAATCGACTCATCGTCGGAAGGAGATTGAATTTCAGAGGAGAAAGATGCACACTCGATGAGAAATTCTTTGAAAAATTGAGGTGAAACACTAGTTTCCACCTCCTCGTTGTTTTGTGCATAAGAATTCATCTCATCACAAAGTTCACCAAGTCTCATTCCAGCATCATTTAAGCTTTCCAAACCTTGGGAGTAAAGAAGAAAAGTCTCTTCCAAAGTAGGCTTCCTCGGCTCTAGATCCTCGAATTCCTCATTTGGTTGAAATTCGTCTTCGAAAGTAATGAAATAAGAATCGTCATTGGATTCGAATAATGAATCCAACTCAAGCTCCCAATAACGATTTTCATTCCGATAAATGTTTTCAAGTCTTTCATTTTCAAGAAAATCTTGAAAATGGAAAACTTGAAAACTATCCCCAAAGTATGAATCATTAGAATAACCGTAATAACTATAATAGTAGGACATGATTACCTCGTTGTTTGAAAGATGGAGAATCCAAGAAATAAAGTGAGCAACCGCGAATCAATGTTTCTTAGTGCTCAAAGTATGCAATCCTGCAAAAAAAGGTTAAAACAAAGAATACAAATACAAAAGAAAAAATACTACGAAATAATAAAACAATTACTATCTAAAACACACTCCCCGGCAACGGCGCCAATTTGATCGGGCGGTGAAAGTGTGCGCGTGTAAGTGCACAATCGTTGTGCGTTTCGCCGCCGCGATGCAAAAAACCTAAGCTACTACTACACTTGACAAGCAAGTACAGCGGTAAGTCGGGTATCGAGAATCCACAGGGAGTTATTAAATTTCAGATGTTAATTGTTTTATTACTTCACGAATAAAAGTGTAAAAGGTGATGTGTGGTTATGGTGACTAAAGAAAATGAGAAGTTACGCTAAATTAAAGTAAAGCGAGGATCGGGATCGCATTCTACCTAACGGATCGAAACAACTACTAACTAGAGTTAAGGCTCGAAAGCAATCTAATCGAGCATTTTCAATTAAGCATAAACATCACACAATAAGGAATTTAACCCAAAGTTGCGAGATTAAACATTTAACTGAAAAATGGTCGCACGCGGATTAAACTCGGATTGTCGCTATAAACTCTAACGTTGCATGACAAAGAAAGATAAACGCTTAACAATCCAACTTTGATACGCGCGGTTTCAATTAAACGCGATTTTGCACTAAACCTAGTTTTCGGAGCTCGGGGCCCGAAAATGGCGGAAATGAAATCCCGACCCTATTT
Source organism: Sambucus nigra (assembly GCA_949130495.1). Classification (NCBI taxonomy): domain Eukaryota; kingdom Viridiplantae; phylum Streptophyta; class Magnoliopsida; order Dipsacales; family Adoxaceae; genus Sambucus; species Sambucus nigra. The sequence continues at coordinate 61,693,281 of OX422224.1, read as the reverse complement.
ATCTAAGGGTTCATGGTGAGTTAAACTAAATTATGCTAATTAGACTAAGAAAGCAAGAATTAAAGCAATAAAACTATCTAGGAAAGCATGGAAACTATCTAGAAAGCAAGGAAAGAATGAAATACAACTAGATTAATGGAGAGGGAAGATGAATAGTTAATCTTACAACCAATTAGTGTGTCAATCCAAGAGGGAAAGAAGAGAAACCAATCAAAACCCCAAAAACCTAAACTAAAACTAACCTAAAATCGTATTTATGGCTGGCTCCTTTATTACAAAACCAAAATTTGGCTTATATAGTAAGTTAGAATAAAAGAAAAGAAGAAAGAAAAGAAAAGAAAATATCTGCAGAAAAACAGGGGATCGATCGATCGACCCCTTTGGTCGATCGATCGACAGTGTAATTCGTGGCAAAAATAAGAATGGTCGATCGATCGACCCTTATGGTAGATCGATCGACTAAGCAGGGGCAGCCTGCAATCCTCCCTGTTTTGGCATACAATCCAACGTCGCTCCAATCGCCGTAACTTTGTCGTTATGCATCGGAATCGCGCACCGTTCGCGGCCACGCGAAGCTAGCGAGAAGGGCTACAACTTCCGTGTAGATGTCGGGCCAGGTGCCCAAGCTGTCAAAAGACTAAAATGCCCTTGCGCGTGCGGTTATGTACGGAAATCGAGCGAAACGCATCCGGACTTCACACTCAGCATCCAAATACCTACAAAGGCTCAATTAACACCTGCGAAACATGTTAACATAGAAATCCGAGGGTTATCTGGTTAACGAGCATAAATATAGGGAATAAGATACCCGAGGGGGCTAATAACGCGTATGTTAACGGGTGAAATACGCAATATTTCCGCCGTATCACTATATCTCCTAGATGCATGCTCAGGACTAAAAGATAAAATTAGTTCAAAATCACAATCTATTTAATGTGGTGCAAATTTAATGTTTGGGTATGTTTAATTTAATTCAAGTGCAAAATTACTTTATCTTGATAACATGCAAGTTTAACTTGAATTGGATTAATGTGTGTTTAAGTCGAAATGAAAATTGTGTGTGTAGTTTTAATTTCACTTTTAGTTTAGTTTTATTTATTTTTCATAAGTTGGTTTGTTCTCTTTAAGAAAAGAAAATTTTAATTAACTTTTGGAAAATTAAAATTTGAACCATTTCATTATATTTGAATTTAAAAATTGGTGACTTCCGTACTTTCAAATTAACTACAAAATTTCATCTAAAGCAAGTAAACACTTGCCTTATAGATCTGAATCCTAGGTCTCTCTCTATGTAGGGACGATTCTAAATCTGAAGATATTCTTCTCCTCTCTTCTCTAAGGTTCTTTAATTCCCATCTTCTATTTTAGTCATGTCCTAAACTCTTTCTTACTCACATTTATATAGAGATTGAAAAGTGTGTTTTCATCCACCTCTCTAATCTTTATATACTCCCTAACTATACAATAATCCCACTTTCCCATTAAACCCAAAGTGTAAAAAGACCCCCATAACCTTATACATTTGGCGTATATTTGTACTTGAGAATATATAAGTGTTTGTTTAAGTTTAACTTTGTAACTCATGAAACTCACATTTTAGTATTGTGTAATCCTGGTACTGACTTCGCAATTGTTTTACAGATATTAGGGAATATTGCACCAATATCTCCTATACTATTGATTTTTTCACCCAACCTTTTTGCAATAAATTTTCAGCATATTTTATGCATAAAATATTTTATCAACATTTGTTTATGAAAACGGTTAGGTAAAAAAATAGCTTAGGGGATCTTGGTGAAATTTATCCAAAATATTAAGGAGGTTAAAATGATGTAACGGGTGTTTATTTTATTTTTTTATTGTTATGTTTTATGACTTTGTGATTATTGAATAAATATTACATCGAATTTTTGAATAATATATAGTTTGTACAAATTATATTGATATTTTGTTCTTAATCTATAATACCCCATTCCAAAAATTCGATTAAACTACAAAAGAATTATAAATGAAGACGTGCTAAAGATGATTGGGAGAGAATTATGTACCAAGAATTGAATAAAATTAAATTATGGAAATAGGGACGTTCGAATGACTTTAGGGGAGGTCATTGTAACGATATCCCTGTGTCATTAGAAATGAGATGCAGGTCGCAAGAAACAGGGCATCGAACGACATGCCACTGCTTTATAGTGGAAGGTCGTGCGAAGGGTCGCGCGATCCAAACATCAAGCGACATGGAGAAATCATTCGAACGACATAGTGTTGTCATTCAAAAGACGTAAATTGAATTTTTAATCTAACTTTCCCTTGTGCACTGTCATGATTCTTCCCATTGGATCTTTGATTTGTCAGGCTCAAATCAGCCCAAAAGGGGCAAAATGTGATTTTTGGCCTTGGAAGGGTTTTATAAGGGGGTTCTTGGTTTATTTGGGGTTATTTTGATTTGGGAGAAGATGGAAGAGGGAGAGAGAAAGTAGAGAGACCTTCGACCATTTTCATGTCTTCCACTACCATTTTACATGATATTCCATCATAGTTAAGCCCAGAATACACATTTCCACCAATGGAGAAGAAGAACTACAAAATTTGGAGAAGTGTTGGGGGATTTTTGGAAATGAATATGGAAATTTCATGGAGTATGAAGTGGGGTTTAAAGGGATTTTTATATTGGAGCACACTTTGGATAATTTTGAGGATGCATTTGGTAACCTTTGAGGCCACCTTTGGAGGTGAGAGTTGCTCTTTCAACACCAATATTTCTACCACCATTGGAGCCATTAGAGGTTGAAAAACCTAACTCGTACTATTAAGACTATATTTGCATATTTGTAGTCTTGTAATTATATTACATGAGTAGGGTGCATTTGAATAAATGAGAAAAACAATGTGTAGAATTAATAAATATTTTTATGAAATAAAAATGCTAAAAAAATAATATTTTGTTGAAAATTGTGAATGAATAAATATTTTTAAGTTTTGAAATATTAAAAGTTGGTATTTTATGAAAATAATGTATTTTCCAAAAAGATTGGTGTTAAACATTTTACGAAATAACATGTTTGGAAATAATGATTTATTTTGGTAAACAATGGTGAAATGATGTCTTTTGAAAAAATAATGATTTTATGAAAAATGGACATTTTGTGAGTTTGAAGAAATTAAATGTCTTTTATGTATCAAAATGTATTTTGCAAGAATGATGAATTTCTAGAATGAAAAATATGTGTAAACCCTTTAATAGGATTTTAAAAAATATGTCTAAACCCTTTAATAGGATTTTAAGGTTTAAAATCCATCTTCTCATGCATATAAGCTTGTAATAATTTGGCACTAAGTGTATAGACAAGTTTAAAGAAGAATTAGTTTGGTTTAAATATGGACTGATAAAAAATAGAAATTATTGTCTTTAAAGTGTGTGAAAATGGGGTTAAAAATATGATAAGTACAAAGTTATAAGACTACATGTAAAACAAAAGAAGTGGTATTTAGTCTAAGTGTAAATGGATTTCTTGAATAAAAAAAGTAAAGAAACGTGTGTCTTGGAAATTTTTTTAGCTAAGTTACTGAATAAGTGTTAATGGGTAAACATGGAAAAGTTAGTGTGTATAACTTAGTAATGTTGAAAAGAATTAATACTTATGAATATAAAAGGAATTAAAGAGGTAAAGATATTTTCAATTAAGAAGAATACTACCCCATGGTTAAAAGGGTGTTAATGTTTTAAAACACTTAATAAGTTAGTGTGGATGACCTTATAGTGTTTTTGAGAAATTAACACTTGTGAAAATGGAGCAAAAGGTAATTTTAGAAACAAATGGGTAAAATGGTAATTTTATTAAAAGTGGAAAATTTTATTAAATAAAAATTTTGAAAAGGTGTTACACAAAGTGTTCCTAAACGAATATAATTTTTGGAATAAAATCAAGGTGAAAGTGTAAAGGATGTGAAATGGTAAAATTTTAAAGTCTAACACAAGTTGGGGTGTAACCCCGAGTTTTGGCTTCGACAGGGAAAAAAGTGGGGTAATGTGGACATTTGTAAAATATTAAAACACATTAATGTAATACCCTATAATTCAGCTTAATTAGGAAAATACGTTTTATTTAAATTACGTGAGTAGAGTAATTTAATGTGTGTTTTATTTAAATTATGTGAGTAGAGTAATTTGATGTGATTAAATACGTTTTACTTAAATTACGTGAGAAGAGTAATTTAATGAGATAAAATGTTAATAAAGATGAATATGACGATTAAAAATTTACAAAATATGAGTAGTAAGTTTTTAATGTTGATATGTACGGTCTAGTGACTATATGGACGTACCGGGGTTATCTCAACCGAGTGTCGCGCGTAGGACAAAAATTAAGGATGAGAGTAGAAAAATATTTAAGAGACTCAAACGATAATTTAGAGTCCACAGTTGATTCCGAAAGGGTCGAATTAGTCAAAATAATGTACCCGGGGGTACTAGTTGAGTGCCGGGTCATTTTCGGGATAAACCAGGACCATTCGGGGGCATTTTGGTCTCTTTAAAATTATGGGTAAGTAGACCTACGAATTTTGAAACCCTAGATCAGATTATAAGAGTTGAGGCTAGGGTTAGAAAGAAAGAAAAGACACCATAGCCATTAGAGAAGAGAGAGAGAGAGACAATTTCCTAAGGCAAAAGAAGGAAGGAAGGAAAATTCTAAGGAGGTTTCACCATAAAGTTGTTGGGAAGGAGGATTGAAGGATCAAAATCATCAACCATCATCAACAACCACGAAATCAGACCCTACAAATCATAAGGCAAGTTGTTATTTTCAAAATAAATTGAGTTATAATACCCATATTTAAGCTTGATGAAGAACATAGTTTTTATGATATTTTTGGAAGAAAAACAATTGATTATGATCCATGATTGGTAGGGATTGCATGTAGGACGTTTTTGGATCTCCAAATATTCTGATGTCATAGAAAACTAGATGATTAAATCGAACTAAAAATCTGGAAATATGATGAAAGATGTAAAGAATGTATTTTTAGGGTTCTTGAATACTACAAAGATTTTTAGTAAATTTGGCCAAGATTTATAATGATTTGGTTGTTTTAAATCGTTAGTAATCATCCCAGAACATGTAGGAATGATTAGAAATTGTTGGTTGCAAATATGGTGAATTATCATGAAAGATAGATAGATAAAAATGGTGAAACCCGCATGAAGAAGATGAACTGGGTCTGTCACTGCTTAATCGATCGATCGACCCTTGAACGTCGATCGATCGAGCAGTCGATCGATCGATCCTATCCCCTCGATCGATCCACCCTGGCTGAACTTTAGAGAATTTTGTGAATAAATTCCTTTTAATTACCATCGCTTAAGGGTAACCTTAGTAATGATATTTTACCTATGAGGAGACCTTATAATCACCAGTAGGTGTACCATTAGATTTCTTCATAAATGATTGAGTGAGAATTTTAGAGAAATGGACCAACAGGAGAACAATCGATTGAGCTGTATGTTGAATTGTGAGAATTTAATTACGGAAAGAGTGAGATTTAATTCCGAAAAAAATACCATTAGGTTAAAGTTAACTTAACTACTGAATTAAGAGAGGGGTAACTAGGGCCCTTAGAGTTACGTGAATACTCAAATAAATACAATAGTGAAATAAATTTTAAATTAATGAGTACTGTGAATATAAGTAAAATATATTACGTACGGGCATGATTTGATAGGTTGGGTGTGTACCTACTAAATCATATAAAGTTTGGGTTAATAGAAATTTTCCTAAATTAATTATGTTAGGGTCGATGTGACATACCGAACTAACATAAAGTTATTATATGTTTGGGGTCGATGAATAATGCCGAACCAAACTTTAAACTGGTGTCGCGATGAAAGAGTCCCGAACCAGAATATGTGTATATAATTATATTTTTAAATAGTTGGGGTCGATGGATTATTCCGAACCAACTTTTACTTGGGGTCGATGAATAATTCCGAACCGAGAGTCCTTTATGTGTGATAAAAGGATATATTAGTGATAACTGATATTAAATACATTATTGTGTGATAAAATGTATTCTATGTGTATAATCTACTGATTTAGAATAGTACACAATGAAATGAATTGTAAATGTCTTAGTAATAATTTATAACGTGATGTAATTATTACAAGAATAAGGACAACGAACAGTAAATAAGTTACCTACGGTTATGGGTGGTATAACTAGGTAGACTAAGTATCCTCAATAGTTACGTACTATAAAAGAGAGGTGAGGAAGTCTAAGGGAGTTCTGTGAAACTATAATATGTGTAATCAATAACTCAATTGTGACAACTGCTTGCAAAATATTTTCAAATGTTTTGAGTACTAACTCTTGCTATGTAAATATTTTTAAAAACCTTTTAGGTGCCCAGCCACAGGGACACCCAGCATGATTTCTTTCCAGAGATTTGGGAGCTGCAGCACGTGTGGATGTTGCAGGGATTGTTTAGACGCTTTCTCTTTTTCAGTTCTAGTACAGGATCTCAGTTTTAGTATTCTTAGTTGGGACATGTTGTCCTATATTTACTTTTATAGTTTATTCTAGCTATGGATTTTTTTTAGTTGTCTTTTGTTGGCCGTGGTTTTCGGCAAGACATTACCTGCATTCAACTATTTATGTAAATTGTTTTAGTATTACTAGAATTGTAATGTGTTGGTATGGATTATTTATTATTCTTAAGAAAGATAAAAATTTGGCACTCGTTTAATTTCACTTAGGTGATTAGTAAATTAAAAAGGCTTTCGGCAGTGATGCTAAGAATGGACCATCTAAGAAACCTGTTTAAATTGAATTAAGGCTTGATCACCCAAGGTTTAATTAGGCGGTGTGTCACAGATGGTATCAGAGCATCAGGTTCTAGTGTCCATAGGATCTGTACGGCTTACTACGATTCAGCGTAACGTTTGGTTGTATTAGAGCCCTACTATTAGGATTGTTGATTCAAAGTTTCCACTTTTGCGTTATCGTACTTCTGCTCTTAAATTTCGTATGAACTGTGTACTTATACAATTTGAACCTTATTTCAGATGCCACCAAGGAGACAGAGAGCAGAGAGGGATGAAGCTAGAGAAGAGGTGAGGGAGGCTCATCAGGAGCCACAGATACCGATACCCCCACCCCCACCAGAGTTAATCTCCACTACTCAGGTTGCAGTGATAGTGGCTCAGGCAGTCGAGACAGCTATGAGGGCCATGACAGCCCACTTTCCTCACCCCCAAGTACCTCCCCCTGTGGCACCGGTAGTGCAAGTTCCAGCAGGACCATCTACTTGGCAGCGAGTCAGGGAGACATTTCAGAAAGGACACCCATTCGAGTTTCAGGGCAGTACCGATGTAGTGGAAGCGTAAAACTGGAAGAAAAATATCCAGAGTCACTTGCGCATGCTAGAGTGCACCGAAGTACAGGAACATATGCTAGCCACTTTCCGTCTGTTAGGAGCGGCCCTACAGTGGTGGGAGTCAGTTACCACCACCGAGGAAATGGACACTTTGACTATTTCTGAGTTTTGGGTGCGGTTTGATCGCAAGTATTTCCCTCCAGCAGTGGAGTCAGAGATGAGGAAGAAATTCAGCGAAGTGGTTTAGGGTGACCTCTCAGTTGTTGACTACGAGGAGGAGTTTACCCGCTTGGCCAATTTTGTGCCAAACGAGGTGAGCAATGAGGAGAGGAAGAAGTCCAGATTTATGGAGGGCCTAACCTAGAGAATCAGACATCATTTGATTGGTAATCCGGTGTTGGTAAACTACACAGATGTTGTCAATGCCGCTCTACTACACTGTCAGGATCATCGTTTTCATACGAGGGGAACTAAAAGGGGTGAGCCTAGTCAACCGGGCAAGGTGGATGGGGGTAGTGGCAGCAGCGCATCACAGCAGCAAACAGCGGGCCAGATAGGGAAGGATTCCCGACGGGGGAACTCTACCAAGAAGTTTAAGCACGGGAGGCATCTCTTTGACCGGCAGGGACAGCAGGGTCCCCAGCAACCAGTTCCTCAGGGCCGACAGGGCCAAGGTAATCAAAATGGGGGACAACAAGGCCAAGGTCGACAGGGACAACGTCAGGGCCAACAGGGCCAAGGACAGAGACAATTCGTGGGCCAGTGTTTCACTTGTGGCCAGCTGGGTCACAAGAGCAGAAATTATCCACAGCCAGACAGGGCACAACAACAGGGTGCCCAACAGGGACAGTAGGCTCCATTAGCCCCAGCAGCACTACAGGCCCCACAGCCAGGGCAGATGCAGTACGGACGTGTGTTCAACATCCATGATATTCCATTTCAGCCGGCACCTCCATCACCGTCAGCAGTTGCGGGTATGTTTCCTATTCATGGGCTTGAGGGGAGTATTTTGTTTGACATGGGGGCGACGCATTCGTTTATTTCCACTAGATTTGCATGGGCAGCCGGTCTATTAGCGACAGCAGACACTCATCTTATGTGTGTGGAGTCACCGATGGGTAGTGAGTCCCTTATACACTCGATTTGTAAGGGTGTGGACATTATGGTCGGGAGATTTAGTCTAGCGGCGGACCTCCTAGTGCTGGATATGGAGGGATATGACGTCATCCTAGGCATGGATTGGTTGGCACATAATAGGGATGGTAGATTGTTATGAGAGGACCATCGTGTTCTCCATCCCGGGACAAGAAATGTTCCTTGTGGCAATGCCACTTCCCGAGGGAGGGCCGCGAACTCATTTATATTATATTGAGGAGGAGACCTCACATGGGGTTGTCGTTTCTCTGGACTCAATCCCAGTTGTGAGGGATTTTGAGGATGTCTTTCAGGAGATACTAGGGTTACCACCTAGCAGAGAGATAAAGTTCGTTATTGACCTAGCACCGGGGATGAGACCAATTGCCAGAGCACCGTATCGTATGGCTCCTTCAGAGATGCGGGAACTGAGAGAGAAGATTCAGCAGCTATTAGGACAGGGTTTCATTCGACGGAGTACATCGCCATGGGGTGCGCCGATGTTGTTTGTAAAGAAAAGGGATGGCTCACTTCGTCTCAGTGTAGATTACAGAGAGCTGAACAAAGTGACGATAGGTAATAAGTATCCATTACCGAGGATCGACAACTTGTTTGATCAATTGAGAGGGGTTGCATACTTCTCAAAGATCGATTTGAGGTCTGGCTACCACCAAGTGCGCATTCGTGAAGAAGATGTACCTAAGACTGCTTTCCTGTCGCGGTACGGGTCATACGAGTTCAGAGTGATGCCTTTTGGGCTAACTAATGCGCCGGCAGTGTTCATGGATCTCATGAACAGGGTATTCAGGGAGTTTTTGGATCAGTTTGTGATTGTATTCATAGACGACATTCTAATTTACTCTCGCACGGAGGAGGAACACGCTGAACACTTACGATTGGTTCTACAGACATTGGGGGACCATCAGTTGTACGCAAAATTTGAGAAGTGTGGATTTTGGCTTCAGGAGGTTCAGTTCCTAGGCCACGTCGTATCTAGCAGAGGCATTGCGGTTGACCTGAGTAAGGTATCGGCGGTAAGGGAGTGGGGACAGCCCACGACACCGATCGAAATTCGCAGTTTCTTGGGATTGGCCGGTTGTTATCGTTGCTTCATCAAGGGATCTAAAAAATTACCGTATCGTTGACGAATTTGACTCGAAAAGGAGTTCCCTTCATATGGAGTGACAGTTGTCAGTTAGCATTTGATGAATTAAAGGACAAGTTGACATCAGCCCCTGTTTTTGCCTTGCCTAAGGGAGGAGTGGAATACCGAGTCTATACTGATGCGTCCTTACGAGGAATTGGGGGTGTGTTATAGCAGGAGGAGAAGGCCATAGCTTATGCGTCCTGAAAGCTTAATCCACATGAGAATAATTACCCCACCCATGACCTCGAGTTAGCAACAGTCATTTTTGCATTGAGAATATGGAGACACTATCTTCTGGGCGAGCAGTTTACTCTATTCACGGATCATAAGTCATTGCAGTATCTGTTCACTCAGAAGGACCTGAATATGAGGCAAAGAAGGTGGCTTGAATTCGTGAAGGACTACCAATTTGATATACAGTATCATCCTGGTAAGGCTAACGTGGTGGCAGATGCGTTAAATAGAAGACCTACCGGGGAGTTAGCAGAAATTTGGAAGTCGAAGTGGAGTGAACTTCGACACGAGGATGAAATGGCAAGAGCATGCATGGCAGTTCTAGATATCACTCCCGAGAGTGTTATGCGGGTAGTGAGGGCACAGGCAGAAGACCCATTTTGTCAGGACAAAGTACGACAGTTACTGGCCGAGGGGGCAGAGACCTACTCCATCAGTTCAAAGGGTGGACTACGGTTCAATGGTAAGCTGATAGTACCCGAAGATGATGATTTGAGGCATACCGTTATGACAGAGTCACATGGGTCAAAATTCTCGGTACATCCAGGTGGGGAAAAAATGTACCAAGATATGCGACGAGTATATTGGTGGTCAGGCATGAAACGAGATATTGCAGAATTTGTCTCATGGTGTGTTACATGCCAGCTCATAAAAGTTGACCATCAGAGACCTTCAGGGATGCTACAACCACTAGAGATTCCCGTGTGGAAGTGGGAGAGTATCTCAATGGATTTTATTGCCGGGTTACCAACCTCACAGAAGGGTCACGATTCCATATGGGTGATAGTGGATCGTTTGACTAAGGTAACCCATTTCTTACCGGTTCGTACGGATTATGATACTATGCGGTACGCGCAGCTATTCATTTAATAGATTGTTAAGCTGCACGGAGTTCCTATTAATATTGTGTCGGACCGAGATAAGATATTTGTGTCACATTTCTGGCAGATCTTTCAGGAGGCCATGGGCACCGACTTACGGTTGAGTACGACGTATCACCCACAGACGGACGGTCAGACGGAGAGAGTAAACCAGATGTTAGAAGACATGCTAAGGATGTGTATTCTGGATTTTGGGAGAGGTTGGGAGCCATACTTTCCTTTGGTGGAGTTTGCATATAATAACTCTTACCAATTCACTATTGGCATGGCTCCATTCGAGGCGCTTTATGGGAGGCCTTGTCATTCACCCGCCTGTTGGTTAGAGGTGGGGGATAACAAGCTATTGGGGCCAGAAATGATACAAGAGACTTCCTCCAAAATAGATTTGATTTGAGGACGTATTCGAATAGCTCAGAGTAGGCAGAAGAGTTATGCTGACGCCGGTAGAAGACACGTGGAACTAGATCTGGGCGACCAGGTGTTAATTCGGGTATTTCCTATGAAAGGGATTACGAGGTTCGGCAAAAAGGGGAAATTAGCACCGAGATATGTGGGGCCATTTCCCATTATTGAGAGAGTGGGATCGGTGGCGTACAGATTGGGACTCCCTGAGCATCTTCAGCGAATACACGTTGTGTTCCATGTGGCATCGCTGAAGAAATACAAGAGGAGCGAGAGAGCCTTCGGGCACATTCCACTGGAGGAGATCGATTTACAGCCAAATGTCTCGTACGAAGAAAGACCCGTGGATATTCTAGAATATAGTGAGAGCAAATTACGATCCAAGGTGGTACCCTTAGTGCGAGTACAGTGGGGACATCACAATATGGATGAGTCCACTTGGGAACGGGAGGAGGATATGCGAGAGCAATATCCAGAATTATTCACAGCAGGTATTTTCTAATTTCGAGGATGAAATTCCTTTTGTAAGAGGGGAAGTATGTAATACCCCGTAATTATGCTTAATTAGGAAAATACATTTTATTTAAATTACGTGAGTAGAGTAATTTAATGTGTGTTTTATTTAAATTACGTGAGTAGAGTAATTTAATGTGATTAAATACGTTTTACTTAAATTACGTGAGAAGAGTAATTTAATGAGATAAAATGATAATAAAGATGAATATGACTATTAAAAATTTACTAAATATGAGTAGTAAGTTTTTAATGTTGATATGTACGGTCTAGTGACTATATGGACGTACCGGAGTTATCTCAACCGAGTGTCGCGCATAGGACAAAAATTAAGGATGAGAGTAGAAAAATATTTAAGAGACTCAAACGATAATTTAGAGTCCACAGTTGATTCCGAAAGGGTCGAATTAGTCAAAATAATGTACTCGGGGGTACTAGTTGAGTGTCGGGTCATTTTCGGGATAAACCGGGACCATTCGGGGGCATTTTGGTCTCTTTACAATTATGGGTAAGTAGACCTACGAATTTTGAAACCCTAGATCAGATTATAAGAGTTGAGGCTAGGGTTAAAAAGAAAGAAAAGACACCATAGCCATTAGAGAAGAGAGAGAGACAATTTCCTAAGGCAAAAGAAGGAAGGAAGGAAAATTCTAAGGAGGTTTCACCATAAAGTTGTTGGGAAGGAGGATTGAAGGATCAAAATCATCAACCATCATCAACAACCACGAAATCAGACCCTACGAATCATAAGGCAAGTTGTTATTTGCAAAATAAATTGAGTTATAATACCCATATTTAAGCTTGATGAAGAACATAGTTTTTATGATATTTTTGGGAGAAAAACAATTGATTATGATCCATGATTGGTAGGGATTGCATGTAGGACGTTTTTGGATCTCCAAATATTCTGATATCATAGAAAACTAGATGATTAAATCGAACTAAAAATCTGGAATTATGATGAAAGATGTAAAGAATGTATTTTTAGGGTTCTTGAATACTACAAAGATTTTTAGTAAATTTGGCCAAGATTTATAATGATTTGGTTGTTTTAAATCGTTAGTAATCATCCCAGAACATGTAGGAATGATTAGAAATTGTTGGTTGCAAATATGGTGAATTATCATGAAAGATAGATAGATAAAAATGGTGAAACTCGCATGAAGAAGATGAACTGGGTCTGTCACTGCTTGATCGATCGATCGACCCTTGAACGTCGATCGATCGAGTAGTCGATCGATCGATCCTATCCCCTCGATCGATCGACCCTGGCTGAACTTTAGAGAATTTTGTGAATAAATTCCTTTTAATTACCATCGCTTAAGGGGAACCTTAGTAATGATATTTTACCTATGAGGAGACCTTATAATCACCAGTAGGTGTACCATTAGATTTCTTCATAAATGATTGAGTGAGAATTTTAGAGAAATGGACCAACGAGAGAACAATCGATTGAGCTGTATGTTGAATTGTGAGAATTTAATTACGGAAAGAGTGAGATTTAATTTCGAAAAAATACCAATAGGTTAAAATTAACTTAACTACTGAATTAAGAGAGGGGTAACTAGGGCCCTTAGAGTTACGTGAATACTCGAATAAATACAATAGTGAAATAAATTTTAAATTAATGAGTACTGTGAATATAAGTAAAATATATTACGTACGGGCATGATTTGATAGGTTGGGTGTGTACCTACTAAATCATATAAAGTTTGGGTTAATAGAAATTTTCCTAAATTAATTATGTTAGGGTCGATGTGACATACCGAACTAACATAAAGTTATTATATGTTTGGGGTCGATGAATAATGCCGAACCAAACTTTAAACTGGTGTCGCGATGAAAGAGTGCCGAACCAGAATATGTGTATATATTTATATTTTTAAATAGTTGGGGTCGATGGATTATTCCGAACCAACTTTTACTTGGGGTCGATGAATCATTCCGAACCGAGAGTCCTTTATGTGTGATAAAAGGATATATTAGTGATAACTGATATTAAATACATTATTGTGTGATAAAATGTATTCTATGTGTATAATATACTGATTTAGAATAGTACACATTGAAATGAATTGTAAATGTCTTAGTAATAATTTATAACGTGATGTAATTATTACAAGAATAAGGACAACGAACAGTAAATAAGTTACCTATTGTTATGGGTGGTATAACTAGGTAGACTAAGTATCCTCAATAGTTACGTACTATAAAAGAGAGGTGAGGAAGTCCAAGGGAGTTCTGTGAAACTATAATATGTGTAATCAATAACTCAATTGTGATAACTGCTTGCAAAATATTTTCAAATGTTTTGAGTACTAACTCTTGCTATGTAAATATTTTTAAAAACCTTTTAGGTGCCCAGCCACAGGGACACCCAGCATGATTTCTTTCCAGAGATTTGGGAGCTGCAGCACGTGTGGATGTTGCAGGGATTGTTTAGACGCTCTCTCCTTTTCAGTTCTAGTACAGGATCTCAGTTTTAGTATTCTTAGTTGGGACATGTTGTCCTATATTTACTTTTACAGTTTATTCTAGCTATCGATTTTTTTAGTTGTCTTTTGTTGGCCGTGGTTTTTGGCAAGACATTACCTGCATTCAGCTATTTATGTAAACTGTTTTAGTATTACTATAATTGTAATGTGTTGGTATGGATTATTTATTCTTCTTAAGAAAGATAAAAATTTGGCACTCGTTTAATTTCACTTAGGTGATTAGTAAATTAAAAAGGCTTTCGGCAGTGATGCTAAGAATGGACCATTTAAGAAACCTGTTTAAATTGAATTAAGGCTTGATCACCCAAGGTTTCATTAGGCGGGGTATCACAATTAAAAGGAACTCGGATGACACATGGATAAGCAAGAAGGGTCAGGAGCCGAAAATCAGTGGTCAGAGCATATAGTGCGTATAGGCGGAGGTTTGAGCCCGTTAAAGTATGCAGTATTTGGAAGATTCTGAGAAAAGATAAAGAAATAAGGAACATGTCAAGAAATGTGTTGTGCGGTATATAAATACAACCTAACTTGAATGAATTAATAATTTTTTCAGTAAAGGTTAAATGAAAAAGTAAATGGGAAATTGATTAATGTCCACAAAGTAAGGGAAAATGATAAAGTAAGAGGGTAAATAGGTGATTAAGCAACCTAAGAGGTTAAACCCACAATTAATACAAGAATGTGTTGTAAAAAGGTTCTAAAAAATTAAATTAGTATTTTGTAACACGATGTCGCCTGTGTTGAAGGGTGAGTTTCAACGAAAATACTAAAGTTTGTTTTATAAAATAAAAGGGGTGATTTTGGTAAAGAAACGTTTTCGGATAAATCAAATGTAGTGGTTTCAAGTGTTGAACCATGTGTGTTAAATGAAACGAGAAATGCTGAAATGAGTAAAAGGGAAGTCTTTTATAAAATGTAAACTAATATGGGTAATAAGGTTTTCGAAAGTAGACATGTTTCATGCATTAAGTATGAATATACACACACACACACACACACACACACACACACACACACCCCCCCCCCCCCCACTATGTAGTTGCATGTGCACATAGGCATAACATGTTGAGTCTCCTTTCTGTCGTTTGATTTTATACTGCATTTGTATATTTCTCACTGAGCATCGGCTCACATGCTCGACTTGTTACGTTAGGTTGGGAGTGGTTTTGCATTTCAAAAATGTTATACAAGTAAGTACTTTAATTATTTTACGTTAGTAGTTCTATATGATTGGACTTCGGGGTGCTCCACATGGGCCCCTCACATAGTTTATTTTGAAACTGGAATAGCATGTTAAATAAGTGAAATGTTAATTAAAATAAAACTGGACTAGGAACATTATATAAATTGTTTTATTGTATTTCACACCTAACATTCGAGTCGTACCGGGTTGACTATGGGTAACCCATGAATTCGGCTCGGGGTGATACAAAGGGTATGAGAGCTCCAGGTTCAAGGCTCCTTTTGAGAGTGACGTGGTGAGGTCGGTATAAAATCTTCGATGTCGGTGTTTTTTGGGCC
Source organism: Sambucus nigra (assembly GCA_949130495.1). NCBI lineage: Eukaryota > Viridiplantae > Streptophyta > Magnoliopsida > Dipsacales > Adoxaceae > Sambucus > Sambucus nigra. The sequence goes on along the minus strand of OX422224.1, from coordinate 61,677,582 downwards.
AATCATGCTAGTATGATGATGGTTTAGTTCCTGTCCTCTATGGTAAAGTTAAGGAGGATCATATGATAAGTGAGTTAGTGTCAAGTGGCGCGCAATCATGTTATTAGCTATTAATCGCTTCCGTGTTTCTGATTAGAATAGTTAGTAAATTACCAGTGTCCATGCAAACCAATAATGGTGATACCGTGGTTGTCAATGTGAGGTGCTTGTGTTAAATTCTTAGTGATAAAAAATCATTTAAGATGTCGATAGAATGGAATGACGCCCATTGGGCAAGGGTAACGAGTAACATATAGTCCACAGTAGAGGTTGATGGTTAGGGTGTCATGACTATACACTAATGATTGGTGATTGAAAGGTATATAGCCCTTAAGTGATACCCTTATGAGTAGTTAACGGTAATGTAATTGGACATATTTGATTCTTGGGGTGATATCACAATTGACGGTAGTTCGACAAACACATGAAGTTGTGAAGGCTAATAGTGGCAATGCCATGATCTTTATGTGCGATGTGTTAAGAGATGACTTTGATGATTAGAGTGTGCTTGGTAGTGGCAATAGTGAGCATTGTGAAGAACACTATATAGTTGACTCAATAGAGTTTATACTATATATGAGCCTTAACTAGTTTGGAAGGATTGACAAAATTTGAGTCCCTCCTTCAATTCTTTATTGCATCTTCATGTACATCATTATCAGCAAAGATCAAAGTAAAACAGGTAGAAAACTAACACACTCAACACCTAGGATTGCATATTTGATTGGTGTGTGTTGAATTTAATTAAAATGAATTTTCTATAATTTTTAGGAATTTTAAAATAATTAAAACTTATTTTTAATTAATTAAATTAAGGGTTTTAAATTGTTTGGGGATAAAATTCATATATTGAAAGTTCCTAAAAATTTGCATGGGTAGAATCCGAAACTAGCACATAATATTATGGTAGAAAATGATATTTCCTAAACTTCTAAAACACGCATTTAAAGTTGAATCTGGAGTTGGCACGTGGTTGCATTCGATTAGGTATTTTTGTGTTTTATCATACTCATAATATTTGCATCTCATCTTAGCCGTTAGATTAAAATGATCAATAACCTTCATGTATTCTGAGATAATCCAAGTTCATAATGTTTTCACCAATTAGAGTATAGATTTATACGGTTCCTTTACACCCCTTATACCGTTGTTTTAATCTTGATCGTCCATTTGACTACTAACATCCAGATCCTTCCAATCTTAGTATAAATAGAGGTTTTAGGGTCCCCATTTGAATACTTTTGACATTTTCGTCATTTGAGAGAAAAAATAGAAAAGAGAGAAAAAATAGAGTAAGGGTTTCTTATTTCCTCTTAGTCTAAATCTCTCTTTCAACAACCTCACAGCTTTAGATCTCATTATTTTTTGGAAACATGTAGATCTAAATCAATGACACATTATCACTTAGATTTATAGGTTGTTTTGGTTTCTTGTATGGAGAAATCATCTTCTCATGTTGGATACTGTTTATGTAATGTTTGTAATATTTTTATATCCAACATCTCTCATTTTTTACAAAACTGAAATCATGACTTGCATATTTCAGATCTGATAATTTTTCCTTTCAAAAAATTTGCATATAAAAAATAATTTTTTAGGATCTCTATTTTAAAGATTCGTTTGGAAATCAGATCTCGAAACTGTTTTGTGAAAAACATTTGAGTTTAAATTTCAGATTTGTGGAAAATAACTCTCATTCTTAGATCTATTGTAAATTCATTGGACTTATTTGTAATTAAGTGTGTATGAGTGTATGAATGGCATTTTAGACACAAGACTCACTACACAATCACCTACAATCACGAAAGTGTGTTGTTGGTTAAGATATTTTTTCTTTTGATTCGACATAGTGCAAAACGAAGAAAGGAAGTAGAGCAAAGGAACAGATAAAGGACAAATTCAGAGCCTTCAAAAAGTCAGAAAGAATACCATGGAGTGTAGGTATATTTTTGAATTTAGAATAGGATATATTTATATGATATGTTGAACGCTTGTAACCTTAACTGTTTTTAGTGGATTTTTCTTTTGTGGTGTAGAGACCACCGTGGATGTTTCCCCAATTGGATGGGGTTTTACCACGTAAAAAATTACAGTCTCTTGTTTGTGCTTTTTAATTTTACGTTACTACAATCTACTATATAGAATTAGGTTATTTGCAAGAAACTTAACTAATTTGTTCAAACAAACTGTTTTAACACATCTTGTGTTATTGTTAAGATTTTTATAAGAATTTCTTCAAAAAGTATTTCGAAACTCATTGAAATATTAAAACACATTAAAAGTAATTCAGATGACACCGAGATAAGCAAGAAAGGCCCGTAGACCTAGGGTGAAATGATCGAAATCACTGGTCAGAGCATATAGTGCGCATAGCAGTAGGTTTGGGGCCCGTTAAAGTATGCGATATTTGAAAGATTTTGAGAAAAGATAAAGAAATAAGGAACCAGTAAAGAAATGGGTTGTGTGGTAAAATGTGTAAATATTGAATGAATTAATAATTGTTCCAGTAAAGGTTAAATGGACAAGTAAATGGGAAATTGATTAATGTCCATAAAGTAAGGGAAAAAGGGTAAAGTAAGAGGGTAAATGGATGATTAAGCAACCTAAACAGTTAAACCCATAATTAACACAAGAATATGTTGTAAAATATTCTTAAAATTAAATGAGTATTTTCTAACACGATGTCACCTATGTTGAACGGTGAGTTTCAATGAAAATACTAAAGTGTGTTGGATAATATAAAAAAGGGAGATTTTGGTAAAGGAACGTTTTCAGATAAAGCAAATGTAGTGGTTTTAAGTGTTGAACTGTGTGTATTAAATGAAGCGAGAAATGCTAAAATGAGTAAAAAAGAAGTCTTTTATAAGATGTAAATTAATCTGGGTAATAAGGTTTTCAGAAGTAGACCCGTTTCATGCATTAAGTATGGGTATATATATATATATATATATATATATATATATATATATATATATATATATATATATATATATATATATATATATATATTGGGGGGAGGGGGGCAATTTCATTCTTAGCCCACACGAATGGCCTAACTGGCCCAACAAATTTAAAGATTTACCTGGCCTCATATCCTGAAAATAAGCTATGAGTATGTGCAGTCCATGCCGCCCCAAAACCATGTCAATCCCCTATAATATCGTGGAGATATTCAATCATCATGGGCATCGTAGAGTTACTTGAACAACTGAAATTCTACATCTATAAATTGTAACCCCTGTCCCGAGGCATAGGAGCATGTAACCGAGGATATTGAGAGATACTTAATAAAATAGTAGACCTCTCCGTGGACGTAGGCTAATTTCCGAACCACGTACATAGTTGTGTTGTGTGTGTGAATATCTACTTTCTTGCTTGATTGTGATTGTTCTTTATAATATTTTTTGATACCACAATTGGAACCGTATGTGGGAACGACTATTATTCCTATAAGAACACTCACTAATTGAAAGATCTCAATGTTTCACCATAGCAATAACATCCCTCAAGATGGCGATGTTCAGAAAGAACCTGTTCTCCCAGGGTAAGGTCTAAAATTTGCCAGCCAAATCCAAGGCTTCGCCAACAAAGATGGCCTTTTGAAGAGAGTCATGGACCACCAAGATCCACATAGATTTCTAGGTTGGTCAATGCTTATGAGGCAAGACTTTGAGAACAAGCAGAAGCCACTCGTCACCAAGAAGAGGAGAATGCTCGCCTAAAAAGACGTCTGGAAAGAATAGAGAGGTATCTCCACAGAAATACAAGACGATAGTATGATCGGACTCCTAGTCCTTAGGTGAGTGACTCTCACAACCAAGGAAGGATCCACAGGTGCGACCAAGGTAGAATTGAGAGGAACAGGTCAAAGGATGGTCGATCAGAACAACTATAACCAGCTCGACGCCATGGGAGTCCTGGTTGACAGAATTATGAAATCAGGAGTTTGGTCCGTACGACACGAGAGCTAGCCAGAAGAGATCTTAACAGCGAGATGAAGTTCCCCTTTTTAAGGGTAATAGAAGAAGAAGGCCCCCCCAAGAAGTTCGCAATCCCTAGATTCAAGATCTATAATGGGAAAACTGACCCTATTGATCATGTCTGGAAGTATAGGCAGGCCTTAACCCTGTGGAGCTACAATAACGCATTGATGTGTCACATCTTCCCTTCCAGCCTGCACGATATGGCCAAAAATAGTTTGAGAGGCTTCCACATAGATTTATCAAGAGCTTTAAGGCTTTGGCTGAATTATTCACAGCTCGCTTCATAATCAGCAGCTCCCACCCCAAGAGAATGGATGCACTGTTCACAATGAAGAAAAAGCCACTAGAGAACCTCAGGGTGTATGCCAAGAGGTATTGGGAGATATTTAATAAAATTGAGGGTTGCTCGGAGCAGGTTGCTCTAGCATCCTTCAAGATCGGTCTGCCAAGCACTTCCTTACTACACCAATCCCTAACTAAGAAGGAGGCTAATTCCATCGATGACCTAATGGCCTATATTAAAAAATTTTGCCAAAATGAAAGATGTAATCCATCTTAATGCAGGGGACAATGGTCGTGGGAAGATGAACAAAGGGACATAGAATAATGATTCCCAGAAGAAAGGAAATATGAATGGGGGTAGGAATGGCATAAAAAATGGCAACAAAGATGACCCCTAAAAAATGTTCCAAGTTGTTGACAAAGTCTTCAAGTAACCGATATACAAAATCCTCACCAAGATCAAGGAAGAGCCATTTGTCAATTGGCCCAAGAAGATGGGAGGAGATTTAACGAAGTGCAATAACTCATTAAGGTTTGCGCTCCACAAAGGGGGTGGTCACAGGACTGAACACTTCAAAGCAATCAAATCTCATATTGAGAAGATGGCCTAGGCTGGTCACTCTACGAATTCATAGACAAGAAGGAAAACAAAGTCACAACCAATGGCAACCAAAATCCAGATCACGTCCTCGAGGATGAGAAAGGCCACGAGTTCGTAGTAATTCATGGGGCATCAGACCTCAAGAAAGTACAAGAAAACGCTATTCGAATGGAAGTTAAGAAGCTTACTATCGTTTTGCAAGCCTTTCTAATAAACACCGCCAAGACTCAGGACGGGAAGAATCGGTGGCCAGAAGATATCGACTAAAGCAAACACATTGTGTTTACTGCAGAAGACTTAGTTGGGGTGAGAACGCATTGGTCATCACACTCAAGATAGATAATTGGGACATCGATAGGTTGATCGTCGACCAAGGTAAATCTTCCGAAGTGATGTACCTAGACTTATTCCATAAATTAAAGCTGAATATTGCTGACCTCAAAGAGTCCACCATTTCTCTAGTCGACTTTGCAAGAAAGATAACCATGCCACTAGAAAAGATAGTCCTACCAGTCAGGGCAGGAAGTATGTTGAAGATGATCGATTTTTTGGTGGTAGATATCGACTCCCCCTATCACGCCATTTTGGACAGGGGCTGTCTCCATGACATGAAGGCCTTTCCATCCTCATATCATCAGAAACTCAAGTTCATAACAGATTGGGGGTGGTCAAGATCCGTAGCGACCAAGATTTAGCTAGAAAATGCTTCATCGCAGCTATCCGCCCCAAGCACAAAAAGAACAAATATGAGAGGAAAGTCTTAGAGGAAGCCCGAGAAGGCGTGTTTTCTTCAAAATAGTAATTACGATACGGTCGACTAGGGGTGGAGGAAACCAGGGTCCACCCCATAAATAGGGTCGTCGAAGATCGGGAAGAAGTTGCAACTGGAGTTAACTTACCTGAAAGGGGATTTTTTTATTAGAGTCTCCCTCACCGACTAAGAAAAGAAGGAGCTCACCATATTCTTCCGGAGAAATCTGCATGTTTTCGCTTGGGAACCATAGAAGATGCCTAGGATAGATCCCTCAATTGTATGCCATCGACTACACGTCGGCCCATCTTTCAAACCAGTCACTCAGAAGGCACGCCAAATAACCCTAAAAAATGCGAAGGCAGTAGAGAAAGAGGTAGGAAAATTACTCGATGCAGGTTCCATTCAGGAAGTTCAATTCCCCAAATGTCTATCCAACCCTGTCGTAGTACCCAAAAGCAACAGGAGCTGGAGAGTATGTATTGACTTTTTCGACCTCAATAGGGCCTGTCCAAAAGGCATTTTTCCTCTCCCAAAGATAGATCAAATTGTCGATGCCACTACAACGCATGAAAGAATGATCTTTATGGATGCTTACTCCAGATACCACCAAATCCCACTTTATGAGCCAGACTAAGATAATACCTCCTTCACAATGCCTATTGGGTTATATTGTTACAAAGTCATGTCATTCAGCCTCAAAAATATAGAAGCAACTTATCAGCGACTGGTCACTAGGATGTTCAATAAATAAATAGGAGAAATAATGGAGGTATACATAGACGACATGCTCGTCAAAAGTAAACTCAAGGGTGATCATCTCTCAGACTTAGCAGGAACCTTTGAGATCCTCATGAAATATCACATGAAACTTAATGCTAGCAAGTGTTCATTCGGTGTTTAGTCAGGAAAGTTCCTTGGATACTTGGTCAGCAAAAGAGGGATTGAATCAAACCCTAATCAGATCGATGCCATCAGAAAATTCCAGCCCCCTCAGATGATTCGAGATGTACAGAAGCTTACCGGAATGATCGCCGCACTCAATCGCTTCATCTCAAAGTCTTCAGAGCGCTGTTGATCATTCTTCCAACTGTTGAAGAAAGATAAGGGCTTCATATGGAATGATAACTGCTCCAAATCCCTTGAAGATCTCAAGTCTTACCTCAGTAAAACACCCTTACTAGTGATTCCAAGTGAAGGTGAACCCTTATACCTCTATCTTGCCATGTCAGACCATGTTGTGAGATCCGCCTTGGTATACGAGAAGGAAGGAAGCCAACACCTGATCTATTACGCAAGAAAGACGCTCCTGGATACAGAGCAACTTGATTTTACCCTAGGGAAACTCACTTATGCCTTAGTAATAGCCTCGAGGAAGCTGAAGTGTTACTTTAAGGCTCATTCCATCATTGTGATCACCTCACACCCCCTCAAAGTTGTTCTAAGGAAAGATGACCTCTCCAGCCGATTGTCAAAGTGGTGGGTAGAGCTGGGAAGATTCGAAATCCATTTTCAACCAAGAACAACAATTAAGGGGCGAATTCTAGCAAATTTTATCGCTGAGTTCATGTGAAATCAACCAACTGCCCAGTTAAAAATTGAGCAACCAGTAGAAGAGGAAGCAAAAACCTTTGACTGGATCCTTTACATTGACGGAGCCTCCAACTCCAAGGGCAGGAGTAGGCATTGTATTAGTTATCCCAGAGAATAGTGTGCTCGAACAAGGGATCAGGATAGGATTTGACACCTCCAACAACAAAACGGAATAGGAAGAACTGATCAATGGCCTGCACAAAGCACAATTGTTAGGGGCAAAATGCCTTCGGGTATTTGGCGATTCAAAGCTAGTGTCCAAGAAGATAAGTGGAGACTCTAGAACCAAGGATGAGAGGATGGCATGTTACCTCACTGTTATAAGGGAATGTATGGTAAAGTTTGGTAGAGTTGATGTTCAATAGTTCTTCAGGGGGCAGAAGAGTCAAGCCGATGCCCTAGCAGTTCTAAGCTCCACCATTGACTCCGATTTTAAGGAGAACTATTCTAATAGAATTCCTCATGCAACAAACCATCAACCAGACATTCGTAGAACAAGTCTTCCACATAAAATAGGCACCCAGTTGAATGGATCCCATCATAACATATCTACAGAGCGACACACTACCAAGAGACAAGAGATTGGCGCACCAGATAATAGTCAAGGTTGCTCGCTTTCACTTATGTCCTGAATGAAAACTCTACAGAAAGTCTTTCACTACCCCTACCTCCATTGCGTTCACCCAGAATATATCGATCAGGTTCTTAGTGAACTTCATAAAGGCATTTATAGGAGTCATGCAGGAGGAAGATCATTATCTTTCTGAGTGATTAAGGAAGGATACTGGTAATCGTACATGCAAAAGGATCCTAGAGTTTATGTTTGTAAGTGTGAGAAGTGCCAGAAACACTCCCCTATGGTCCATCAACCAACTAGTGACCTCCAACCATTAACTAGCCCATGGCCATTTGTCCAGTGGGGCTTAGATATTGTAAGGACTCTGCCTACCGCATCTAGAAATCACAAGTATCTGTTGGTCGGCACTGACTACTTCACCAAATGGGTAGAGGCAGAACCGCTCGTAAACATCCGGGACTCTGATATGATGAGGTTTATATGGAAGAACATCATCACCCACTTTGGGATACCAAGAATGATCATTACTGACAACGGCACGCAGTTCTAAAGTGGCTTCTTTCAAGGCTTTTGCGGCGAGCATGGCATCAAGAACCACTTTAGTTCTGTAGCATATCCTCAGAGCAACGGGCAAGCTGAAGCTTCCAATAAGAAAATTATCGACGAACTGAAGAAATGGTTGGAAAGAGCCAAAGGTGACTGGGTAGACGAGCAACCTCACATTTTATGGGCTTATCGTACAACTCCCAGGAGATCAACAGGAGAAACCCCCTTCATGATCGCCTATGGAATGGAGACAGTCATCCCACTGGAAGCAGGACTCCCTACTATGAGGACTACCCTAATCGACCAAGGCCTCAATGATGAAGCATTACTCACTGAACTTGACTTAGTTGATGAGCGACGAGAACTGTCACAAGTTAAGTTGGCATCTTACCAATAGCAACTGGACAAACAATACAATAAAAAAGTTAATCCGAGGAAATTTCTAATAGGGGATTATGTCTTAAGGAAAGTCCTCGACGGTGTTGCGAAACCATCAGACGCCAAAGTGGGACCAAATTGGGAGGGAACTTTTAAGATAATAAGAGATGACTTATAGGGGTGCTATCACTTAGAAACACTGGAGGGCAGGGAGATACCAAGGGCCTGGAATGCAGCTAACCTTAAGAAGTTCTACCTTTAAACTTCTATATCTTTTAGTTTTTAGCATTATTAGTTTAGGCAAATTTTCATTTACAAACTAATGTTTCCTTTTATTTATCATTTTAGTCAATAAAGGTTGATTGACCCACGCATTCTGAACATCTTGGTTGTTTAATGTCTCTTGATCAAACTTCAATACTCATCCTTTCTAAGCAATATACCCCCCCCCCCCCCCCCAAAAAAAAAAAATAATAATAAAACAACAAGTTGGTCAACTTGCTCTAGTAAAGGAATAGAGTTCCTATGGTTGCTACAGTGTGCCATACTTATTGTATCCAAAGCTAAAATATATAAGGTTTACGATTAACCTTCCGTAGGTCTTTGTTGAAAACACTATTGGCCTCCTAAGTTTCTCCGGTAACAATAAAAGACCTACAAGGTATCCTTAGGCAATAAAGCCAACTCAAGGTTAGCTGCCAACTTAGGTTGGTTGAAAAATCTTATTCGAACGGGCGTCCCCTTAACCAGGTACATTCTCGCCATCGCCCAACTTAGGCTTAAGGAAGTGTAACGACACAACTTAAAAGGTAGAGTGGGACGAAATGATATGGAAAATGCATATTGGACTGGGATAATGTTCAAACATGAGATAACAAAACTCAATGTCATTTATTCGGTCAAGAAGCCCAAAATGATTAAAGTTTTTGTACTAAGTCATTTATACTATGATTAGATTTATCAAGTACCTTTTTGGTCAAACTCTGATACCAAGCAACCAACAAGTAAGGTTAACACATGTTTAGTCAGTAAATGCTCAAAAAATAAATAATCAACTTATCTATCATTAACAATCATATAGTTATATTTACATCAAAAGACGAAGAAAAACTCAAAGACCTACGATGGCCCAGCATGACGAGCACGGTAGTCCTCTACTCGAGCTCTCTGACCGTCATCATGATGAGGAACTAAGTCTTCTTCATCACCCTATGGGCGTGGCTCTATAAGATGCACCGAAATAACATCTATTGAGATCCATCGATCATCCCTCGAGAAGGGATTTCATAGATTCGATAAGATAACGGTGTGATATTTATACCACGTGGCGGATTCCTTAGGAAATTTCAATTCCTTAAGAACGTTCAGCCATCCCTGGCAAAAGCAAGTTCTTTGGCCTCTTTTAGTCTTATCGGGGCATCTGTCCAACCTTGGTTATAACCATCAGCCCAAACCTGTCGGGGACCCTTTCGGAATAACTGACTTATTTGTGTGACATCCCTTTGAAGACCAGCTGCAATCACATAGGCTCGACGAAGATCTTTTTTTAGCTCGACAATCTCACTCCTAAAAGCTTGATTGTTAGTATGAGCAACTATAGCAGATGATGAAGAGTATCCTCGTAGCACCAAAGGAGGACCAGATGAAGTGTTTTCTTTGAGGCGAGAAATTTCTCCCCTCAAAGCGTCATTCTCTCTTTCTAATAACTCCCCCACCTAGTTGATTTCAGACACATCCAGAAGCTTTGCCTTCAAGGCGTCCATCTCCTCCTGTACAGAGGCACCTATTTCCTCCATCTTCTCGAGCCAATCCTTTAGCTTAGTGACTACCTCAGAATGATCTTTGTAATCCTGGTTTCTTGCCATCAGGGATTTACAAATCCTTACAAAATCTCGATGCTCTTGAGCGCTTATGTTCAGACCAAGAATCTGGCCTCGACGGGAGTTAGTAGAGATATATTCATCTAAATCAATGAGCTACAACTAACCAAACAAGCAGCAAAGGTAGAAAGTATCAGTAAAATAACAAAAAGTTTTATTTTCATTTAAATCAAACACACAGGCTAGTACAGATGAATGGAAGAAGCAAAAATACAACAGGTGAACAAAAATAAGAGAAAGGACTAAATTCCTAAGAGGCCTTAACCTGGTCTGATGTGGAGAGCCCCTTTATTTTATCAGCATCTTAGTAGACAGGAACCTTACCTTCACCAGCACCTGGGGAAGCTCTTCCAGTTTGGACAATGGTCCTCTCTAGATTGACCAATGCAACTCCATCCTAAGCATCTAGTTGGGCAGAAAGAGACTCTTCAACATGAGTGCGACCAGAATGATGCTGGGAGAATAGGGTGGAGTTAGAAGAAACTCCAGAAGCAGTCAAGGCTTGATCCCATCCTTTTTTGAAACATGCTAGCTGAAGTTAAGCAAGCTGGTATTTGGCGTCCTCATACGCTGCATCCCAACCTTTATTATATCCACTTTTTTTAACAATCACCGCTTCTTCCTTCAGCTTCTCCACTTTTGTGACTAGCTTCTTATTTACCTCTTCCACTGACAAATTGTCCATAATCATGACATCGTAAGCTTTATGGAGTTCAGATAACTTTTTAGCAAACATCCCCCTCTCCTTGTCAAAGGTAGCCTTCATGTCAGAAAGGGTCTTCTCGGAAGACTCTAGAGCTTCATCCAGCTCTAAGTTTCTCCTTGACAGCTCAACACGACCACAGAGCAACATAGTATAGTCAGAGATAAATTACAAGACAAAAAGGACACATGGTAAGCATGAGATATTAGAGGAAAATATAGAACAAATAAGTATAGAGAAAAGAGTACCTACCAAAGAAAGTCCTTGGGCAGACTTGAAGGCTAACTGGTCTCCACCCATGCTCGATGAGCACTCTCAATCAGCCGCGAGCACTGCTTTCCCCAGTAGCATATGGGTAAGTTAAGGAGTAGCAACCACCGAGGCTCCCTCAATAACAATAACAGAAGGAATTATCGAGGCCTTTGGGGTCTGTGCCCTTCTTTTTTCTCCTTCTCTATTTCTCTCTCTCTCTCACTCTATCTCGCTCGCTCGCTTCTCCTCTTCTTCTCTCTTCTTTCTCTCCCCTTACTTCTCCTAAGCCACCACCTTGGAACTCCCAATAGAGTCTCCAGCCTTCTGTTTGAGTAACTTCATCTTATTGGATAACAGATCATCACCATCGTCATCTTGGATTAAGATTCTTTGCCTTTGAGGGACCATCTTTTCCTCACTGGACTCTTCCTCACCGCTCGCGCCTTCACCACTCACTTCTACCAGATGCTCCACCAAGCTACTTTCTTTCTTGTCCTCTACCTCAATGGGTTCAGAGGTACCACCAACTTCTTCTCTTAGAACCTCTAAATGAGGGATTGTGTCTACTGGACGAGCAATAAAGTTGGAAGTAGTATTCCTATATTCCAATAAGAAATCAATAGACCTGGGATGTTCCCCTTCAGCAACAGTATCTCTAATGCTCTAATCTTTTTGATGTTCAGCAGCTCGGATCTCGTGAAGAGTATTCTCTTGATTCTTGTCTTTCATTGTAAAAGAAAATGAAGGAAATATCATAAGGAATGCACATAGAGGAAGGAAAATAAGCAATAAAATAGAGATGGAAATAATAACCTATGTATTCCTCCCCAAAAGTAGGGATCCGAGGTCCTATATACCTTATGCCCTCTGATTGGGGAGGATATTGCCAATTCCTGGCAATAAAAACTTTAGACCAATAGTCCTTATAGGAATCAGGTAGATTTAGTACCAAAACCCTATCAGAATTTCTTGCTTTCAAGTGCAGAAGACCCCCACCAGTGCGAGAGAAAGAATAATAATAATAGAAAATTTCAACTAATACTAAGTTGGTGAGCTGGTTTATCCTATGAACTCCATTAACAATCTTCCACACATTTGGAGAACATTGAGCAGGAACTATGTTGAAATATTAGAAAAAAATGTAAAAACAGAGGGGGGTTAGGGGGAAACATTAAACCCCCTTGTGAAACAAACAGAACATGGATCCAGTGACCATATTCTAGGTCACGAACATATCTGGGGACTAATGTACACTTTATCTCTACCCAATCAGGAATATTATAACATTTCTTAAACTCAGGCAAAGACTAATTATCAAGCATCGCACAAGGAAAAACAAAAAAACCCTAGCTACAGTAAAATATCGATTCACATAAGAAAGGAAACTAGAAGGAGGAAATTGAAAATTATGAGACAAAGAGGAGGCATGGAAAGCAGAAGAAAGTATTGATTTTGAAGAGAAAAAGTAAAAAATGAAACCTGAGGACCCAGTATGCATAAAAACGAGCAGAGATGGTGAACTAACGATTGAGTTTTTGACAAACTATTTTCAAACTCTCAAATAACATTTTACGCTTCTCGATAAAGATTTGGCGCTTCAATATCTTACATAAAGACAAGTGCACCTTTTCTGCTTCAATAAATTATGAGTATACCACTTATGAGGCTGCATCCTTAGCCACATGTAAAATCCATCGGCTCAAGAAATGGCCGAAGGATTTTAGGGGTGATTGTGGGGAACAATTTTATTCTTAAACCACAATAACGATTGAACTGTCCCAACAAATTTACAGAGCTTCCCTACCTCATATCATGGAAATAAGCTACAAGTATGAGCAATCCACGCCGCCCCAAAACCAAGTCAATCCCCTCTAATCTCGTGGAAATATTTAAGGGATTCATGGATCATCATGGGCATCGTGGAGTTACTTGAACAACAGAAATTCTGCATCTATAAATTTTAACCTATGGCCCAGGGCATAGGGGAATGTAGCTGAGCATATTGAGAGATACTTAATCAAACAGTAGACCTCTCCGTGGATGTAGGTAAATTGCCGAACCACGTACATAGTTGTGTTGTGTATGTGAATATCTACTTTCTTGCTTAATTGTGATTGTTCTTCATAAAACATCTATTGTGATATTTTGTGATACCACATATACATATATATATATATATATATATATATATATATATATATATATATATATATATATATATATATATATGTGTGTGTGTGTGTGTGTGTGTGTGTGTGTGTGTGTGTGTGTGTATACACTACCGTGTATTTTCATGGCACGTAGGCATAACGTGTTGAGTCTCTCTTCTGTCGTTTGATTCTAAACTGCTCTTGTATATTTCTCACTGAGCATCGACTGACATGCTCGCTTTGTTACGACAGGTTAGGAGCGATTTTTTATTTCGAAAATGTTATACAGGTAAGTATTTTCTTTATTTTACGTTAGTATCTCTATAAGCTTGGACTTCGGGGTGCTCCCCATGGGCCGTCACGTAGTTTATTTTGAAACTGGAATAACATACTAGATAAGTGAAACATTAACAAATAATTTTATATAGATTGTTTCATTGCATTTCACACCTAACATTTGGGTCGGACTGGGTTGACTACGGTTAACCCATGAATTAGGCTCGGGGGATACAAATAGTATCAGTGCTCTTGGTTCAAGGTTCCTTTTGGGAGTGATGTGTTGAGGTCGGTATCATCTTCCACGTCGGTGTTGGTTTGGGCTAATCATGCTAGTTTGATGATGGTTTAGATTGTGTCCTCCATGGTAAAGTTAAGGAAGATAGTAAGACAAGTGAGTTAGTGTCAAGTGGCGCGCAATCATGGTGGTACCTATTCATCTCTTACGCATTTCTAATTATAATAGTTAATAAATTATGGGTGTCCATGCAAACCAATAGTGGTGACACCGTGGTTGCCAGAGTGAGGTGCTTGTGTTAAATTCTTAGTGATAAAAATCATTTGAGATGTTGATACAATGGAATGACGCCTATTGGGCAAGTGGCACGAGTGGCATATAGTCCATGGTAGAGGTTGATGATTAGGGTGTCACGACTATACAGTAATGATTGGTGATTGAAAGTTATATAGTCCTTAGCTGCGACCCTTACGAGCAGTTAATATCAGTAATGTAATTTGACATATTTGATTCTTGGGGTGATCTCACAATTGACAATAGTTCGGTAAACACATGAAGTTGTGTAGGCTAATAGTCGCAATGCCATGATCCTTGTGTGAGATGTGTTAGGAGATGACTTTGATGTTGAGAGTCACCTTGGTAGTGGAAACAGTGAGCATTGTGAAGAAAACTATATATTTGACTCACTTGAGTTTGTACTATATAGGAGCCTCAACAAGTTTGGAAAGATTGACAAAATTTGAGTCCCCCCTTTAATTCTTTGTTGCATCTTCACGTATATCATTATCAGCAAATATCAGCAAATATTTGCAAAAAATGGTTTTAAAAACGTCCTCTAAGCCTTAAAGCCATGCTTTAGGGAGATGTCATTTTATGGCAAAAAAATGGTTTTCTTATTCGAGAGGATCGGGTGAAGAGCATCTCGGAGAACAAACCACAAACTTGATGAACCTAAATCATAATATTTATTTATGGGATATTGAAAATTCTTCTAATGAATCTTATGATGATATTCCATCGTTAGAAGATATTCCAAAATCTAATGAGGTCTTGTCTCCTTAATCAGTGCCGGAAAAAAAAGAACGGAATTGATTTATATGTTAAAATTCCAAAGACGGATTCCACCCAATCACGCTTCCTCGCTGAAGACTCAGCTTGAAAAAAATGTCATATGGTTAATGCTCATGTCAGTAATTCGTTTGAAGTTCTAGACAACTTTTAAGATTTTCCTAATTTCAATCGGACTAAATATCCTCAAAAGGATTATTTTTCCGTACTTAACTAAAGAGGAGAAATCAACTCTTAAATATAATTTAAGGACTTCTTCGTCTCATTCAAGAATTCTAAATTTTATTAGGTTTTCTTTACCCCTTGTAAGAGCCATAAGAGAGGCTTTTTCTCCTTTCTATCAATAAAAGTTTCTTTTCAAAAAAAAATTATCAGCAAATATCAAAGGAGAAAAGGTAGAAAACCAACACACTCAACACCTAGGATTGCATATTTCATTTCTTATTTGATTACTCTGTGTTGATCTAATTAAAATAATTTTTAGGAATTTTAAAATAATTAAAACTTATTTTTAATGAATTAAATTAAGGGTTTTAAATTGTTTGGGAATTAAATTCATATTTTCAAAGTTTCTAAAAATTGGCTTGGGTAGAATCCAAAACTGGTACATAATATTATGGTAGAAAATGATATTTTCTAAACTTCTAAAACACGCGTTTGAAGTGAAATCTGAAGTTGGCACGTGGTTGCATTCGATTGGGTATTTTGGTGTTGCCTTATAATCAATATTTTCATCCCATCTTAATCGTTAGATTAAAATGATCAATGGAATTCATGTATTCTGAGATAATCCAAGTGCATAACGGTTTAACCAATCAGAGAATAGATTTGTGCGGTCCATTTACAGCCCTTTGATTTGAATTCTAACTATTGTTTTAATATTGATCACCCATTTGACTTCGAACATCCAGATCCTTCCAAGCCAGTATAAATAGAGATTTAGGGTCCCCATTTGAAGACTTTTGGCATTTTCGTCATTTAAGAGAAAAAAGAGAGAAGAGAGAAAATAATTTTCGTATAAAAACTCTTCCAAATTTTTTTCTTATTACCGCTTAGTCTAAATCTCTGTTTCAACAACCTCACAACTTTAGGTCTCATTTCTTATTAGAAACATGTAGATCTAAATCAGTGCCACATTCTCACTTGGATTTATAGTTTTTTTTTTTTTGTTTCTTGTATGGAGAAATCATCTTCTCTGTTGGATACTATTTATGTAATGTTTGTAATATTTTTATATCCAACATCTCTCATTCTTGACAAAACTGAAATCATTACTCACATATTTCAGATCTGATAATTTTTCATTTCGATTTTTTTTTGTATAAATAATTTTTTAGGATCTCTATTTTAAAAATTCGTTTGGAAATCAGATCTGAAAACAATTTTGTGAAAAACATTTGAGTCGAAATTTCAGAGTTGTGAAAAATAACTCTCATTCTTAAATCTATTGTAAATTCATTAGAATTATTTGTAATTAAGTGTGTATGAGTGCATGCATGGAATTTTAGGCACAACAATCACTACACAATCACAAAAGTGTGTTGTTGGTTGATAGATTCTGACTTTTGAGTCGACATGGTGCAAAACGGAGAAAGGAAGCAGAGCAAAGGAACAGATAAAGGACAAATTCAGAGCCTTAAAAAAGTTAGAAAGAATATCGTGGAGTGTAGGTATATTTCTGGATTTAGAATAGGATTAATTTTTATGATCTATTGAATGCTTGTAACCTTAACTCTTTTTAGTGGATTTTTCTTTTGTGGTGTAAATACCACCTTGGATGTTTCTCCAATTGGATGGGGTTTTCCCACGTAAAAAATTACAGTCTCTTGTGTGTGCTTTTTAATTTTCCATTACTACAATATACAATATAGACTTAGGTTATTCTAAAAACCTATTTGGAAGAAACTTAACTGATTTGTTCAAACAAATTGTTTTAACACATCTTGTGTTCTTATTAATATTTTCATAAAAATTTCCTCAAAAAGTATTTCGGAACTCATTAAACCTTTTGAACTTTTGTTAAAATAAAATAGTGAGGTTTTTCAACTGGTATCAAAGCTGAGTATCTTTTCAAAAAATTTAATCCTATACTTTGGAATTATTTTAAAAATCTGTTATGGACGAAAAGTTTGAGCGTCTTGAAAATCTGTCCAGATTTCCCCTCTTTAATGGAACAAATTTTCCTTATTGGAAAGTAAGGATGATTGCTTTCATCGAAGGAACATTAGGAGATGATGTCTGGGAAGCAATTGAAAATGGATATTCTCATCCAACTAAGCCTGTTTCAGAAGGTATTACTGAAAGGGTTTAAAAGCTCCTCAGTGAGTTTACTAAAGAAGAAAAGCATGCCTCCTTAGGTAATAATAAAGGGAAAACTCTATATTCATGTCTGTTAATGAGCATGAATTCAAACACATATCTATTTGCTCTACTTCTAAGGAAGCCTGGACATGTTAGTCACCACCCATGAAGGTGATGAACGTGTTAAGGAAGCCAAAACATAGATGTTAATATAACAGTGCCACACACTGCTTACCCATGAGATTGAGACCTTTGATGAATTCTATATTAGGTTAACTGACATTGTTACAAAACTTCATGAAAATGGTATAATGTATAATAGGAAAAAATAGTGTCAAAAATCCTTCGGTCTCTTCCGCTTAAGTTTGATAACAAAAGGTATGCAATTAAAGAGATAGACCCATTTTTAACAACTGAACCCCTCTGTATCAAACATAGGACTGTGGAAATGGAGCTTCAATTTAAGAAGCATCTTTCTAATAATCGAAAAAGACAGTTTAGTTCTGATGTACTTTTTCAATCTAAAATGACCTCGCCTCAGTTAGTCCTGCCAAATATAGACATGGACTTTAATGAAGAATGTGACTTAGAGAGTCTAGATAACCAGATAGCCGTTATGTCTAAACATCTTAAGAAAATATTAAAGTTTAGAAACATTGTTGCTTCTAAACAAGAGAAGGTTGGATATCAAAACGACTTTAATAACATACCTCATGAGAGAAACCATGATAAACATAACACTGAGAATAATAGTAGACCTAAAAAAGACTTTAAGAATGATCAATGCTTTAGATGTCGCAAAAGGGGCCATATAACTTATAATTGTAGGGTTAAACTGAATAACTCTTCTAAAGACAACTTCAATAAGACTTGGCATTATTCAAGTGACTCTAAAGAAGATGAGCCTGAATCTTCGAACTCTTTTGACCCCTGCATATCTTTCTTTGCAAAAATTGTCTATTTCGATTATAAGGCTACTGAGATTGATTCTGAATCAAATGAGATTTTGGAAAAGAAATATAAGGCTACTTTGATAGAATTTGAAGAATCAAAACAAAAGGTTTCAATTGTCTTCAAGAAATCTTCTAAATTTGAAAATAATTCCAACTGTTTTGAAGACTGTGTTACATCAAGAAAAACCAATTATGAATACAAAACTGGCTTACGATTTGATCAAAAAACTAAGGCACAACCTAAAACTTTTCAAAGATACGAAATTTGTTTCTTCTAGGAAAAAGAGTAAATGATATATTTCCTAATTTTCAAGCCTTAAACAAAGATTTTGAAAATAAACGAGAAAGGCTAGATAATCTGATGAAAAATTGTCCTAAGCCAACTGTTGAACCTAAGGCCAGGTGTGGTCCCCCCCCCCCCCCCCCCCCCCCCCCCCATTAGGAAAGGAGATTCCTCATTCAAACCTGTTGCAGTTAGACATAAGACCAAAGTCCAAAAAATTAATGAACCTCTTTTAAAGGTTTTTAAAATGTCAGCAAACCGTCTAGCCACCAACACCGTTCCTAATGTGATGTTTATGGAAAGTATCTCTCTGAATGTTTTCAAAAATGACTGAATAAACATTTCTATAATTCGCCAGTTTACAAAAAAATTAACTATTCTAGGCAGAGCAGGAATAATTATGTACTTCCTACACATCTCAATAAAAATTCTAGTTATTGGAATATGAAGAAAAGAACTCATGCTAAGAATAAATCAAAGAGAAAGAGTCCTAGATCTATTTCTAAACCAAAAGCTCATAAACATTTTAAAACCAGAGCTATTTCAATTAGAAAAGATGATCTAATACCACAGTTGAACTGTAACATTGTTATTAGTGCTTTAAAAGCTAAAAACACTAATTTTAGATGGTACTTAGACTCTAGATGCTCCAAGCATATGATCGGAGATGATACTAAATTAATCGACAAGACTAACTTCGTAGGAGGAAATTTTTTGTTTGAGGACAGAGTATCAACTCAGGTCATAGGCAAAAGAACACTCCAAAAAGAAGGACTACCAATTCTCAAAGATGTACTATTAGTAAAGGCTTTTAAAGCTAATTTATTGAGCATATCTCAATTTTGTGATTCCAGTCACACTTTCACATTATCCAAAACTTATTGAAAAACTCTAAATGAGAATGGTGATTGTATTTTTACGGGTTACAGGACCCCAGATAACCATTACATAGTAAATTCGGGAAATAAGACTTATAGGTTAGCTAGACTGGATGACAATGAAATTTTTCATAGTCATTTGGATCACATTAATTATGATAATCTTGGCGAATTAAAATCTCGGGATATAGTTAGAGGTTTACCGAAGATAAAACCTATTTTAAATGTTGTTTTTGGACCATGCGAAGAAGGAACAATGACTAAGCCTGCTAACAAAAAAGTTAAAGAAATTTTAACAACCAAACCTCTAGAGCTAATCCACAAGAGTCTTATGGGTCCTCCACGAACAGTAAGCCTCTGTGGTAACAATTATATCTTAGTCATCATGGATGATTTTACTCGATTCACTTGGGTAATGTTTTTAAAATAAAAATCTGATACATTCCAAGATTTTTTTAAAATCCTTTTTAGAATCGAGAATGAAAAAGATACTCAAGTTAATCAAATCTGTAGCGATAAATGAGATGAATTTAAGTACTTGGGTGTACCAGAATATTGTAATTGTAATGGTTATCAGCATGAGTTTAGTGCCCCTTAAACACCCCAACAGAATGGTGTTACCGAGCATAATAATCGCACAATTCAGGAAATGTCCAGGGTAATGATACATGATAAGAAGTTTCCAAAATAATTCTGGGTTGAGGCAGTTCAAATAGCGTGTCATATCATCAACTCAGTCTATCTTCGAAAAATACCAAATAAACTTCCTATGAACTTTGATACGGTAAAAAGCCCAATCTGAAATATTTTTAAACTTTTGGCAGTACTTGCTAAGTTTGCAAAGATAGAGAACACCTGTCTAATTTTGAAAACCGTGGTGATAAAGCCATATTTTTCGATACTCCCCTTACAGTAGGGCTTATCGCATTTATAATTTGCGTACCAAAGTAATTATGGAATCGATAATTGTGATAGTGAGTGACACCAATGTCGAGAGTAAAGAATAAGGACCAATTATCATGGAAGAGTCTGAAAACTGTTTTACTTATGACTCTCCAAAGATATTTGAGCCTTTACCAACTGAGACCCCTGAAGTACCTAAATGGGTTTCTGGATATCATCCCATAGATAATATTGTTGGTAACCCTGATGAGTCAGTGCATATAAGATCTCAATTACGTAATGTTTGGTCATTTTGCGTGCTATGTTTCTCTACTAGAACCAAAGAAGGTGAATTAGACACTAAATGACTCATTTTGGATAGGTTCTATGCAAAAAGAGCTCGTCCAATTTAAAAGTCATGATGTGTGGAATCTTGTGCCTAGTCTAGAAAATAAAAAGGTTATTGGCACTCGTTGGATTTTTAAAAATAAAACATATTAATCTGGGATGATAGTTAAAAATAAGTCTAGATTAGTTACCCAAGGTTACTCTCAAGTTAAAGGAACAAATTTTGAGGAGACCTTTGCCCCGATCACTCACCTCGAGTCTATTCGTTTTCTCCTTGCTATTGCGTGTCATTTATAATTCAAACTTTATCAAATGAATGTGAAATCTACTTTTTTAAATGGTATTTTGACGGAGGAGATCTATGTTGAACAGCCTAAAGTCTTTATTGATCCTTATTACCCAAACCATGTGTATAGATTGAAAAAGGCATTATGACAAGCCCTCGGGCCTGGTACGATCTCCTGTCGGCCTTTTTAATCAATAAAAGGCTTCGACGTGGTGGAAGTGACCAGACATTATTTGTTAAACATTTTAACAAATAGGTTTTAATAGCTCAGTTTTATGTTGACGACATTATATTTGGATCCACTTCCCCATCTGAAATTAATGAGTTTTTAAAAATTATTCAGGGGGAATTCCAAATGTCACTTATGGGGGAGCTTCAATATTTTTTAGGTCTTCAAGTTAAGTAAAAACATGATGGGTTATTCATATCACAGTCTATATACGCAATAGAGTGGGTGAAAAAAATTGGTTTAGATAATGCCAAAGTTGCTAGGACTCCCATGAGTACTTCTACAAAACTATCCAAATATGATATTGGGAAACCTGTAGGTCCTACACTTTATAGAAGTATGATGGGCAACTTATTATACCTAACAGCTTCTCATCTCAATATCATGTATGTTGTGTGTGCTTGCGCTCGTTACCAAAGTATCCCTAAGGAAAGTCACCTTCTCTGCGTTAAATGAATAATCAAATATGTTAAGGAAATTATAAACCGAGGGATGTGGTACACAAAAGATACCACAAGCACAATTATAAGATACATTAATGTTGATCGGACCGGATGCTCAGGTGACAGTAAAAGCACTTACGGTGCTTGTTATTACATAGGTAACAACCTAGTAGGGTGGAGCACTAAAAACAAAACTGCATATCACTTTTCACAACCGAATCAGAATATATAGTTGTAGGAAGTTGTTGTGACCAATTATTACAGTTTAAGCAGATTCTTAGTGATTATGGCATTAATGAAGAAAAGTTAAATCTATATTGTGATAATCAAAGTGCAATTAGAATCTTTAAAAACCCTGTTAAACATTGGCCTACTAAACATATTAAAATAAGACATCATTTTATACTTGAACTTGTTGAGTCTAAAGAATTAGATATTAACTATTTACCCACTGAACATCAACTTGCCGACTTATTCACTAAATCTTTGGATAATTTACATTTTGAATCTTTGAGGAAATATAATGGTACGATTATGCTTGAATAGATATCTATCACCTGTAATATCCTTCACTTTCATGCTTATAAGTGGTCCTTGAGGATATAGGGCATGTCGTTTCATAAATGACAAAAGACACCTATTATTTTTATTTTATGTAGGAGACCCTAGAGGTGAGCCATTGATTAATTTAGATTGATAGACTGTTATATACATTCACTTTCAATTTTATCCTTTGTCCATTTGAGACAAAATCGGGGAGAGGTATTTGAGTTCATCTAGACAACAATTGTAGAAGTTTGACTAATTTTTGATCTTTTCCATAAGTTGCTATTTTATTATTCAGGAATGAGTGTCAGAAAATATGTTTAGGGTTTTGGTATGTTAATAGTTGAGTTATGTACTTTTTGATTTCTAGAAAATGGGGTAGTTAGTATTTTTGTATAGGAATAAGGTTTACTTATTTTTTTTTGTATCCCTACGAGTCCTAGATGAATCAAAGGAGATTTTGTCTCAAATTTCCAAAAGGGGATATTAAAGAACGGTATATTATTGACTCACTTGGGTCTGCACTATATAGGAGCATCAACTAGTTTGGAAAGATAAAAAAAATTGAGTCCCTCCTTCAATTCTTTGTTACATCTTCAAGTACATCATTATCAACAAATATCAAAGTCAAACAGGTATAAAACCAACACACTCAACACCTAGGATTACATATTTCATTTCATATTTGATTGGTGTCTATTTAATTGAATTAAAATGATTTTTTTTATAATTTTTAAGAATTTTAAAATTATTAAAACCTATTTCTAATTAATTAAATTAAGGGTTTTAAATTATTTGGGGATAAAATTCGTATTTTGAAAGTTCCTAAAACTTGTCTTGGCTAGAATCCAAAACTGGCACACAATATTGTGGTAGAAAATGATATTTTCTAAACTTCTAAAGCACGCGTTTGAAGTTGAATTTGGACGTGGCACGTGGTTGCTTTTGATTGGGTATTTTTGTGTTTTGTCATACTCATAACATTTGCATCCCATCTTAACCGTTAGATTAAAATGATTAATGGTCTGGAATCATTCTGAGATAATCCAAGTGCATAACGGTTTAACCAATCAGAGTATAGATTTGTGCAGTTCATTTCCAGCCCTTAGATTTGAAGTCTAATCGTTATTTTAATCTTGATCGTCCATTTGACTTCGAATATCCAGATCCTTTCAAGCCCAACATAAAGAGAGGTGTTAGGATCCCCATTTGAAAACTTTTGACATTTTCATCATTTGATAGAAAAAAATGAGAAGCCAGAAAATAATTTTCTTACAAAAACTCTTCCAATTTTTTTTTTAAGAAATAGATTTGAGAGATAGGGTTCCTTATTTCCACTTAGTCTAAATCTCTCTTTCAACAACCTCACAACTTTAGATCTCATTTTTATTAGAAACATGTAAATCTAAATCAGTGACACATTCTCACTTAGATTTATAGGTTGTTTTGGTTTCTTTTATGGAGAAATCATCTTCTCGTGTTGGATATTGTTTATGTAATGTTTGTAATATTTTTATATCCAACATCTGTCATTTTTTACAAAAATGAAATCATGACTCACATATTTCAGATCTGATCATTTTTCATTTCGAAAAATTTGTGTGTATAAATAATTTTTGAGGATCTCTATTTTAAATATTCGTTTGGAAATTAGATCTCGAAACTGTTTTGTGAAAGACATTTGAGTCTAAATTTTAGAGCTTTGAAAAATAACTCTCATTATTAGATCTATTGTAAATTCGTTGGAATTTTTTTTAATTAAGTGTGTATGAGTTCATGCGTGACATTTTAGGCACAACACTCACTAAACAATCACCCACAATCACAAAAGTGTGTTGTTGGTTGAGAGATTCTGACTTTTGAGTCGACGTGGTGCAAAACAGAGAAAGGAAGTAGAGCAAAGGAATGAAGAAAGGACAAATTCAGAGACTTATATAAGTTAGAAAGAATACCGTGGAGTGTAGGTATGTTTTTGGACTTAGAATAGGATCTATTTATATGATCTTTTGATTTCTACCTTAACTGTTTTTAGTGAATTTTACTTTTGTGGTGTAGAGCCCACCATGGATGTTTCCCTAATTGGGTGGGGTTTTACCACGTAAAAAATTACAGTCTCTTGGGTGTGATTTTTAATTTTTCATTACTACAGTCTGCTATATAGACTTAGGTTTATTCTAAAAACCTATTTCCAAGAAACTTAACTGATTTTTTTAAACAAACTATTTTAACACATCTTTTGTTCTTGTTAATATTTCTATAATAATTTTATCAAAACATAATGCGAAACTCATTAAACCTTTTTAACTTTTGTTAAAATAACATGGCGAGGTTTTTCAGCAGTGTTCATTACGATCTAACCATTAAGGTTGTATATTTCATATGTGGAGGATATGTAACTAGGTGGCATTCATAAGTATTGGCTTTGTAGTGAGAACGTATTGGGTTCCTTGGTTGAGGACTTGGGTTTAGTAAATCTTGATTATAAGGTGGTATTTAGGAAGAGGATGACGTGTGGCATCTGTGGTGTAGGTCTGGTATTTATTGGCAACATTCAACGTCCCATATCCTACTTAACTCTACATAGTCGTGCTAATATGTAGAATAACACATGATGTGATGTTACATCACTAGGCAATTTAGTTTCCATAATTAAATATTCATTCAGGATTTGGTGAGGCTGGTCTTAAGGTTTATAGGCTATAGGCGACATCATGTATCCTTCCAAAACCCTTGGTAGTATTAGTTGTGGTTTTTACATGGTTTATGGTCACAGCCGTCTGGGAGAAAAATAAGATTAGCATCTAAGTGTTGAGACTCATTTTATGCATCGATATAATGGCTAGGTACGATGCAATCCTAGTGTGAGAGTAGTTCATAAGCACGTCGAGGTGACCATAGGACAAATTGTATGTGGTGTTATTGAGGATAAATATTAAACGCTGTGATGTATTGAAGTGTTAATTAGTTAAGGTGCACTATAGATAGAAGTTCATAGATTAGTATCTTTACGAGAACTAAGTAATTACAATATGGGTATTCAAGGTTTGTGCAATGCACCTATAATGATAAGGTATGGATGATGAATATTATCGGGTCTTGAGGACGGTTACATGAAATGTGTTTAGAGTCATTAGGAGGCCAGTTAGTCTGGTATGAAGGAGATTTAGCATTCTAGTAATGATTGTGTTAAAGGTCAGGTGAAGATCCCAGATTGCTAATCGTATAGTGTACATGCCGAGAATGGCATACAAAATCGTCACGATTAGTTGTGTAATCCCTGAGATAAGATGATAGATTTTGTGATTATAGGAGTGATGCTTGGATGTCATGGGATGACTAATATTGTGTGGTGATACTCGATTTTTGGATGAACTAGGAAATATATTCAAGACTTATAGTGATGAAGCCACGTGGAGACTTAAAAATGGAAACCGAGGTTGGGTAACATCAAAACATGATTATGATGATGTGTCAATATACATGCTAAGGTATCCTTAGCAATGTGAGGATTAGTTCTTATCACATCTTGACAAACTGGTACGAGAAATAAGATGTATCCCAATGTGGTGTTTACTACTCTTAGGATGCCAATGGCAGCGGGTGTGGTCATCACAAAAATTCTATGTGGATAGAAATCGAAGGTGAGTTTGGTGGCATCCTCGTGTGGTCAACAGACATGACAGGGTGAGTGTCTCGCTTGAACTAGGTAATGACTATGGAAGTTTAGGATTTTGGTCATGATATATTAAGGCGGATAATAACCTAGTTGTAGTAGGTTGGTGACATCGTCATTAGTGATTGGAAAAGGTTAATGTAAACTACAGCATGAGATATCCACCAATCGAGATGGTTCATGTACACCTAGGATGTGAAAGGTAGGGCCTTGCTCCCAAGGAGGGAAGTAGGCATTTCCTTCCTAAAGGACTACCGATTCAAAAATATCTTTTGTATTACAAGAATAAATCGTTGTGATCCAATTTCCCACAGTTAGTGACCCATGTCAGGGTGTGTGGCTAGGATTTGTTCTCATTGAGAATTCTAGGAATGAGTGGCATACTTCAAGTAATGATGTAGGTTCTCTTTCGTAAATCATAGTCCGACGTCTATGGGTATAATTTCTTGAGACAATTACTTGTTTCTTCTAACTCGTGTATGTTCTTTTTAGTTTTGGCAATCCAAAATCGATATTCTCACCTATGAGGTGACTCGAATTGGTTTCATGGCATGGTACGACGCGGTTGGGCCCGGGAGAGCGTTGTGGACAAGGTTTGTCCCATGTATCTCGGTAACTGGGTGCGCCTATATGAGGTATTCTTATTATGGCATAAAGTTCTGTGTACGGGTTATTACGCCCTTGGCCACTCGACTTGCTCGTAATATCGATCTTTCGTAGGACTAGTGGACTTTTGACCTGTCAGCTCTATAGTCAATGGCTTGGGTTGCGAAGGGTGGATGATGATTTGAGGATTGGTATATTATTTTAAATCGAGGAAACTTAGCATATGATGTTGCTTTGCCACGATAAGTGGATTAGAGTGAGATTCTGGTGAGTACTCCAAGATGAGACACCTAGGGTAGTAATATGTTCATCAGAGTAACGCAGTGAAAGGTGTAAGTCGGGCATATGGTGATGACTTGATGAGAATATTTATCCTTGGAGTGAGAGAATAGCATAGGATGGTTATTGGCAAGCTCATTCTAGTTGTGTAGTTAAGATGGCCTAAAAATTATGGAGCACTGGATGTAAGGTCCTAAGCTAGAATTGATTTTAATGATAAATGCGATTGTTTGTTGTGGTATGGATCACATGTGGGGGGTGTTAACCGCTATAAAAGGTTGTTCGTAGAGGCGCCGGTACGCCTTAAGTACCACCATGGGTGTATCTAGAAATGATTTGGACTTGATCACAAGCGAGTGGAGACTTAGAGTCAATTATGTAATGCCATGGTTAGTGAAATGAAGAGCGTTATAACATATCTCACATTGAGTATTGGGTGACTTTAGTGTTGAGGACTTCGATGATTTCTCTCGGAGGATTTCTAAGACTTAGAATAGAAATTGGTGAACCCCACAAGTTTGAGGATTTATGGATCGAGAATTTTGGGGACGAATTCCCTAAGGAGGGAAGTTTGTAATACCCTGTTCCAATAATTCAATTAAATTATAAGAATTATAAATGAAAAGGAACTAAAGATGATTATGAAAGAATTGTAGACCAAGAATTGAATAAAATTAAATTATAGAGATAGGGTCGTTCTAACGACTAGGGGGTTCGTTTCAACGACATCACTGCGTCATTAGAAATGAGATGTAGGTCGTGAGAAACAGGGCATCAAACGACATGCCCCGACTTTACAATGTCAGGTCGTGCGAAGGATCGCGCGATCCAAATAGCGAACGACATGGAGAAGCCGTTCGAACAACATAGTGTTGTCGTTCGATCGACGTAAAGAAAATTTTTAATCTGACTTTCCCTTGAGCGCTGTCACGATTTTGGCCGTTCGATCTTTGAGTTGTCGAGCTCGGATCAACCCAGAAGGGGTAAAATGGGATTTTGTTTTTCCTTGGAAGTGTTTTATAGGGGGTTATTTGGTTTGTTTTGGGTTATTTTTAGTTTGGAGAAGATGGAAGAGGGAGAGAGAAAGTGGAGAGGTCTTCCACCATTTTCATGTCTTCCACCACCATTCCACCACTATTTTACATGATATTCCACCATGTTCAAGCCCACAATACCCATTTTTACCATTGGAGAAGGATATCTACAAAATTCGGAGAAGTGTTGTTGGATTTTTGGAGATGAATATGTAACTTTCATGGAGTATAAAGTGGGTTTTGAAGGGGTTCTTAGCATGGAGCATACTTTGGAGCATTTAAAGGATGCATTTGGTAACCCCTTGAGGCCACCTTTGAAGGTAGGTTTTTCTCCTCCTACACCAACATTTCTACCACCATTAGAGGCTTAGTATTGAGACTATATTTGCATATTTGTATTCTTGTAATTAGATTACATGAGTTAGATGCATTTGAATAAATGAGGAAATTAATGTGTAGAATTAATAAACATTTTTATGAAATCAAAATGTTGGAAAAATGATATTTTGTTGATAATTGTGAATGAATAAATATTTCTAAGTTTTGAAATATTAATAGTTGTTATTTTATGAAAATAGTGTATTTTCTAGAAAGATTGGTGTTAAACATTTTATGAAATAAAATATTTGGAAATAATGATTTTATTTTGGTAAACATTTGTTAAATGATGTTTCTTTAAAAAATGAAGATGTTATGAAAAATGAAAATTTTGTGGGTTTGAAGAAATTAAATGCCGTTTTATATATGAAAATGTATTTTGCAAGAATGATAAATTTTTAGAAGGAAAAATAGGTTTAAACCATTTAATAGGATTGTAAGGTTTAAAATCCATCTTCTCATGCATATAAACTTATAGTAATTTGGCACTAAATGTATAGAAAAATTTAAAGAAGAATTAGTTAGGTCTAAGTATGGAATGATAAAAAGTAGAAATTATTGTTTTTAAAATGTGTGAAAAGGGGGTTAAAAATCTGATAATCATAAAGTTATAAGACTACATGTAAAACAAAGGAAATGGTGGTTTCTTATAAAATTAGTCTTAATTGTATAAGAATTTCTTCAATAAACAAAGTTAAGAAACGTGTGGCTTGGGGAAATTATGAACAAAGTTACTGACTAAGTGCTAATGGGTAAACATGAAAAACTTAGTGTATATAGCATAGTAATGTTGTAAAGAACTAACACTTATGAAAATGAAAGGAATTAAAAAAGTAAAGGTGTTTTCAATTAAGAAGAATACTATTCCAATCTTAAAAGGGTGTTAATGTATTAAAATGCTAAAGAAGTTAGTGTGAGTGACCTAATAGTGTTTTTAAAAAATTAAAACTCGTGGAAATGGAGTAAAAGGTGATTTTTGGAAATAAATGGGTAAAATGATTATTTACTTAAAGTGGAACATTTTATAAAATATAAATTTGAGAAAGGTGTTACAAAAAGTGGTCCTAAATGAATATGATTCTTGAAATAAAATCAAAGTTAAAGTGTAAAGGACATGAAATGATAAAATTTCAAAGTGTAACACAAGTTAGGATATAACCTCGAGTTTTGGCTTCGATCGAGTAAAAAGGAAAAGTGGGGTAATGTGGACATTTATAAAATTGTAAAACACATTAAAAGGAACTCGGATGATATTGGAATAAGCAACAAAAGGCCTAGATCCCTAGGGTGAAAACCGCAAAATCACTGGTCAGGTCATATGGTGCAAATAGCCAGCGATGTGGAGCCCGTTAAAGTATGCGGTATTTGGAAGATTCCGAGAAAAGATAAAAGAAATAAAGAACATGTCAAGAAATAATGTGTCAGTAAAACCTAACTTGAATTAATTAATAATCGTTCCGGTAAAGGTTAAATGGACAAGTAAATGTGAAATTGATTAATATCCATAAAGTAAGGGAAAAAGGTAAAGTAAGAGGGTAAATGGGTGATTAACCAACCTAAACGATTAAACCCATAATTAACATAAGAATGTATTGTAAAAGGTTATAAAAAATTCAATGAGCATTTTCTAACATGATTTCGCCTGTGTTGAAGGGTGAGTTTCAACAAAAATACTAAAGTGTGTTGGATAAAAGAAAAAGGGTGAAACGTTTTCGGATAAATCAAATGTAATGGTTTCAAGTGTTGAACCATGTGTGTTAAATGAAGCGAGAAATGCTAAAATGCGTAAAAATGAAGTATTTTATAAGATTAAGGTAAATTAATCTGGGTAATAAGGCTTTTAGAAGTAGACTCATTTCATGCATTAAGTATGGGTATATGTCTATATGTGCTTGTATGTGTATACCACTATGCAGTTGCATGTACATATAGGCATAATGCATTGAGTCTCCTTTCTGTCGTTCGATTCTATACTGTATTTTTATATTTCCCACCGAGCATCGGCTCACACCCTTGCTTTGCTACGATAGGTTAGGAGTGGTTTCCTATTTTGAGAACGTTATACAGGTAATTACCTTCTTTATTTTACCTTAGTAGATCTGTATGCTTGGACTTCGGTGTGCTCCCCATAGGTCCCTCACGTAGTTTATTTTGAAATTGGAATAGCATGATTAATAAGTAAAGCGATAATTAAAATAAAACTGGACTAGCAACATTATATAGGTTGTTTCATTACATTTCACACCTAATGTTCGAGTCGGACCGGATTGACTATGGGTAACCCATGAATCGAGGTTGAGACGTTATATAATCCGATCGAGTTTTTATTTTATTTTATAAAGAAAGTATATTTTTTAAATATTCTCATGATTTTCATGTTCCTAGACGGGGACAAATGAAAAACCCTAAATTTTCGTGTATTAAAATTATTAGGATTGAATATTGTGACAAAAAGTGTTGAGATTTTTTACAGGGTCCCTGGGCGTGACTATAACTGCAACAAGACTGTGACGAACTCCAAAATTGTCATAGACGTAAGCACTGACAAAGTAATGTACACTTACCTTTGGGAACTTCTGGTGGGGTTAAATGTTCATGAAAAAGAAAATTTTCATGGTCTTTGATTATGACAATTTCCAAAACATGTCATTGTCATAGACCACAACGATTTTCATTTGTCATGTTCTTTGACAGTGAAAAATCGACAATTTGGGTGTAGTGGAAGGGGAAATTATAATATTTTCATAACATGATCATATTAACATTTTTTTCATCGTCCTTGGTTTTAAATTTCTTTGTAGCATTTGACTAGTTTGTTCATTTGGATTAATACCATCTGAAATATTGGTAAAACTAATTTTTTTGTCATTTTTTTGTTTCTCTTTCTTTTTAGCTTTCAAGATTCTACACATTATGAGGACTTTAATTTGAATGTTTGATTATTATCAATTTTCTTTTTATCGTTATTTTCATTTTGTTTCAGCTTAGTTGAATAATCTAAATATGTATTTATAAAGTCATTATTAGAGGTACTCATTTCTTTTCATTATAACCTAATTTTTTTTTATCTAATTCTCCTTTTTGAAATCTTGTTATCTTATACACTTTTTTATAAGTTCATAATTTATACTAGACATTTTACAATAAACAAAATAACAAAATTTATCAGATTCAATCTAAAAACACAAATAGAATGAAATCCATATTCAAATATTCAATTACAATGGAACATCAAACTGTAAGTTGTTCACCATAGCAAAAAAATATGAGTTAAATTATCATTTCCCATTACACATAGACACACACATGCGAGATTTGATAAAGTCCATACCTCCATGTGTACCAATTTTTTATATAGTAAAAATAAAAAAAATATAAGTAAGATTTTTCATATGATATCCATAGTTTTAGCATCTCATATTTTATGAGGCTTTGTTCAAATGTGTTTACTCAAATAAACTTAGATAGGGTGAATAGGTTTCTCAAAATAATTAATCCAATTTAAACAATTTCAAAATTTTCTTCAATTTCACAATATTATCTAAACATACAACTAGG
This sequence comes from Sambucus nigra, assembly GCA_949130495.1. Taxonomy (NCBI): domain Eukaryota; kingdom Viridiplantae; phylum Streptophyta; class Magnoliopsida; order Dipsacales; family Adoxaceae; genus Sambucus; species Sambucus nigra. Next base: position 61,645,588 of record OX422224.1, on the reverse strand, counting down.
CGAGATGATGAGAGGAATGTAGATTTACAACTAAACCCGTCAAATAGGAAATCTAAGTTAATTAGTACAAAAATTTATTACATGGAATTTCGATGTTCAATTTCAATGGATCCTAATAAATCCAATCTCTAAGTGTTGTATCACCTGGTGGTGAACCCAGAAAATAGAGGGAGAGAGCATATAATTTAGGCGATAATATCTAGGCTCACTGTCAGATGACACATGTTCGGTCTACACCGTTAAAATGGGGGACAGTCCGCACAAGAGCAGCATCGTGTGTGTGTATATATATATATATATATATATATATATATATATATATATATATATATATATATATATATATATATATATATATATATATCAGGTGACACATGTCCGATCCGCACTGTTAAAATGGGGGACAGTCCGCACAAGAGCAGCGCCGTGTGTATATATATATAATATAATATAATATAATATAATGCTCTTGCTCGGACTAGTCTGTATTTTAAGAATGCGGACCGAACATGTGTCACCTAACAGCGCACCTAGAAAATATTGCCTAAATTATAGGCACGCTCTCTCTCTTTTCTGGGATCACCGCCAGGTGACACATGTCCGGTCCGCATTCTTAAAATGCGGACTCGTGCGCACAAGAGCAGGACTATATATATATATATATCCTTGGAATAAGAATTTATTATGTTTAGGGTGTGCATAAGATGTGCAACTTCAACTTCATTTATTCTAATGATAATTGTAAAAATCATTCACCAAGGTACTGTTGGAAAAATTTGACATAATGCTGTCCAGAATTTTCTGGACATAATTTTGAGCTCAAATTTAGATGGGACCCACACTTCGATAATTGTGGGACCATATACAAACGCGTTCTCCTTTGCAAGGAGATTAACGTAGTATATTCACATGTCCAATTTGATTAAATTGTAAATGATAAATATGTCCCCAAAGTGACTTATAAGGCAATGAAAATTAATGAATTGGGTATGTTTTAACTCTTGTCCCAAATTGGAAGAGTAGTGGAAAAATGATGAGTTAATAAAACCCAAAGGATGGACTAAGGCTTGGATGCCTTGGGGTATCCCAACTCTTTGAAGGGGAGATGTACTACACTATGCAAGTGTTGGGCTTGGGCCAAAAGCACACACGCACGCTCGTCGTTCGTTTGTCCGGCCGTCTCAGTTCGATTCGGGCTTGGGCTTAAATAAACCCCTTTCTTTTTGGGTTGAATTAATTACTTCCGTAATTAATTCATTAATTTGTTTAAACACCGAATTAATTAGTTTCGTAATTAATTAAAACTGTTTAAACAGTTAATTCTCGAGAGTCAGTTGTTCAAAATTAACCGCCTGGCAGTTTATTTCAACAGTCAACACAGGTGCTATAAATACAACATGTTTCCTCCGGTTTTTAATTGCTGAACAATTTCGAAAATGCATCCAAACTATTTCCTTCTTCCAGAAATATTTTCCCTCATTTCTGCACTGTATATTACTATTTCGGTTGAGTATAAAACACATACTTGTGTTCGTTGAAATTAATTACTATTATGCTACTTAATTAATTCATAAAATATGTTCTGTCTTGGAAGGCAATTATTCAACAACCTTGGAGAATATTGGAGGGAATAAATTTGACTTAAGGGGACCGTTCTACAGGGCTCAGATTTAATATTATGTTTATTAATATATTTTGCATTTTTATTTATTACAAGTAAGTTTCATTATTAATTTTATTTATGTAATTTACTGAATTTAATTATTCTATTTTAATATTGAATTTATAATAACAGTGATAACAATCTTAAGGAAAATTTAACAAGTTTACTGTTTTATAAATTCATACAAACATAATTTTACTGTTACAGAAAATTAATTTTCTACTTTGTTTATGATGTGTAAAAACTGTTTTTCGAAAATAAATATTTTCTTCTAAATTTTTTTTAATCTGCTTTGTATATTTTTTTAAACTCTTAGGAATTTTGTTGATCTGTTTTGTAGAGATTTTTTTTTAATTATATTAAAAACAGTTTGACACAGATTTTAACTTTAATTGGACTAGTCAAAAATAGTTTTTACTATTTCACTTTAATTATGTGTTATATAATTCAAAATATTATTTAGACTTATTGTGAGAATTCATTTAGTCTTAATTATATTTGGAGGAAATTGGTGTACAAAAATTTGTATTCTGTATTGATAAATTCATTAGAAATGAATAATATCATTAATAAAAATTTTATTTTTGTAACAAAAATGGAATCACAAAGTACGAGCACAGTCCCACCAACCGTGAATGTGACACATGCGACTATTGTTGCCCCCGTTAACATGCCACATGGGGAGAAATCGAGAAAAAAATTTGGACTCGATTTCAAGCGATGGCAAGGACAGATGTACTTTTATCTCACAACCTTCCAATTGACAAGGTTCGTTTACGAGGACTGTCCATCTTTGCAAGAAGGAGATGAAACTGAAGAAGTTGTTGCTGTGAAGCATGGAAACATTCACACTATCTGTGATGAAACTACATCTTAACATACTTGGATAAGACGTTGTACCATGTTTGCAGCACCATGACAACCACTAAGGAGTACAAAACTGAAGATGCGGGTATGAAGAAATTCATCGTAGGTCGTTTTCTAGACTTCAAAATGATTGACTCCAAGCCACTTATTGCACAAGTTCAAGAACTTCAGGTTATTCTTCATGACATTCATGTTGAAGGAATGTCAATCAGTGACACTTTTCAAGTGGAGGCGATAATTGAAAAATTACCTCCATCTTGGAATTTGTTTAAAAATTATCTCAGGCATAAACGCAAGCAGATGAATGTTGAAGAATTAGTACTGCGACTGCGGATTGAAGAAGACAATCGTGAATCTCAAAAGAAAAGTGGGAAGAACATCATGGAGTCTAAGGCTCATGTGGTTGAAGGTCCTAAATTCAAACGTAAGCGTGATGGGGAAGGACCATCTAAGCAAAGAAAGAAGTTCAAAGGCAAATGCTACAACTGCTGCAAACCAGGACACCGCTCAAGCGAGTGTCGCAAACCAATGAACACTACAAAGAACAATGCTCAAGAAAATGTAATGGAGGGTGATAACATTTTCAATGGTAGCGCAAACATAAATCTTTCTAGTGTTTTCCCTGAATGTAATTTGGTAGGAAATAACAAGGAATGGTGGGTGGACATTGTGGCTACACGCCACATTTGTGCAAACAAATGGATGTTCGTTACTTATAAGGCTTTAAAAATGTGGAGACCCTTTTTATGGGGAACTGTTCGAGTTCTAAAGTCATTGGGCAAGGAAAGGTTATTCTGAAAATGACTCCGGGAAAGGAATTCATTCTTAACAATGTACTGCACGTGCCTGACATTAGTAAAAATTTGTTTTCCAGATCGCTTCTAAGAAAGAATGGGTTTAAACCTGTGTTTGTATCAGATAAGTTTTTGTTGCCCAAAAATGATGTGTATATGGGAAAGGGCTACCTATTTAAGGGGCTCTTTAAAATGAATGTAATGACATTGATGTCTAAGGCATCCCCTATGAAAGTTGCATAGATTAATTAACTTGGAATGTTTGCCAAAATTTAATATTGATAAAAATCATAAATGTGATATTTGTGTACAATCAAAATTAGTTATTTCCTTATCATTCTATTGAAAGGATCACCGAACCATTAGATTTTATTCACACGAATATTTTTTATTTAAAATTTGTACAAACTAGAGGTGGAAAAAAGTATTTTATTACTTTTATTGACGATTGCACAAAATATTGTTATGCATCTTTATTACATAGTAAAGATGAGGTTATTAATTCGCTTAAACAATATAAGAATGAAGTTGAGAATCAATTAAGCAAAAAGATAAAGGTTATTAGGAGTGATAGAGGAGGTGAATATGAATATCCATTTGAAGAATTTTGTTCTGAAAATGGAATTATTCATCAAGCCACTACTCCTTATTCTTCTCAATCGAATGGCATTGCTGAACGCAAAAATCGTACATTGAAGGAAATGATGAACTCTATGTTAATAAGTTCAGGAGCTCCACAGAATGTGTGGGGGGAAGCCTTATTATCTTCTAATTATATTCTTAACAAAGTACCACACAAGAAAACTCATAAGACACCTTAAGAGTTATGGAAAGGTCGAAAACCTTCGTATAAATATTTATGAGTGTAGGGGTGCTTAGCCAAGGTAATGGTTCCTAAACCTAAAAAGGTAAAAATAGGACCAAAAACCATTGACTGTGTATTCATCGGTTATGCTATTAATAGCAGTGCATATCGTTTCTTAGTTTGTAAATCTGAGATTTCGGATATTCATGTAAATACAATTATTGAATCGAGGGACGCTTTATTTTTTGAAAATGAATTTCCATATAACATAACCCGAGAATATGGTCCTTCTAAAAGGACAAATCAAGCTACTACAAGTGGTACTCATCGACCTATTAAACCAATAGAGGATGAACCAAGACGTAGTAAAAGAGCAAGTACCTCGACTTCTTTTGGTCCGTATTTTCTAACATATCTGCTAGAAAATTAACCTCAACCGTACAAAGAAGCGATATCCATACCCGATGCTTGTAATTAGAAAGAAGAAATTAATAGCGAAATTGAATCCATATTACAAAATTGCACATGGGAACTAGTGGATCTTCCACCAGGTTCAAAACCGTTAGGTTGTAAATGGATCTTCAAAAAGAAGTTAAAGGCCGATGGATCAATTGAAAAATATAAAGATAGACTTGTAGATAAAATCTATAGGCAAAAGGAAGGGTTGGATTACTTCGACACATATTCACCGGTAACAAGAATTACGTCCATTCAAATGTTAATAATAATAGCTGCTATTAATGGACTTGAAATACATCAAATGGATGTAAAAACCGCATCCTTAAACGGTGAACTAGACGAGGAAATTTATATGGAGCAACCTGAAGGATTCAAGGCTCCCAGACAAGAAGGAAAAGTATGTAATCTTGTTAAATCACCTTACGGATTAAAACATGCAACTAAGCAATGGCCTGAAAAAATTGATAATGCAATATTATCAAATGGTTTCAAAATTAATGAATGCGATAAATGTGTTTAGTTTAAATACATTCAAAATGGATATGTCATTGTGTGCCTCTATGTTGATGATATGCTTATCATGGATAGTAACCTGAAAATTGTCTAAACTACAAAACAAATGTTGAGTAGTCGATTTGACATGAAAGATTTGGGTATCGCCGATGTTATATTAGGAATTAACATTTCTAAAACATCGGATGGACTTATATTATATCAATCTCATTACATAGAGAAAGTACTTGAAAAGTTCAAGAAGTATGATATCAGTCCCACCAAGACACTTATAGATGTAAATTTACATCTAGCGAAAAATAATGGTGAAAGCATATCTCAACTAGAATACTCTCATATTATCGGATGTTTAATGTATACCATGAACTTTACACGACCGGACATAGCATACTCGATAAGTAAGCTAAGTCGAGTTGCGAGTAATCCAGGAAGAGATCACTGGGAGGTAATATTAAGAGTTTTGGGTTATTTAAAATACACTCAAAACTATGGACTGCACTACTCAAAATATCGAGATATTCTTAAAGGAAATTGCGATGACAATTGGATATTCGGTACAAAAGACATTAAGTCTACGAGTGGGTATGTGTTTACCCTTGGAGGTGCAGCCGTATCTTGGAAATCCTAAAAAAAACGTTCTTTGCTAGATCGACAATGGAATCTGAATTCATTGCACTAGACAAAGCTGGAGAAAAAGATGAATGGCTTCGAAACTTCTTAAAGGATGTTCCAAATTGGTTAAAACCTGTGCCCGTAATATGTATACATTGTGATAGTCAATTGGTAATTGGAAGAGCACAGAATCACATGTATAACTGAAAATCACGACATATTCGTCGTAGACATAATAACGTTAGACAACTTCTCTCAAATGGAAGTATCTCAATTGACTATGTAAAGTAAAAGGATAATATATCAGATCCACTAACGAAAGGTTTAAGATGAGGGAAAGTTGAAAGATCATCGAGAGCAATGGGTCTAAAGCTTATAAATAAATAAGAATCAATATAGTGGAAACCTAACTTAGCTGACTGGAGATCCCAATATCTAGGTTCAATGGGCAAACCAAACTACATTGTATTCAGTAACCACTAGAGGATATTTAATCATATCCATTCCAAAGATGAGACAGTGCACATCTTCCGCGAAATTAAAATTAGTTATGCTTTTAATGACATCCATATCTTAGTATGTCTAAGTGGGGTATTGCACGATACTCTTTATGGAAGTCACCTACGTGAGGACCTTCTATGAAAATAATGAAAGGAAAATTCTCTAAAATACTCACGAAACCAAGTGGTATTCATGGCCAAAATGAACACAAATGTGAGAACTAACTGTGTTGAAGAATTATTGTGTGAATACTGTTGTCTAGGTTTACAAAAACGGTTGACGGTTCGAAGACGTGAAGTCTACTAATTAACCAAGTAAATTCGATGGTATGTCACTAAAGAAAGTTTAAGGCCACTATGCTACTTCTCCCGATGCAATAAATCTTTTATTTTTACCCAACATGTGTCTGCATCTACATATTCTTTGTTTCTATTTATAGAGATATATCATTCATGTGAGGGATTGTTGGAAAAATTGGACATAATGCTATCCAGAATTTTCTGGACAGAATTTGAGCAAAAATTTAGATGGGACCCACACTTCGATAATTGTGGGATCGTATACGAACGCGTTCTCCTTTGCAAGGAGATTAACGTAATATATTCACATGTCAAATTTGATTAAATTATGAATGATAAATATGTCCTCAAAGTGACTCATAAGGCAATGAAAATTAATGATTTGGGTATGTTTTAACTCGCCCCACATTGGAAGAGTAGTGGAAAAATGATGAGTTAATAAAACTAAGGCTTGGATGCCTTGGGGTATCCCAACTCTTTGAAGGGGAGGTGGCTTACACTATGCAAGTGTTGGGAGTAGGCCAAAAGCCCATACGCGCGCGCGCGCTGTCCATATGTCCGGACGACTCAGTTCGGGCTTGGGCTTTGGCTTAAATAAATCCCTTGCATTTTAGGCCGAATTAATTACTTTCATAATTAATTAATTAATCTATTTAAACACCAAATTAATTAATTATGTAATTAATTAAAACTGTTTAAATAATTAATTCCCAATAGTCAATTGTTCGAAATTAACTGCATGGCAGTTTATTTGAACAGTCAACACAGATGCTATAAATACAACATGTTCCCTCCAGTTTTTAATTGCTGAACAATTCCGAAAATGCATCCAAACTATTTCATTCTTCCAGAAAATATTTTTCCTTATTTTTGCACTGTATATTACTATTCCGGTTGGGTACAAAACACAGACTTGTGTTCGTTGGAATTAAGTACTATTATGCTACTTAATTAATTCATAAAATCCATTCTATCTTGGGTGGCAATTATTCAATAACCTTAGAGCATATTGGAGTAAATAAATGTGCCTTAAGGAGACTGTTCTACAGGGCTTGGATTTAATATTATGTTTATTAATATATTCTGCATTTCCATCTATTACAAGTAAGTTTCTCTATTAATTTTATTTCTGTAATTTACTGAATTTAATTATTCTGTTTTAATATTGAATTTATAATATGAGTGATAACAAGTGCATATCCACTTAAGCTCTCTTGACATAACTTCCATCTGTGTTAAAGTTCGTAGTTAGCTTTTATCCAACTTTTTATTATTATATTGATGTTTGTTAATTTAGTTTTAATGTTGAAGTTTTTTATGACCGTGAAGCTTTATATGTTGATATGTGAACTCTTCTTTTTACAATGTTTCTTTTAAGAGAAACACTACTTGTGTTCTTCCTGATTGTAATTTCTGGAGGGGATAATTTTCGTAATTTGTAGTGTTTCTTTTGAGATAAACACTACTTGTATTCATTCTTATGTAGTAAGGTAAACTTGGGGTAAAGTAAATCCTTTCAAGAACAATTCGCCACAGTCACTGGATTAATAGTAGTTATGAACTTAAACAGGACAACTGCAACTCCTATCAACTCATTTTCACATATGAACAAATAGAAATCAAATAAAATATCATTTGTGAGTCGAATAGAAAGAAAACTCGTAGGTATTGATGTCCTTGATTCACATAATGTAAGCAATTCAATAATATTTTCTAGTCATGAAACTTGATATCAAAATGTCAGAAAATACAAACTACTAAACTGCTTCACTCAGATGAAAACTAGTAAGCAACATATGAAGAAAATTTATTATGTTGCATCTCTTTGTAATGATAGGAAACTTATTATGTGTAAACAATAAAATTTCAGTGCTTAAACCTCTGGAATCTATATAACTAATGAACAATCTATCAAAAGTTTAATCCATGTACCAATTGATTTACAACCAATTAGAGACACTTAATTCCCATATCTTTCAAAGGTGTCTTTCCATGTCTTCTCTAGTTTGATCCCACTCTTACTTCTCTATCACGGTGGTGGGGTTGTCTCGTTCACCTAAAGGAATTATTCTGAAGGAGTTCCCATTATCACGAATAATAAGCAAATCGTTCTTTTTATCCCCATTTCTTCCTTCTAGAATAGTAACCATATATTTTCCTCTAGGAAATGACTTTGTTTTTTAATCAATGACATAGATCTCCTCAAAGTCCATCACAAACTCAGGATCACCCAACCTCCTGTTCCTATAGTGATTTGTCAAGAAAACCTTCAAGACTTCCCTCTCTGACTTATACATGGGATCTCTATGAGAATCAGTGATATTATAGCACCCATAATCACTCATTGCACACCGAATGTACTTCTGAGGCATTGACGCCAACACCCTGGGACTCACATAGTGGTTAACTGATTAACTGACTTACAACAAAGTCAATTCAATCCCAGTCACTTTCAATTTATAGTTTTCCACATCATTTAATACTTCAATTCTCCTGGATCTCATTTAACCTTCATAAGATCTTTCTCTTTTAATGTACAAATCATCAAAGACATTCAGAAGAAAACATATTTCTTTTCGTACAACTTATACTGCTCAGATATGTCAAAGCTGCTGAGTTGCCTTGCCTTGGTTTATATGACAATATGAATATACACTGATTTACCTCCTTTATGATTGAGTCTTAGTTTAGAATTTTCTTATACCATTATCAATTGTTGTGTTTTGTGAATCATTGTTTTGTGATTAGACATTTGAACTAGTCCTTTCATATTTTTGAACTCTTCTCAGATTGCTCTGTATGCTTATTTCCCTATAAATTAGTAGTTGTAAATGCTCCAATTTATATTCATTATTCTTTGATTGATGAATCATTATAATATGCAAGAATGGGTAACTATTATTTTGATTGATTTATAATTCTATTATGCAAAATAGTGAAAATATCTTTTACAAATGAGTGATGTTAATCTATATTTCCCATACAAGTATACAACTACAATGGTGGTGACTACTAGATTTCAAAAAGCTATAGTATACAAGAACAAGGTTGCAACTGAATAGAAAAGTTAAACATAACCTTGTGTTGTTCTTCTATGTCATGTAAACTTCAGCTTGTACTACTTTTGTGCAACATTGAATAAGGAGATTTTCCTTTTCATTTTTAACAAAAACTCATTTTCAGGAGTCTTACTCAATAAATAAATCACCAATCTAAACTATTTTGCTAAAAGGTTCCTGGTGGCATCATGGAGATGGTTATTTTTACTAAGACCTAATCTGCTTTGGGATAAATTTTTCTTCACCTTTATGATATTAGGCTCATTTTCAAAGTTGAATAATAAAAGGGGCCATTCTCTAGATTTCTTAGATCATTCATAAATGATCTTTTTATAGTTTGTTCCTAGCTTGTATGACCTTGAAGAAGGGGTTTTCTTCTTCAATATCAATAATACTCTATTTTTCTTTTTAAAAAAATAGGGATAAGTATTTTCAAGATCAGATAATTATAACGTGGACATTTACATTATATATGAACAAACATTTTAACTCCAAATATATGAAAATACCATTTCCTATTTTAATTTTCGTTGTAAATTGTAATTACCTCAATTTAATTACAAAAGACAAAGAAAACAAGTCAAAGACGATGATGCTGCCTCATTATTTTCGTTAGCAGGTGGCGGAGCTATAGATGATCTAGTTCGAGTGGTGTTTGTCTCTACGAGGCTATACTTTCTAAGGATCTTGTCTTTGTTTTCCTTCCACCATTCTTCTACCTTTTGTTGTCCGGAAGCGTGTCAACAAATGATATTGACCGTAACCCCAAATAATAATATAGTACACTCACAATAAAAGTATAACGAGTTGAAAGATACACAGATAGGGGAAGACATAATATTTAAGTGGTTAACCAATTTGGCTACATCCACTGACACTCGGATCAATTCACTATTGCAAATGAGTTACAAAAGAGACTCTCACAAATACACTCCAAATGAAAAATACAATGTGTAGTTTTCTACGCAAATGTGTATACTCAAAACTCTAAATGAACTCTTTCTCACTCTCTAACTCGTATTAGTTTCTTTGTTGTGTTGATGTTTTGGTGTTTAACATTGGCAGAATTACTTCCCTTTTATAGAGTCTTAGAGGAGACAAAGCTCCTTAATTTAAGGGGCAAAATGTATAAAGTGAGATACGAAACAAAAGTCATTAGCTAAAAGCAAAACCCACTTGACAAAAGCCATCGAAAGAAGATTTTGGAGGATTTGTCTTGGTTTTTCAACAATCTCCACCTTGGCAAAAATTTTCAAGTCACCCTGTCCAACATTTTCCCATCAAACAAATCCACCTTACAAAGCTCCACCCAAACACGTAACCACATATTATCCAAAATGATCCAAGTAGACTCCAAATGCGCTCATATGCGGCATACACCCAAAGGTGTTCGAATCCGAAGTATATTGATCAAGTGTAAACAGGGTTCTAGCTTGATCTTATTTACAACCTTTGTTAGCATATCCACGGTTCCAATCTTATTGAGGAGAATAGTCCCCTCATCCAAAATTTCTAAAACAAAGTGGAAATGAACATCGATGTGCTTTTTCCATGAATGATCAACCTGGTTCTTGGCTGAGTGGATGGCACTCTGACTATCACAGAAGACATCCATGTGATCCTGAATAATTCCCAAGTCTGAAATCAAACCATGAAGCCAAATGGCCTGTGTCTCTTCCATATACTCTGCCTCTGCAGTTGACAAAGCCACCATAGACTGTAGCGTAGCCTCCAGCTAGTGTAAACACATAACCTATAGTGGATCGTCGTTTATCCAAATCACTAGCATAATATGAATCCATATATCCAAACACATGATGACGAGCACGTGAATCCTTCTCAAATTTCAAACCAAAATGTACAGTACCATGGATGTACTGTAAGATCCATTTCACAGCCTGCTAATGCATTTTTCCTAGATCATGCATGTATCTACTCACTATACTAACAACTTGTGAAATATCGAGCCCCGTACACACCATTGCATACATCAAACTTCCCACTACATTACATAAGGAAGGAACTGAGCCATTTATGAACATTCCTCATCTATTTGTGAGGATTCCATGGCACTTAGCTTAAAGTGTGGGGCCAACGGAGTACTTGCAGGTTTGGTTTTAGAATCCATACCAAAACAGTATAATACCTTCTTTAAATATTATTTGTGTGACAAACAAACGATGCCCCTGGAATAATTTCTGCTAATCTCCATGCCAAGTATTTTCCTCGCCTTGCCTAGATCCTTCATCTCAAATTCATGACTTAACTGAATTTTCAATTTTTCAATATCCACCTTTCTCTTAGAAGCAATCAGCATATCATCAACATATAAGAGCAAACAAATAAAGGATCCATCTTGAAGTTTATGAAAATACACATAATGATCATAGTGACTCCTTGTGTATTATTGCCCAAATATAAACCGATCAAATCGCTTGTATCACTGCCTTGGACTTTGCTTCAACCCATATAACGACTTTCTTAGTTTGAAGGCCTAATTTTCTTTACCATCAACCTTGTACCCTTCTGGATGAGTCATATAAATTTCTTCCTCCAAATCTCATTATAAGAATGCAGTTTTCATGTCAAGTTGTGCCAAATCGAGATCAAAATTGCACAACCAATGCTACCAAATACGAATGGAAGAATGCTTCACAATCGGGAAAAATACCTCGTTATAATCGATCCCTTCTTTCGGTGCATAGCATTTCGCCACCAACCTAGCCTTGAATCTTACATTTGCTTTCTCTAAGGAGCCTTCCTTCTTGGCATATAACCACTTGAACCCAATGGCTTTCTTCTCTTTTGGAAGTTGGACTAACTCCTAAGTTTGGTTCGTATGAAGAGACTGTATTTCCTCATCCATTGCCTTATTCTAATCTACACTTTCTAAGCTTCTTTCGGCTTCTTTGTAAGTTGATGGAATGCCATCTTCAACCATGGGTAGTGCATATGCCACCATGTCAGTAGTAAGCTATCCAGGTTTCCTTTTTTTTCTTTCTGGTCTATTTGCTACAACAGAATATGGTTGCTAAGGAGTCTCATAGGCAGGATCCTCCACCTCATATGTACTTATCTCATTAATTTTTGAATTTGTGACAAGTTTGGATGGAACAATTGGAGTCTCAAGCTCTACGTGATGTGGAACTTCTTTAGTTTTTCTCTTCTTAGGAGAACTCTTCAACATTGAATATTCATCGAATGTAATATCCCTATTATTTATGAACTTTTTCATCTCAAGTCCCCAAAGTCTATACCCTTCACTCCATCACTAAAGCCCGAGAATAGGGCTTTCTTAGCTCTAGGATCCAACTTGCTTTCCCTAATATGGAAATATGAGGGGGAGCAAAAAATACGTAAAGAATCATAATTTATAGCATGTTTTCCTGACCATAACTCCATAGGTATTTTTCCCTCATTTACAGCTACAGGTAACCTATTAATGAGGTGACATGCATATGTAACAGCTTTAGCCCAAAATTCCTTACCCAAACCAGCATTGGATAACATACATTGTACCTTCTCTAGAAAAGTGTGATTCATATGTTCAGCCACCCCATTTTGTTTTCGTGTGTCTCTTACTGTAAAGTGTCGCACGATCCCCTCTTCCTGGGAAACTTACAAAGTGAGTCTGACTTGTATTCACCGTCGTTGTCTGACCTGAGTCTTTTAATTTTTCTGCCAGTTTAGGTCTCTATCATCTTTCTTTACTTTAAGAAAGCCTTCAAGAATTCATCCATATGTCACATGGTGTACACCCAAACTCTTCTGGAAAAGTCATCCATAAAAGATACAAAATAATGGGAACCTCCCAAAGATGAAATTTTAGTAGGTCCCCAAACATCAGTGTGAAAATAATCAAGAGTCCCCTTTGTACGATGTACAACTGTGCCAAACTTTACTCTTGCCTTATTGCCCAGAATGCAATGTTCACAAAATATAAGCTTACATGTCTTAGCACCTTTCAATAGAACTTGCTTCACTAATCCCTGAAAAGCTTTCTCTCCTACATGTCCCAAGCGTACATGCCATAATCTCGTAGCATCAGATACAACCTCTTCTGAACTTTTTGAGACTGGTGTTACACCTGTAACAGTATTTCCAAGGAGAAAATATAAGTTACTCTTTTTCGTTCACTTCATCACAACCAGGGCTCCACGTGACACCTTCAGACCATCGCCTTTCAGTGTGATATCATAACCTTAAACTGCCAAAGCCCAAGTGATATAAGATTTTTCTTCAGGTCCGGTATATACCGAACGTCTTCCAGCACTGTGACTATTCCACTATGCAACTTCAATATGATTTTTTTTATCCCATTTGTTTAACAATCATGATCATTGCCCGTCAAAATAGCTCCACCTTCTAGCTCCTTAAAGCTAGAAAACCACTCCCTATTGGGACACATGTGATAGGAACAACCCGAGTCCAAAATCCATTACTGGGAACTGGATCCAAATGGTGAAATAGACAAAGTAAATTCAGAATCTTCATCGTCACTCACCGTAACGTTTGCAATGGGTTTCTTCGTGTCCTTCTTTAAATTTGGGCAATCTTTCTTCCAATGCCCTTTCTGGTGACAAAAGGCGCATTTATCTTTTGTTGGAATTCTTCTACCCGAAGTTGATGCTCTACCTCTCGATTTAGATCGAGATCTTCCATAGTTGCCATTCTTCCGTTCATTTATTCTACCACAAACCGTCAACGCTTTAGATGTTGAGTCTCTATAGACCTCCTTATCCTTCTTACGAACCTCATTATTCATTAAGGTATTGGAGACCTCAACATATTTTATTTCCTCCTTTCCGTACAATAGCTTGGTAATGAGATGTTCATACGAGTCAGGTAGAGAATTTAGCACTAACAGTGCTTTATCCTCATTGCCAATTTCAACATCCAAATTTTGCAAATCAGAAATAATTTTGTTAAAATTATCCAGATGCTCAGACATAGAAATACCTTCTGTGCATTTGAACTAGCAGAGTTTTTTCTTCAAATAGAGCCGATTTTCAATGCTCTTCGTCATGTACTTGTACTCCAGTTACTTCCATAATTTATGTACCGAGGTCTCGCGCATATAAGGATAATTTTTGTCCTTGCCGAGATGAAGACGAATATGACCACAAGCCTTGCGGTTGTTTTTTTTTCATCCATCTTCCTTCATGTCTTCTGGCATATCTCCAAGAGAAATTTCCAGCTCTTGTTGGACTAAGACATCAATAACTGCACATTGCCATATGCTGAAATTTCTTTGCCCATTAAGTTTTTCTATGTCAAATTTTGCGGTTGCCATTTTTCAAATGATCACAGTCCCAAAAAAATGCAAACGAAAAAATTCCAAGTTTAGAATTTTTTCCGTCTCTGAATAGTAACTGTATGAATAGTACTATACGTATGGTTATTTATCCACAAAAAATATCCAAAATGACTAGATCGAAGGACCTTAGCTCTGATACCAATTTGTTGTCCAGAAGCGTGTCAACAGATGATATTGATCATAACCCCAAATAATAATATAGCACACTCACAATAAAAGTATAATGAGTAGAAAGATACACACACAGGGGAAGACATAATATTTAAGTGGTTCACCAATTTGGCTACGTCCACTAACACTCGGATAAATTCACTATTGCAAATGAGTTAAAAAAAACTCACAAATACACTCCAAATGAAAAATACAATGTGTATTTTTCTACACAAATGTGTATACTCAAAACTCCAAATGAACTCTTTCTCACTCTCTAACTCTTCTTAGTTTCTTTGTTGTGTTGATGTTTTGGTGTTTAACATCGGCAGAATTACTTCCTTTTTATAGAGTCTTGGAGGAAACAAAGCTCCTTAAGGGGAAAAATGTATAGAGTGAGATTCCAAACAAAAGCCATAAGCCAAAAGCAAAACCTACTTGCCAAAATCCACCGAAAGAAGATTTTGGAGGATTTGTGCTGCTTTTTCAACACCTACTGCTATGTGAACCTTGCTTCGTTGAATTTAACTCTCTTGACTATTTTTGTGCCATTTCCAGGTTGAATTATAGTGACATAAGCACCCAATGTGATGCACTTGATGAATTCCATTGAAACAGTACACTTGGAAGTCTTGTTTTTAGCCAACAAAGCATCATCATGGTGTTTTTGTAGTCTTTTCATTTTTAAATCTTGTACTTCACTTTTACTCTTTAAAATTTTGAATTGGTTTAGCAATTTGTTCATTTCTTGGTTCGAAAGCTCATTCGTTTTCTTCAAACTATCAATAACACCTATTGAAAAGACAGGTGTGGAAGCATATGTAGAACTTGGTCTCCTCGAGTAAGCCGAAAAGGGTCTCGAGTTGGTTGTTAGCTGAGGATGAGCTGCCATTATGCTTCTCAAATATTTTTATGCTCAAAACCTCTTAGTATAGCATTAGTCTGGCATGAGACTCATATTTGAAACCCAAACCAATAAGGTTCATCCGCATGCATTATATTATATTTAGTCATAGGATTCTGTTAAAGGAAGTCACATTTCTTCAATATATAATGCCTACACATCTTTCCTTTACTCATAACACTAAAGAAGAGAAATTAGTGAAATGGAGATGATGAAGATCAAGAGATACAAGAAGTTGTGGAAGTATTTGTGTTAGTATATGGAGATGAAGGATGTGAAGACATATTGCCTAATAACACACAAATTAATTTTTATATAGAATTTTTTAAATTTAAGCTTTTTCTTAAACAAAATTAATTCAAATTAACTATGCACTAAATAAAAAAATATACGATTACCCGATTTTATCTTAGCCTAAGCATGCATTTTGGTGAGTATAGAAAGATAAAATAAATAAACCATAATGTTCGACGTATGAGGAAAATCTAAATGGAAAAAATCTCGGATTTTTCACCCATACAAAATCCACTAAGTACGGAATTACAAAAAAGGATATGACAGAAGACTTACAACATAGACTCGATGCCCTTATAAGGCTTGATGCTCTTCGTTCCTTTGACATCTATTTATTGACATGTAAGAGTCCACTAATGAAGTTGTAACAATGTGTTAGTCCACACACACCTCAGAATCCATCGATAAGGCTCAACAACTATCACACACATAGAGTCCACCGTATGTAAACCAATGAGCGTGTAATCCACCCCAAGAAATAATTATTAACTAGATGTAGAGAATAAACTATGGTGCCAAAGCACGATCTCAAAGCATTTCTAAAATGAATCTTGGATTGTAAATGAGTTTGGTGTAAAGTATGGTTTATTTTCGGGAAGATTAATCATAAATGATTAACACAATTTAGTGAACTTTTCGAAAGAGTTTATGAGCTCTAAATCATAGAAAAAGTCCCTTGAATAATTGTTGCTCCACACTACTTAAAAAGGTGAGAAAATTGAGATTATGTGAGTAGTTCGAAAATCTGTAAAAGTTCTTGAGAATGCATGACATTTCATCTCATCTGAGACATATTATATGTCTGCAGCGAACTGGTACATCTCTACATGGTGAACATGATTGGTACTCCCATCATTCTTTGGAGTAACCACCGACGGCTTGAATTTGGCAGGGATTAGGAAGTTGACTATTTTTTCCACAAAAGGAGAACCTTGTGAGTATCCCATCTGCAAGGGGTCACGGATTTTAAGGAGGTCTCCAATCTTGTTTTCTAGCCTTTTAATTCATTCATTCCAAGGCCTCTCGACCGCTTCAACAATGTCTGCCTGACCAATGTTATCCCTGCTACCTCAACTGGCCGAACTGAGGGTTCCCCTGTTGCTGACCTGCACTAGCTATTTACTTCTTGTTGGCCCTCATCTCGACCACACGGGGGTCGGACGTCTTCCCCCACCCTCCTTGAGCCAGCATTGCTCCTTGACCTGGACAGACTTTCTCTCAAGTCACCAACTGGGGCGAGCCTTTCAAAGGTCGACCCTCTACTTAATTGGTCAAAAGTTGAGACCCTTGGTCGGGCATCATGGCTCGGCCTCCTATCATAAACTCGACTTCCTTGAATGGGGCGTATAGTATTCCCTGATACTTCGTATGGCTCCCAGCAATTAATTTGAGCATCTTCAGCCTCATAATCATTATAACGGTCCTCCGAGTAGGGTTGGACTTGCCTCCCCAGGCATAAACGCCTAGGGTCAGCAACGTCCCTCCATATCTGAAAATGAGTTAGATCCTTGCAAGGTCCCTAGGGTGGTCCCTTAGTCCCTTGGTGATGCTCCCCAACTGCCGGAGTAATCATCTTCGGCAGGGCTCCCGTTGGCCTAATTACCGCGTTCTGGCTGAAGGCAACCAGCAGCTCTTGTATCGCCTGTTAGATTGCTGCCAAGGATTTCAATGCGGCCACCACTTCAGCCATTTTTTACTGAGGAGGTGCGTTACTAGAAGTAGGACCACCAGCTGGTGGTGGTAGTAGTGGAAACTCTGCTGTCATGTATTAAATCTTACAGATGAGTTGTAGTTGAAGAGAAAAATACTTATAGCTCAACATGAACTCTTTTAACGGTGAAACAACTCCACAGTAGGTAATGACTGGTTCACCACCAGAAACTCCGGTGAGGACAAACTAGAAAAGGGAAGAGATGATGCTACTCTTTCCCATAGACGGCACCAGACTGATGATACCAAAAATGGTATTGCCAGGTCATAGGTGTATGAAGATCAAACATGTATACAACAATGGCGATACTGAGAAGGAGATGAGATGAAGAGGGTGAACACCTGGATTTAAGTGGTTCAGCTGGAGCCTACGTCCACTATGTGTGTGTGCCTGAAATCCACTAGTAAATATGACTCTAATGGCCTGGTTACAATACAAGCTTTTCCTCCCTCTTTGTTGTATACAAATGACCGGAGTTTTTTCTAGGGTTTAAATTCATCAATCCTTTAAAATGAAAAGGATTGAAGGTATATATAGTTCTTAGGATTATAGTGTACCCCCCAAGAAAGTTGTATGCATGAATTTATTTCTCTTAGCCAATCTAGTGGGGACATCTGGCCCTGTCACAGGTAGGTCATAATGACTAAATATTCCCTCACGTGAGGGGATGATCTGATGGTAACGATTTCGCCCACGAGTGATATGTGTCCTACGTGCACTACTCCACGCGTCCCCAAAACATGTGCTATGCTAATTTCAACCTCGTCCAGTATACATGAGCTGAGGCTGAGGCTGATGATCAAGGAGTTGGCGATATCATGGGTACTGTAAAGTTTGATGAGGGTCGGCCGTAGTCTTGGACTTACTTGAGGACGAGGCCGAGGCTTTGGACAAGGCCAAGGGCCCACACTTGTCATTTATTGGGTGGCAGGAGCTCGTTTTATCATCCAGGCTGAGGCCAATGATAATCTCAGGTACGACCCACGTATGAGTAAGGCGTAGCTTAATGATCTTATCATCGTAATCCGAGTGTATTGTCGACTGGGACGAGGGTGTATTCCGGCATATTAACACTTCAGTTACTTTTAGATATACACTATCTATTTTTCTTACAATCACACAGCAGTAGAATAAATCACACTTGTATATAATTATCACACATATAATATATACAATTATAGCATCCCCGGAATGGCCCCTCGTGATGTAGGCATACTATGCTATCTAGTCCATGTACCTCTTGTACCAAATCAAGGAATGTTGGTTTGGCATGTCTCCTCGAACCCAATAGAGGTGAACATGGTTATAATCCTTTAGGATATGGACATACCTAATGTACCCAAACGACATGTTGGTCCCACTAATACACACACATAGTGATCCTCCCTAAGTTCCATGTTCTCGGTCACACATCCAGACTTCACGGGAATCATCAAGGTGGGATCTCCCTCTCTGGAAAAACCTCCGGATAGCAGGAAGCATAGGTATGTTCACACACATAGCAAATCACATCATAGTTATTCTCTCTCTCTCTCTCTCTCTCTCTCTCTCTCTCTCTCTATATATATATATATACACACACACAACTTATATATATCCAGCATAGGTATACACACAACTTATAAGTATGTCCAATATAGGTATACACACAGCCTATAACATATCCCGTATGTAGTATATATTTTCCGTATATATATATATATATATATATATATATATATATATATATATATATATATATCATATTGGTTCATAACTTAGGTTTACTTACGCTCTAAATAACCCGTTCTAATTCCCGAAATTTCCTTCAACTATGCATTATGCCCAAAAGGTCCAACCCTTAAATCATCTCATTGGGATAAACCCAAACCTATCCATATTCTACTGGAATTCAATAAGTCCCTCCCTATAGTTTAAATAATAACCCAAAAGTCTCTCGGTTAAATAATCACAAATTTGGGAATAAACAAAAGAAACTTGGTGAAATCTGGGTAACCGAATCAATTCAGTAAAGAGACCGAATCGATTCGCTACTTGAGCCGAATCAATTTGAAATGCCACTGTTCATCTTCTTCCATTATCTGTTACGTTTTTTCACCATAAACCTCAACTCAATCTTCATGAAACCTTTCCAAACACCCATACAATATTACCAATCATCAACTATATGTATAGGGACAATTTCTAAAGTAATAATATCAACAAATCTTCAAGAAAACTAACCATAAATGGATTTAATCTCCATAAATCATAAAACACTAGTTTTAATGTTCTTGATGCATAAACATTTATTTTTCTAGATTTATTTCACGTTCATAATCATGCATACGCTGATTTCGAATTATCTACACATATCGATTCAATATACATGCAATCTTACCCCCAAATCATGGGTTATATTAATCTAGACTTCAAGAACATCCTTTAATCAATAATTAAAACCCTACACTACATGGGTATTATAACATGCTTAAATAAAAATCAAGATAGACACTTGTCTCGATCCAGTAGGTTTGATTGTCATCAATTCATGATTATGTCAGTCTTCCCTTACTCTGATCTCGATTCTGGCGATGTTCGTGGTGCAAAATGGTGTGGGAAGGCTAAGTTTCCTTCACTTCTTCGTATTCTATGGCCTTCTATCTCTCTAAGGTGTTCTAACACTGGTCTCCTACTCCAATAGATGATATACTTATCAAATTTTTGGAGTTATATCTACCACAAACTCCTGAACGATTGAAATGCCCTTATTTGGTGCTGGTTTGATCTAAATCGTCCCGGGACCCAATCAGCACACCCAGGTACACTATTTCCTATTATTTTGACCCCTTCGGAACCAACCATTACCTCAAAATCTCCATCTGAGTCACTCTATCATATTTTTCCATCTCGACCTCATATATTCTACACTCGACTCCAGTTAAGATCTAATATAGTCATGTCACTATCACTCGTTATGACATAAAATAACAAATCACTATTCCCTTATTAATAATTATATTCCATAAACATTAATCATCACCTCTCCCAATTAATATTTTACTCAATACATAATAATTGATTTCACTAAATTACGGTAGACGTGAAATTCTAAAAATCACTGAATTAATAAATTTGTACTTACTCAAAAATACGGGGTGTTACACCATTTCATTCCGATTTGGAAAGAAAATTTTGCAGAGAAAGGAAGGGATTTTTTTAAAATTTTCCTTTCTTTCCTCTCATTTTAATCTCCCAAACGAGAGAAAGACACTTTCTTTCTTACTTAAACTCACAAATGAAGGAAAGGAAATACATTTTCCCTTCATTTCCTTTTTTTCTCTTTAAAATAAAACTCGTAAACAAGGCCTAAAAATAATGATTATCCATAGGCTGAGTGAAAAAATATTGGAGGAGAACAAGGTGTTTTCCCCACTCAGTCGTAGTCTCCTCAAGAAGGGCATTGATGACCTCCCACAACCTAAAGAGAGAGGTGCAAGATGAGGTTCTAGGAGTCGTGTACCGATATAGGGAGGGGCCAACCTGGGCTATTACCTACCTAATAAAAACTTGTGAGTATCTATATTTTAGCCAAGACAAAAAACAGTATTATCCTAGCCTCGAAAACCTATACCCACAAAGCAAAAACTCAGACCCAGTTGTAAAAAAAAAAATCATTGAGTTATTTATCCCAAAAGAAACCCATTAAGACTCTCTACTCTTAAGAAGTTAAAATACATCAAACACTAACCCACTACCAGGACATTAACTCATCATTTCCAACCAAACAAAATAAGCAAGCCTCCTGCCTTATTTTCATTCCATTTCCCAAGAAGGAAAAACAATTAAGGTTCTGCAGCTGTAGAGACTGATATGACAGATATAACACTCCTGCCGCGGAACTCTACCTACATACATGACAAAAGTTACAGGACGCATCCCCTCCTACAGGTAGCACACCTTATGATAGGTTGCACACTTTATGATAGGTCGCACCCCCTTTTATAGGCCGCGGCCTTTACACAGGCATGGCCACTTGACAGTTGTTCATCTTCTAAAAGGATTCCCTACTTTGTCAGACTCATCCATATGTCACGTGACTTGAGCACGTGACACACCATTATACCTCCTATTAATAGAGGCACTCACCTCATTATCAGGGAGACCAAAATAGATAATTCATAGGTGAAGCCCTGCTCAACTCTACTCTCTTTCTCTAGAGCACCGGATATGGGGGCTGACCCCCTATCATAGCCGCGTCGATCACCCTTCAGGACACATCTAGGACTCCTGCTTAGCCATTATCATGTATTCTCTTCCCTTGATTATATTGTATGCCTCTAATGGCATTATAAACTTGTACAACAACATATGCATAATGAGAGTAGAGCACCAAAGTGGATGTAGGCTCCTTCTTATGGGTTGAACCACTCTATATCCTGTCTTTTTTCTTTATTTATTAATTTGTATGCATATTTTGCACTTTACACTTAACTTGCTGATATGAGAACGACTTATGAGCTATTTCTCGTATCAACAATCTGGCGTCGTCTGTGGGAAATGAGATATTTCAATCTTGTTTCTCTATGTTTTGAGTTCTTAAACACCTTATTCTATTCATGGGGATCCTTTGGATCATCATCTCATGAGTAAATTTTGGTTATTGAGCTCTGTTTTATATTCACACCCCTAAATGGGTATTTCTTATATTCAGATCTGTTCTTAGGTCTTCATTTTATGACCTTAGATCTATTTTACATACCCCTGTGACATCATTTCATCTAGATAATGATGAAAAGCACGATGGGATTTAGTCCCGAAAAGGTGAATGGTTAGGGAAGGATTGTATTTACTCCCATTTTTGCTGTTCTCGACCCATGATCTAGGGTTTATCATTGAAACTGTGCCATTTTGTGCACTGTGAGGCTGTCCTCTCATTAACAGAACCTAGTAGGTATGCTCTCCACGTGTTGGGAGAGAAAAGCTCAGTCTCTGGGCTTAAAATTTTGGGATTGTTCCCTTTGCTGCCTAGGAGGGGATGTAGTCGGGTAGTTCAAATTCCTTTATGGAGGCGACCTCTACTAGCGTGGCTTCATTAGAGAAGCTTCAAAACATCAGGGAACAGACTCATATGGTCTCAAGCTCAACCTTAGAGAATATCATATAAAGGCCACGACAGTGCACCTATGTGCCTTACTGGCCACGGCCTCAGCAGTAATACCATGCAGTAGTGCAAACGCTGCATCCTTATTTTCTACTTGGTTACACCAATATTTTTGAGATTACTCACTTCTGTTAGTTTTGTCTCAGATTATATATACTTTTTAAAGACTAACAAAAGCATAAAATGGAAGGAGAATCCAACCAGAGCACATAAGTCAAAGATGAGATTGTGCAGCTGTACAATCACCTCAATTATCTCTACGATAGCCATGCCTCACTCCAAACCCAGGTCACCTATTTGACTCGGAGGGTCCTCATGCTTACGGTCGCGGCGTCCTCTAATGTGGGTGCAGCATCAAGGACCATTATTTCAGCGCTTATCACTGTCGCGGCTGTTACATTAGAACCGAAGTGTCCCAGCTAAAAGCACTGGCCGCAGAAGGCAAGGTCGCAACCATGGCCCTAAAAAGGAGAATGAAGAATCTAGAGAGGAGATCTGATTCCTACACTCCGTTGGCCTTCCCGATTGAAGACATCTTTGAGTTCATCAAAGAAGACAAGCTATTGAGGTGGCCAGAAAAGCTGAAGGCTTCACCCCACAAGAGGAACAAAGCTATTTGGTGAATATTCCATCAGGACCATGGCCATGACACTGAGCAATGCTATGCTCTAAAGGATGAAATTGAAAGGTTGATTGGGCAAGGAATGCTGCAAAGATTCCTTAGATATGCTTAGGGGATGCAGCCTAGACTCATGGGCCGTACTTCCCTTATCTTTATGATTTAGTTTATATCTCCTTCTGTTTATGTTCATAGTGAACATTATCTTTTATTTCATACTGATTTTTTATGTCCATGCTTATGAGAATTACTGAATATAATACTTTAATTTCTAGATTCCATTAAATGATATCTTATGAAAGACTCCTTATCTTAAACAGATTCTATATGGAGACATCAAATTATATTGGGAATGATTATATCTAAATGGGACATTAACGCCCATCGATATACCTAACCATATGAAGGCAAATGATAACTTGAAATAGCGAAAGCAACTATTAAGAGAGGCAGAGGAATTAACTTATAATGCCGCATATGGAGACTATATCTCAGCGTACAATGATTACATTCTTGAAAACATCTGTGAGGATGCGTCATTTGACTACGAGGGCTTCCAATGCCCATTCTTAGCTTCGGGGAAGCGTCATTAGTAGCAAGGGATTCCAATGCCTGTTCTTAGCTTTCGGGATGCATTAGTCATTAGCCTGGGGAGGTTACTCCCTAGCAAACATCATCAACTTGGTGGATATAAGAGTAAACATCATTAACTTGGTGATCTCATATTATCTTGGGGAAGCTTCATAATACCTAGCCTGAAAAGGCCTGAAAATAATCCACAGGGGCTGAAAACTTAATTATCTACGGATAATCCTATATCTGAAGGGACCAAAGACTTAATTGTCTGCGTATAACTCTATTATAGCCTGGTAAGGCTTTATATATATCCACATAAGCTTGGGGAAGCTTCATAATACCTAGCCCGTGGGGGCATGATAATAACCCAATCAAAGCGACTAAAGAAAAGCCATGAAAGGCAATTGAAGAGACTAAAGGAAAGCCACGAAAGGCAATCAAAGAGACTAAAGGAGGTTGTGTTGTTGTGATTACGAAGCATGCTAAAGATATAGAAGGATGGCCTCAACTACTTAAAAGGGATAAAAAAATGCCACAACCTTGTCAATATGGCTGCAGTCAATAAGTGGATTCATTTAGAATATGCGGCAGATAAGGGCAGGCAGGATTGTTAACCTGCCACAACCCTATTCAAGAAAAATGACATTTTATGAGGATCCAGTTATAAAGCTACAAGCAAAGGGCACTCTATTAAAAGGTGCTGCGGCCCAGTTCAAAAAGATACTTCGGCCTCCATCGAACAAATTTATGTGGCCTTAAACTATATGTCCAAGTTCATTTAATCAAGCAAGCAATTCAAATGTAAAGCATCAGTTCAATCATCAAGGCATTGGAAGAATAAATCATGCAAATGATATATAGAAACCATTGGTTTTTAAAGGTGGTCGCGGCCTTGATAGTAAAGTTAGAAGCAAAGATTCTTGGAAAAGATCAGTGTTAAGATTACAGGTCACGACCTTGCCCATTTTTTTATATCCCATACTAGTTATTAGAAGATCACAAAGTATGATCGCAGCCTTACCCAATACTTCCATTAAAATGTGTGGTCACAGCCATACGTTATTATTGGAAGTGCATTTTTCCAAAAAGATAATATATGGTTCAGGCAATCAAATATGTATAGAGAAAGCATTCATTCAAGTCTTAAAGAAAGCAAAGCAGAAGAATAAAAATCTACTAGAAAAGGAGGCAAAAATAGTCAACATTAAAAGAGGCCTCCTACAATGAAGCAATTCAAAAATGCAAAGGGACATGACCCATGTATGTAACAAGTTCAAGAAAATTCCAAGGGACACAGCCCTGTATCGACAGTTCAAAAATTAAAAGTTAAATGTTACAGCTTTCATGAGGATGTATCATCATTGACATCTCCTTCATAACCCTCCACAGTTGTCTCTATCTCGTCTTCGATAGCAGCCTCTTCAGTAAGCTTCCTTTCCCTTTCCTCTGCTGCAGCCCTAATTTCAGCCACACACTCGTTGTGCTCAGCATCACCTAGTTTCTAGGATATTATTTGATCCTTGAACTCTGGGAAATTATTGACAACTTTGTGCCTCAGATCTTAAAAGCCGCGGAGGTAAGCTTTGTTGTTGATCAGACAAAAGTCCGTGGACTTCTTGAAGTTGGCCACAGCAAGGTCTGCAACTTGGCTTAAGGCTGCAGCACGAGTCTCTCCTTTCAGTTTGTTGGCCTCAGAATGTTGGCTCTCAAGACTTTTGAGGGTCACGGCATAATCAACAGACATCTTCTTCATTTTATTTTCAGCCGCAACAAGCTTATTTTGAGTAGTAGCTGCTTTTTCTGTAGTCTCAAGAGTTTAAGCCTTGGCAATTGACAAAGACTCCACGGCCTGAGAAAATTTTTGCTCAGCCTCATCCTTTGCCTTGATAGCAACCTCTAAATCTTGCTTGGTCACCGTAAGTGCTGCGACAGATGAGCTTTTGCCCGCTTCAAAAGAAGACGCCTTAGCTGTGTCCAAGTCCTTTTTATAAGAAGTCTTCGCAACTCTGTAAGTTTGAAGAGACCTTCATACTTCTTTTTTGGGTCACAACGACGTCCGCGGTCCAAAAGACAAAAGCCATTGCTCATTAACTTTTGGCAAAAACATTAGAATGAACAGAAAGTGGTAAAAAATTACCCTTAGTAGGATGTAGAGAGCATACTCTTCCAGGTCTTCGTGGTCCTCCTCAACAAGACGGTTAAAGTCCATATTCTTCGGAACCTTCCTCATTTTACGGAGAGCCCTTGCAGTTGTATCCCAAGAGGAGTTTGGATTTGCTTCCCTAAGTTGAGGCCGTGGACGGCCATTAGGCCCAACTCTTGGCCTACCTTATGGTGGTGTCAGGTTGGCATTTACCGTCACAATAGTGTGTAAAGGGGAAGAATTGGCAGAAAAAATAAGAGAAGTGTCACATCCACCAGTATGGTCAGTTTCAGAGGGTAGTAGACCTGCCGCGGCCAGGTGTTCGCCAATGTCATCATCATATTGGCCTTCTCTTTATGATATCGCGGCACTACCCTCAAATACCTCATGTGTTGTAGCCCTCCCAAGTGTGGTATTTGTCACATCTGCCTCTTCAACGATAGTGGGATCAACATCATTTGGGACTACGACAGGAGCCCTCTTTCTCTTCCTCTTCCCTTTCTTGGCAGTATTATTGAGGTTAGCTGCATCCTCATCCATCTCGAGTAACTGAGATTTCAATATCTCTCTATCTATCTCCTCACCTGAAGAAGAAATAAAATAGTCAAAAATTAAAGATTGGAAGAACAAGTGTCGCGGAGTTTAACTAAAGATTATTACCTTCTACAGCCATTCTTTTCGATAACGATTTGTTGGGGAAGTAACCTGCCAAAAAAATGGAAGTAGGGGTCACTAAGGTGATGATTTTTTTCTCTTAATCCTTGATGGATGCAGCCCTTCCCACTCTTCTCTCCTACTGCTCACTGAGCTGTAAACTATCAAGAGCTATATAAGAGGATTATGTTAGTGCAATATAATAAAAGGAACCGTGTGAAATGTGAAATAGGACGCGACATTTTATCAAAGATGTAGCCCTGATTACCTAGTTTGGATGGACGTCCCCATTACCGCGGCATCCTATGTGACTTTTCTCTCTCAAACTACTCTGGATGAACCTCCCATCCTTCTCCAGAAATATAAAAACACTTCCCTTTCTAATTTTTTACACTGGTGGGCCTCCTAGAGTAAAGGGTTTCATCCTTGCTGCGAACAGTAAGGTAGTAATACCACGTAAATTTCACGGAGTTCTCCTTTGGCATGTAAAACCTGAAGAACTCTACGGGAATTATGTCCCTATTGAACTTATGTTTCCATAATACTATTGAGGCAAGAATTTCCCTCCAACTATTGGGGTTTACTTGGGCTAGGGATAACTTCATTGCTTAAAAAATTCTTTTAACTGGGACTGGGACAGGTAGCCACAACCCATACACAAATGCATGAAGAGGGAATCAGACCCCATCATCAGCAAGGGCCATGCAGGTCTTTTGTTCCGCGACAGGAGCTTAGTACATCAAGCCCTCAGGAAACTTGAAGGCTTCAGCCACTTGATCAACCCATTCTTGGGTCATAATGCTGCGGATGTCAAGTGCAGCAGGAGGCCTCTCAGCCCTCCCAGATGGGCTAGCTGGTTTATCCCTAACATTAGTTGCACCCCCTGTCGCGGCGTTATCTTCTACGTCCATTGGTTGGTTACTAGATTTTTCTTCCTCTTCCATTAGCGTGGTCTCAAAATCCTTCCTACAGGCAGAATTCGTGGAGTCTGAGTCTAGTACTACGTAGTTGGGGAAATCCTTCAGTTGGCAAGGCCCTATTGACTTCAAAGGAGGCAGGAAAGGAGGTTGAGGAGGAGAGGCTCCAAAATGTTTTTCCCAAAATCCTCTCAAAAATTCGTCTGGGTCAAAGTTCATATGGCTGCAACAGTACCTGAAAAGCACAATTCGCAGTTAGGCACCGCAGCCAGTATGGTATTCAGGCCTCTCAGAGGCAGCGGTAGGTGAGATGATATATCAAGTTGAGGACGAACAAGAAATATTAATACCAAATGGGCAATGTACACCAAAGGTTGGGTTCTAAGGCCCTAAAAGGTAATTGTTTCCACGACATATGGATTTAATGGAAGATATTATTTTCTTACATGTTGTAATTACTATGGGCTAAAACACTGCTAACTCTAATCTGAGAACCTAAGGAGAATATTGTCAAACTAGTTTCAATACGCCGTAGTCATCAAACTATAGGCTAAAATGCCGCAGAGTCTAAATCTAAGAGCCTAAGGGATTACCTTATAAAAAAAGAGGCTACAGACCGTAGCCATCATTTGCCAAAGGCCACGACTAGGGCTTAAATCAATGTTGGAATGTTTCATAGATTAAGGGCAACCCTAGATTACTAAAGTGGTATTTTATCATGCCACGGCCACTCACTCAAACAGTTTAGTATCTAATGTTGATTCATTTAAAGATTGAAGACTCAGAATGTGAAGGGTTTATTCAAGAACAGCAAGAACAGTTATATGATTCAATACGATTTAACACAAATACATGCCATGTGATCTAAGCAATAGAAGAATTATTCAATCAAAACCCTAAGTTTCTATCAAGTAGTTGGGGATTTTTTCCCAGAAACAGATATGGAAGTTATATTCAACAATCAAACAGATGAGAATTGATTTTTGAGCGAGTTTAATCCTTAGAAGTTAACAGATATGCGAGTTTAATTCCTATCAATCAAGTGGAGTTTTGGAATGAAAATCAAAGCAGATACTTAAAGAGAGTGAAAAATGGTTGGGAAATTACCTGGAAATGAAGGAATCCGTTTGCTCAGCCTCAAACCACCTTGAATCGCCTCAAAACCACCACACGCAACCTTAAAAAGTCACCAAAAAGATCAAGGGAAGAAACGAACAGAGTTCAACTTTCGATTCGCTCTCAAAGTTTTTCAAAATGTAATGAAGGCCACGGTCAAGCCAATTTATAAACTAGGCCACGAGAAGACGAAGCGTCGCCTTGCAAATACCGCGACACCTAGATCCTACAAAGTCGTAGCCTCAATCGCTATCTCTTGACACTACGACTTGGGGGCTTATTGATATGACAGATATAACACCCCGATCGCGAAAATCTTCCTACATACATGATAGAAGTTACAGGCCGCATCCCCTCCTACAGTCCGCACACCTTATGATAGGTCGCAGACCTTATGACAGGTCGCACCCCCTTTTATAGGCCGCGGCCTTTACAAAGGCATGGCCACTTAGAAGGATTCCCTACTTGTCAGACTCATCCATAAGTCACGTGACTTGAGCACGTGGCACACCTTTATACCTCCTATAAATAGAGCCACTCACCTTATTATAAAGGAGACCGAAATAGAGAATTCACAGGTGAAGCCCTGCTCAACTCTACTCTCTTTCTCTAGAGAATCGGACATGGGGGATGACCCCCTGCCACAATCGCATTGATCACCCTTCAGGACACATCTAGGACTCCTGCTTAGCCATTATCATGTATTCTCTTCCCTTCATTCTATTGTACGCCTCTAATGGCATTGTAAACTTGTACAACAACATATGCATAATGAGAGTAGAGCACCAAAGTGGATGTAGGCTCCTTTTTATGGGATGAACCACTATATATCCTGTCTTTTATCTTTATTTATTAGCTTTGCATGCTTATTTTACACTTTACACTTAACTTACTGATATGAGAACGACTTATGAGCGATTTTTAGTATCAACAGAGACAAAGAGTCTCTTGGCCCATCATTCCGTCTATTCTTTTTCTTGCTCTAGTTTCTCTAATTCCAAGTAATTTTCCTTTTTTAATTATTTAATCATTATTAGAATCTCAGATTAATAAACCTTTTTTTACATTCTTTTATATTATTTTTTATATTAATTTTATCAATATGATTGCAATATTATGGTGTATTTTTGCATTTTGAGATATCAATATAATAACTTACTAATTTTAATTTTCTAATTTGGGGATTTTAATTTGTGGCGTATTTTGCCTTTTAGAGCACAAAGTTGTGTATTATTTAAATTTAAATATACTATTAGATTAAGGGTATTATTTTAAATTTTCCATTGTGAATGTTGGTTAAGAATGATAAATATTAAATTATAATTTCATTTACTTTTAACTCAATGTAATATGTTTTTAATTATTTTATTTGTTAATTTTGTTTAATAGGTCACAAATATAATGGCACATAATGAAGCCCCACCCAAGAGAGGAAAAACTATTTTCTCATTCTTGTAAAGGAAAGAATGTGAAGATACATCAAAAGAGGATACATTTGACGCAACTAATATTCATACCTCAATTCCCGATTCACAACATCAACTTGAAACAGAAAGTGTTAAACCAAAATAATTTGATCCAAACACTTTTGAATGAGACCATGCACTACGTAGTTCAATATGTATGATAGAATTTGTTGCTCAACGATATATAATTAGATGAGCTCATATGAATTTGGACCATATCATCCTAACCATTTTGAGTATCAAAGAATACAAAATGGAAAACAATATTGTGAATTTCAATATGCTTGGGTCAAACAATTTCCATGGCTAGAGTATTATCCTTCAGCGAATAAATATTATTTCTTTCCATGATTTCTTTTTTAAGAGAAAAGTAAGTCAGGGATTCGTTCTACACTTACCGTCGATGGATTTGATAGTTGGAAGATATTTAATGATGGAGAAAATTATGTATTTTTGCAACATGTTGGGCTTCCATATTTACCACATAGAATATATGTTGAGTGCCTTAACAATTTAAAGACATCGTCCTAACCTATTGACAAAGTGTTGAACCAGCAATCGAGGGAACAAATATTAAATAATCGGATGCATCTCAAGGCAAGCATTCAAACTGTTGGAATTCTTGCACTTCACACACTAGGTTTCAAAGGTTATGATGAAAGCCCAAGTTCATTGAATCAGGGAAACATTCATAAATTGTTGAATTTCAAAGCAAAAGATAATGAAGAAATTTCAAGTATTCTCCAAAGTTCCCCACATAATTCACAAAACACTTCTCATCATATTCAAAAGTAAATTCTTGGTATTCTTGTTAATAAGAGTGAGAAAGATGATTTGTGCTAAAGTGCGAGGGGGAAAGTTGTCTATCCTTATTGACGAATCACAAGATGAGTCTAAAAAGGAGGAGATGACTCTTATTTTTAGACATGTCACACATAATGGTATGTTAAGATAACATTTTATTGATATCAATTGTTTTGATGATACATCATCACCCACTATTAAAAAAAATCACTAGTGTTCTTGTTCTGTACTGTTGTAAGTAAAAATTATCCTCCTACATGGATCGATGATAAATATACACCGGTCCTCCTACATGGCCGACTAGCCACCCTGATTAGCTTCAGAAACACTTAGTCGGTTGGAATGCCGAGCAGCTCCAGGAGTCCAACCATGAGGAAGACCAAAAGGTACTCGAATGGGATGCTAACTAGCACTGAATTCAAATAGTTTCATTTATTATATACAAATGTAAATTCTTGACAATATAAAAGTGTTCCATCTAGGGTTTTGCACCATCATAAATAGAAAATACTCCCTTAGCCGGAGCAACAGCTCAAATCAGTCATATGCACATGATATTAAGCTATTGTAAACGCCATTAAATAGAATCAATGGTGGACGTATGTTATTTTATAGACGAACCACTTTAAAAATCTCTTATCTTGTGTGTGTGATTTGTTTAACTTACTATATTATTATCTGTGATTATAAATCTAGAGTACATCCATTTTTAGACATCAACAGATTGACACCGTCTGTGGGAACGACTGTTATTCAGTGTTCTCTACCTCATATATTGTATTCTTTAGTTTAAAGAATAAATATTGTCCGTGAAAGTAGCCTGGCGGCTGTAGGCAATAATCAAGAAATATTTTCTCCAATTGGTGAGATAGATCTTCAAAGAAACATATTCAATTCGGCTAAGGGAAAAGAGGCTATAAAGGAGTCAGTCATAGACAAGTCTTCCAATTCTAGGAAGGATACGCCACCTCCATCAACCAGACATGAAGGGAGTTATCACTCTCGTTCTTCTCGTGATCGATTATTGTTATAACCCTGCTTTTTATATCTAATTCGGTTAGCTATGCCCAATTAAATTAAAGTGGAGCGTCAATATGTTGGCATTAGAAACATAATTTAAATAAATGCAGTAAATTAAACATGTACACTTTCATACCTGAAACCATATCACCTCATAACAGCTATAGCAAGTGAAACCAACTCATAACTATTAACTATAATAATCTATAAGTAATCTCAAACTGAAAATATAAAATGCCAATACATGGGGCCCAACACAAGATGGGAAAGTGTGATATAATAATTCTATCAAATTGCAAGTATAAACAAAGTGATATTAATCTCTGATACCACCCTTAAGAAAAGGGAAACAAACGACATAAATTAAAATAGAATAACACCACGGCTACAGGAATCCTAAGATTGATATGATCTCATCAAGCTCCATAGCTTATTGTCCAGCGGGACGAGGACCTGTCATATATTATATATATAGGAGAGGAGCAAGAAGTAAGATAGACAAACGTCAAAGAAAGAAAACAAGCTATAAGATTATAAGATGTACTTATAATGAAAGCACACTAGTCATTACTCGTCTCCAGTAATTAAGTTGTTCAATTACCCAACCAATGTTCCTATGTCGTGACTACCCAACCCAAACTCGAGTAACGTGTAGTCTCATATCGAATCATGATTAATCATTATTAATCTTATTTCAGTATTTAATGTATCAAAATATTTCCTTCTAGTATAATATCAAATGCATCGATTTGGGATATTACTTTAAGACACAAGCATAATATCTCACACAACAAGTCATATCGGGTCACTATCGTTACCCGGAGGAACAAGTCATAACACTAGGTCTACACACGAATATTTCCCAATATTACGTGGCAAGGGAAATCATACTAAGTCCTAAATCACATGGCGTTTCAAGGTCTTTTTATCCGACCCGCATTACAACCATGTGTCTGGTTCCTGTGGTTTATCTTGGACACGTCACTCGAGCGGAACCTAGCCAGATCAATCACAAAAAATTGCATTCAACATGTGCCTACGTCGATCGGAGGAGTAGTCTAGTTTATACTTGACAATATATATGTATAAACAATTTCACGCTTATCTATATATACAATTGTGTCAGGTTTCTGACTCGAGTTATACAATAGTCATTATTTACAATATAACATAATTTACATCATTAATTTACTAATTCAACATCAAATCATTTCAAGGTTATATATCCCTAATAAACATAAGTTTGTGATCAAGATAGGATATTAGGCACAACACCACAATTATCTTTCTAAAAACATGAACACCCTTAGCGCTCTTATTTCAACAACATGCTGTCCAAAATTTAAAATATAGATTCGAGGCTCTTCCGATCCGTTTTTGAAAAAACTTAAAACTGCAAAGTTGTTCGGAACGTGATTTTCTACAAAGACACTCGGGCACGCTACCATAGCCGGCTTAAAATATACCTTAAACTAACATATAATATTCGCTCCTATTTTCAACAACTTTCTGCCCAGAATTGTAAAACGCCGATTTGAGGCTTTTTCCATCCGTTTTTGGAAAAACTTAAAACTACAAAGTTGTTGGGAACATGATTTTATACAAGGATAAATGAGCACGCTACCATAGCCTGCCTTAAACAGACCCGAAACTATCATATACAGTTCGGACCTGTTCACAACAAGTTTCTGCACGGAACTGTAAAACGCATATTCGAGGATTTTTCGATCCGTTTTTGGAAAAAGTTAAAACTACAAAGTTGTCCAGAATATGATTTTCTACCGGGTCACAAGGACGAAAGATCCATTTTCGGAACCAAAACAGCTCAAAACAGTTTTTAATATGACGATTTTCTTAATTTCATAGATTTCTCAAATTCAAGAGCTTGTTCTACAACTCAATCCCTATAATGATGTTATTGCATTTGAATCTACATGGAGGTTGATCCTAATACACTGCATATCATTTTTAACATCAATTTCATATTAATTTAGGGATCCAAATACATGTTCATGTGAAATTTCATTATAGATACATATTATACACATATAGGTTATTAACTTGCTTTGGGTTATATGGAGAGATTGAATCCTCTTGAAATCCTCTTAGCGTTCTTCTCTTCTTACTCTCTCTCTCCACCAAACCCTAGCCCCCTTTTGTGAAATGATAAAATGAAGACTTCTTCTCGTCTTTTCTATTTATACCTAGGGTTACTTAATTTACAAAAATGCCATTGCCCTAAATTTAACCCTCTCGATCCTTTTGCGCATTAATTCGCTTCTAATATTTAAGTCGCACATTCATATCTCAATGAATACATTTTAACTTTTCATTTCCAAACATTTTAAATATATATACTGACATAGTTTTTTTTTTCAATTTCAATTCAATAAAAATACGGGGTATTACATTCTCCCCATCTACGAACGGGATTTCGTCCTCGAAATCCAAATTAAAACAAATCAATTCAATTCAAGAAAGGTAGTTTCGCACGTATGTTCCATGAAGAGATATGGGTAACTAATTCGTAAGTCATCCTCTCTCTCCCAAGTGGCCTCAGATTCATCATGATTACTCCACATAACACGAACAAGAGGAATGATTTTTTACCTCAATTGCTGCTCACGACAATTTAGGATCCTGACCGGCCTCTCCTCATAGCTCCCATCGGGCTGCGGCTCAATCCCGTCTAAATCTATGTGTATGTGTGAGTCCTTAGGACGTAAGAACTTCCTCAACATGGATACATGAAAAATATCATGTACCCACTGGAGCTGGTCGAGTAGGGCTTAACAGTAGGCAACTGAACCCACCCTATCCAACGTTGTAAACGGACCCACGAATCACGCTGAAAGCTTCCCTTTGGCACCAAAGAGAACAACGCCTCTCATGGGTGAGACGCTCAACAGCACTTGGTCCCCAATGGTGAACTCTAACTTCCTCCGCCTTATGTCATCATAAGTCTTCTGACGATCTTGCGCGGTCTTCATCCGTGCATGAATCAAGTCTACCTTCTCTAAGGTCTCCCTCACAATATTCGGACCCAGCATTGGTGCTCTTCGAACTCCAACCAACATTTAGGGGATCGATAAGGCCTACCGTAAAAATCCTCATATGGTTCTATGCTAATAGTGTGTGTGATAACTATTATTGTATGCGAACTCCACCAGTGGTAAATGTGTATCCCAACCACCTTTGAAATCCAACACATAAAATCGTAGCATGTCCTCCAAAATTTGGTTTACCGGCTCCATCTGACCATTAAACTGAGGGTGGAACGCAGTACTCAAACTCAACTGAACTCCCATATCCTTCTGAACATCGCCCCAAAAGTGCGAGATGAAGACACTGCCACGGTCGGACACGATATCACGTTATACCCCATGCAACTTCACAATCTCATTAATAAACACTATGGCGTACTGTGCTGCCGTATAATCCGTCCTCACTGGAAATAAATGAGCCACCTTTATTAGTCTGTCGATGATGACCCAAATTGAATCATTACCGCGCTGCGATCTTGGCAGCCCAACAATGAAATCCATGAAGATACTTTACCATCTCTAACTGTACAACCGAACTCTCACCATGAAGCCTAACATAACTGAACTACTAAGCTGATCCAGAAATCAATACCCCCAAGTCCTGACTCGTTAAGTTTCGTGCGTGGAGTGTCTCGCAAGCAAAATCCAAATAAGGAACCCCTCTGATACACTACTGTCAGCTTGTCAAGATAAGGAATTTGTCAACTCAAGACCCCTTGTGATACAAGAATCATCCAACTCCAAAAACCACTTATCTCTGGATTCAACGGTTCATCACACAACAAATAATCCAACTTTGCCTATTCAATATAGATGTCCCTATTCATCTATCATGCCTCGATACTCAACTCAAAATTGACTAATAATGTTGCCCCAGCTATAGTGTGATTTGCGATCCCATACATCAAATACCACATCGAACATATGGTACTGAAAGATCAAAAGCCAACACTACTCCGAATTGTCAATGACACTAGCCTTGCACTTAAATTGATGGTGAGTTAACTGATATGGAAACCCTTATGATCCACTAAGGTTGCACATGTGCATAAGCATTCAACTTCTATGCACTTACGAATATTGTTTCGTCTTTCCAAGTCTGGACTTAGGTAAATAATATCAACAAGGTTCATAATCTCTCGAACAAGACAACACCAACAAAGTTGCATTCTGGGCGGTCAACGATCCCTCACCCAAAGGTTTCGAACTAACCCAAGATGCAATATGCCCCCTTGTACACCCCCACTTCTCACGGTTTGGTCGCTCTAACCCAAGGCGACAGACCCTCGCTATATTCGACTTACCACTCTTTTGTTAAAAATACGTAAGGAATTTAACCTATCCGACAGGATTTTCCTTGGACTGTGAGTATATTAGAATTTTCTCACCGAACATGAAATGAAATTGGTTCTTTAAACCACGAATAAGGCTTGTACATTTGCCAAGCAACGAGGTATGACCCAAAATTCCCACTTATCATACTAAATCAGAATACTGAATTTAGCACACTCACCATCCGGATACTCATCATCCAGCACCCCAACGCTATCTGATCTTTATGAAGAACGGTGTGCTATACAACAAGTCAAAGGTCGTAAATATAAGGTAGCGGGTACCTTCGCATACCGTGACCCAAATTAACACTTAGTACTCCACACATAACTGAAGTAAAAAGTAAATATCTTATGAACCCATTCGCGGGTGTTTGCCCAAGTGTACACACTCTCCTTACAAAACTTCTCAATAATGGTCGAAACACTCTCTTGTTGCCCCCCTACAGTGGAGGTTATGACAACAATTTCAATAAATGGGTCCAATACCCCCAAAATGTCTCAATCCTTGCCATTCATGACGACACTCACTTGGCAACACTATCATCAATCACAAATAAAACTGACTGAGCTACACGCGACTCTACCATTATCAAAA
Organism: Sambucus nigra; assembly: GCA_949130495.1. Classification (NCBI taxonomy): domain Eukaryota; kingdom Viridiplantae; phylum Streptophyta; class Magnoliopsida; order Dipsacales; family Adoxaceae; genus Sambucus; species Sambucus nigra. Next base: position 61,608,209 of record OX422224.1, on the reverse strand, counting down.
GACCATCAAGACCATTCTATGACTATTCACTTTTCTAGACATCACCAAAATCAAACATCTTACACTTGGTTTCAAAACGCATCTTTAATCACACACGATCTAAGTAAACATCATGTCACTAACTACTCACTCGTGCTCTAATTCACATTAATACATAACGAGGGCCACAACATAGCCACATTACCATATCTGATGGATTCAATATCAAGCATCACCATTATCATGGTGAAACAAATTAGTACCCACAATCACCGGGTCATAACATAAAATCGAACTAGGGGATATATCACCAACTTAAGCGATCAAACTCGCATAAAATGAAATGCCTATTGAACACTCCCTCATGATGTTCTCATTCGATAACTCGTCCCTTGAGATTCTCTACTCACCGTAGGGTTCACATCTGATAACTCTAGATCAAGTTCATTCCTTAGTACACCCATATTCACGTCCCGGTCGTGACAACTTTTAACAAATATACCGATATTACAAAGCAAGATAACCACATCTTATCGAACACCCATTATAATCTATGGCTTTACGAATAACACTGAACTCCAATCGTTACCAAATAAGGAAAGAATACTCCCTCGAAAATTCTGGACTTCTCCAATGTCAATCCTTGTATAACCTTGCGGTACGGACTTCATCATCCCTAGTGTCCATGGCCAAGACATCGCAATATTACTGATACATTATCACGAACTTGTTCGGGATAACTCACCGAAACATTCCACTATGAACATGTGAGTTCCCAACCCACTAACATATCTTGTACATGACCGAACACACACCTAATCGGCTTTAAGTTCATTCAATTACGAATTTTATCTGATTAGAACACTATGACACCACTATGCCACCCCAATACGACATCTATCGCTTGTGTGGACAACGTGTAGGTTTATACGCCTACAAAACTTCCCTGATATCAACAAAATATTTCGAGGATAATCACTTATCCATTCCAGATTTAGGCTTATGAATCTCCCATTGAACATCATCAAACAGATGAATCTAGTTCGTGCTTTCCACAAGTATGATAACACTCTTGCGTACACCAAAATTGGACCCCTCAGGTCATCCTTTGACGGGGTGGGACATACACCGATTTAGAGTAGTCCTCTCTCAAATCACAACCCTTCCTTTACATATTCGTGAGTAATAATATACTCTTATTACCATAAGACTTACGTCGTTAAGCACTCACTGATTAATATATCATCGAATGCCTCAACTGTCTGTCCATCACGGGTGGAACGCGATAATTTCTTCTCAGGAAAATGTCACAACAATAACTGGAACACATAATTTTGAGGTATGCCATATCTAAAGCTCTACCCTTCCACATTGGAAATAACTTCAGACAACTACACATGCAAGTGGTACCAACAACTCAATGGTGATACAGGGTGGGCTATAACTTATACCAACTTCTTTACAGCCATAAGAGCGATGATATTCAAAGTTGATAATGCACAGCAAATATACGGGTGGTTCCTACCCCTAAAGCACCAAAAGTCAAGTCAAATTATTTGAGTTTAACATCGGTGCTCTCACCTATTGGTGGGTGATTAAACTACGATAGTTGCACATGAATCGCGATCTCCTAAAATGCTTGGACCCTATGCCCTCCCAGAGTCCACGTCTCATCAAATCACCATCTTAAAAGATAGTAAGTTAACACGTATCCAAAAAAAATTATTCAAGTGGAGCACTAGTCATAATTACAACAAGTACTCACACATGGACCTCACGTGTACTATCATGTGGCCGATCGGATATTCACCTCATGCATGGGACGTCTCACGAATGAAATCCAAATAAGGAACCCTCCCTATACACGAGGCTAGCTCTGAATTTCCCATCGAAATCGTAGCGTGGAGATATTCCAAGTCATCGAATACAAGACCTAATCGTAATGCTCTACGTATGAAGGAAAATATGCGCGGAAAAAGTAACAGACGACCTCAGATCCCTAAAATCTCTAAAACCATGCTCTGATACCAACTGTGATAACCCTGCTTTTTATATCTAATTCGGTTAGCTACACCCAATTAAATTAAAGAGAAGCATCAATATATTGGCATTAGAAATAGAATTTAAATTTACGCAGTAAAGTAAATATGTACACTTTCATACGTGTAACCATATCACATCATAACAGCTATAACAAGTGAAACCAACTCATAACTATTAACTATAATAATCCATCAGTAATCTCAAACTGAAAATATAAAATGCCAATACATGCGGCCCAACACAAAATGGGAAAGCATAATACAACAATTCTCTCAAACCCCAAGTATAAAAAAGTGATATTAATCTCTGATACCACCCTTAAGAAAAGGGAAACAAACGACATAAATTAAAATAGAATAACACCACGGCTAACGGAATCCTAAGATTGATATGGTATCATCAAGCTCCATAGTCTATTGTCCAGTGGGATGAGGACATGTCATATATTATATATATAGGAGAGGAGCAAAAAGCAAGATAGGCGAACGTCAAAGCAAGAAAATAAGCTATAAGATTATAAGATGTACTTATAATGAAAGCACACTAGTCATTACTCGTCTCCAGTAATTAAGTTGTTCAATTACCCAACCAATGTTCCTATGTAGTGACTACCCAACCCAAACTCGAGTAATGTGTAGTCTCATATCGTATCATGATTAATCATTATTAATCTCATTTCAGTATTTAATGTATCAAAATATTTTCTTCAAGTATAATATCAAATGCATCGATTCGGGATATTACTTTAAGACACAGGCATAATATCTCACACACCAAGTCATATCGGGTCACTATTGTTACCCGGGGGAACAAGTCGTAATACTAGGCCTACATACGAATATTCCCCAATATTACGTGGCAACGTCAATCATATTAAGTCCTAAATCACTTGGTGTTTAAAGGTCTTTATATCCGACCCGCATTATAACCACGTGTCCGATTTTCGATGGTTTATCTCCGACACGACACTCGAGCGGAACCTCATCAGATGAATCACAAAAAATCGCATTCAACATGTGCCTACGTCGACTGGAGGACTAGTTTAGTGTATACTCTACAATATACATGTATAACAAATTCACGCTTATGTATATATACAATCGTGTCAAGTTTCTTACTCGAGTTATACAATAGTAATTACTTACAATATAACATAATTTCCATAATTAATTTACTAATTTAACATCAAATCATTTCAAGGTTATAAATCCCTAATAACCATAAGTATGTGATCAAGTTAGGATATTAGGCACAACACCACAATTATCTTTCTAAAAATATGAACACCCTTAGCACTATTATTTCAACAACATGCTGCCCAGAATTTAAAATATAGATTCGAGGCTCTTCCGATCCATTTTTGGAAAAACTTAAAACTATAAAGTTGTTCGGAACGTGATTTTATTCAAGGACACGCGGGCACGCTACCATAGCCAGCTTAAAAAAGACTCGAAACTAACATATAATATTCGCTCCTATTTTTGACAACTTTCTGCCCAGAATTGTAAAACGCCGATTTGAGGGTTTTCCGATCCGTTTTTTGGAAAGACTTAAAACTACAAAGTTGTTCAAAACATGATTTTCTACATGGCTAAGCAAGCACGCTACCATAGCCTGCCTTAAACAGACTCGAAACTATCATATACAGTTCGGACCTGTTCACGACAAGTTTCTGCGCAGAACTGTAAAACGCATATTCGAGGATTTTTCGATCCATTTTTTGAAAAACTTAAAACTACAAAGTTGTCCAGAATATGATTTTCTACCGGGCTGCATGGACGAAAGATCCATTTTCGAAACCAAAATAGCTCAAAACAGTTTTTAATATGACGATTTACTTAATTTCATAGATTTCTCAAATTCAAGAGCTTGTTCTACAACTCAATCCCTATAATGATGTTATTGCATTTGAATCTACATGGGGGGATATCCTAATACATTTCATATCATTTTTAACATCAATTTCATATTAATTTAGGGATCCAAATACATGTTCATGTGAAATTTCATTATAGATACATATTATACTCATATAGGTTATTAACTTGCCTTGGATTGTATGGAGAAATTGAACCTTCTTGAAATCCTCTTAGCTTTCTTCTCTTCTTACTCTCTCTCTCTCTCCACCAAACCCTATCACCCTTTTGTGAAATGATAAAATGAAGACTTCTTCTCTTCTTTTTTATTTATACCTAGGGTTAGTTTATTTATAAAAATGCCATTGTCCCAAATTTAACCCTCTCGATCCTTTTACGTGTTAATTCGCTTCTAATATTTAAGTTGAACATTCGTATCTCAATGAATTCATTTTAACTTTTCATTTCTAAACATTTTGAATATATATACTGACATAGTTTTTTTTTCAATTTCAATTCAATAAAAATGCGGGGTATTACAATTATACCGTCATGGCATAACTTCTTCAACGGATTACTGTGATGGTAGATCTTTTTCCAAAGAAAGGCCAAGTATATTACAGAGGCTAAGTAGGGAGTATGCTTTTGATCATCTTGATCCCCAAGTAACCAAAGTTTATCATCAAGAGCAAGAGCATCGTTGTGAGCGCAGAGAAGGTTTTGTGAGATCAAGAGCTAGTATGGGGGGCTCTATGCATGCCGAGCAAACCTCTCTGGAGTAGAGTTCAGCACATAGTCACAATAAAGACGCTAAATCTATCTCGGCCAAATCCAAGTCAGGGGAACTACCTTGAAAAGTATCCATGCAACGGTTGGAAGATCGGATAGGTAAAATAGCCAAAATCAAGAATCCACTGGAAATGAGTTTTATTAAAGGTTCACCTTTTATTCAGGCTATCATGAACTACCCTGCACCATCCAAGTTCAAGCCACCAGTAGTTACTCCCAAGTATGATGGAAAACATATCTAGTCCTGCAAATAGAGCAATATCAAGCTGTTGATATCTACTCAGTACCCGATGAGATGAGGCGTAGAGCTTTCTCTAGTTTTATCATAGGGCCAGCCCAAATCTGGTGTAATAATCTTCCCAGAGGTAAAATCTCTAGTTTTCATCAATTAGCTGAATTATTCATAGATTATTTTTGCTTTGGAGCTAAGCCGATCAAGAGTGTCACTCATCTCTTAACCGTGCGACAAAAGTTGGGAGAAAGCGCTAGAGAATATATTACACGTTTTAATAATGAAAAACTAGAGGTGATGGATTATGAGGAGAAGACAACAATTGTCGCACTTATGAGTGGGTTGCTCACTAAAGATATATACTATGCTTAAACGAAGAATCCACCAAAAACCATGATAGAATTAATGGCTAGAGCCAGAAAGATAATGAATGCCGAGAAAGCTATGGAAAACAAGGAAGCTCCTGAGACTAAGGGTGAAGGACAGAAAAAAATTCTAATTCTTTCAAGAAGGATCAAAAAGTTGAATTAGATCAAGAAGTATGATGAATATACCCCACTCAACAAAGGTGTTCACCACATCGTGGAGGAAATTAAAGGGAACCGAGAGTTGAATTGGCCTGGAAAGTTGAAGACACCCCCCAACAAGAGGGATAAGTCCAAGTACTTTAACTTTTATAGGGACTATGGGAACAACACCAACAGTTATATTGCATTGAAGAATGATATTGAAAATCTTATTCGGTGGGAAAAACTGAGTAAGTTTGTTGATCGGAACAACAATCAAGATGATTGGAGAAGGTCTAAATCTCCAGCCCGAGTAAAGGAATGCTATTATACTTCAACCAACCAAAAAGAAATCGAAATGAAAGGCACAACCACTTTTTACATTGACACTCTAGATACTCGATAAGAAGAAAAGATGGTAAAGGGGAAATTTATAGAAGAAACACAAGTTATTGTGCTGAATGATGAGAAGCCAGACAGGACTACCCAGATTGGTTCAAGATTGCCACCCTTCCTTAAACAGGAATTAATTATTTTCCTTAGAGAAAGGAAAACTTTGTTCTCTTCGAGCCACACAGATATGCCAGAGATTGATCCAAATTTCATTTGCCATGAGCTTAATATATATCCAGATTCTAAGTCGATTAAGCAAAAATGAAGAATTTTTAGTCCTGAGAAGAATACGAAAATCCAGGAGGAAGTGAAGAAATTACAGCGAGCACGGTTCATTGAAGATGTCAAGTACCCTAGTTGGTTGGCTAATGTGGTAATGGTTAAGAAGAAAAATGACAAATGGCGCATGTTTGTAGATTTCACAGATCTTAATAAGTCATGTACAAAAGATCATTTCCCATTACCAAGGATTGATCAATTGTTAGATGCTACAGTAGGTCATGAGCTACTCAGTTTTATGGACACTTATTCAGGTTATAATCAGATTAAGATGAAGCCCGAAGACAAATAAAGAACTTCCTTTATTACCAACCGAGGAACTTACTGTTATAATGGCATGCCATTTGGATTGAAGAACGCTGGATCAACCTATCATAGGTTAGTGAACAAGGTTTTTGAGGACCAGATTGGAAAAACATGGAAGTTTATGTAGATGATATGCTCACTAAAAACAAATTTATCACCGACCACATTGCGGACTTGTCTCAAACCTTTGATCAACTAGATAAACATTAGATGAAGCTCAACCCAAACAAATATGTTTTTGGAGTACAGAAAGGAATGATCCTTGGGTACATCGTCAATTAAAGAGGAATAGAAGACAGCCTTGCTAAAATTAAAGCCTTGCAGGAAATGCAGTCCTCGACCAACAAAAAAGAGATTCAAAAACTAACAGGAAGAGTATCCCCATTAAACCATTTTTTCTCCCGAGCAACTGATAAATGTCTCATTCTTTAAAGTTCTTAAAAATACCTTTGAGTAGAATGACGAATGTGAGAAGGCTTTCCTGGAATTAAAGAAGTATCTGGGTTCTCCCCCACTCCTCTCCCGACCAATTTTAAGAGAAAAATGGCATCTATGCTTAGCTGTTTCAGAATTAGCTGTTAGTTCAACACTAATTCAAATAGATGAAGGAGTTGAAAGGCCATTATATTATACTATCAAGGCATTCCGAGGAGCTGAAATCAGATATCCACGATTGGAGAAGTTAGCCCTAGATCTCATTGAATCTTCTAGGAGGATGAGGCCATGCTTCCAAGCCCACACAATTATCATTTACATGGATTTGCCTTTGCAACAAGCATTGCATAAACCTGAGAAGTCTGGAAGGATAATGTATTGGGCGGTTGAATTGGGAGAATATGAAATTATGTATGAACCTAGAGTTGTAAAAAAAATACAAGCGGTGGCAGACTTCATTTCCATATTCATATATATAGAGGATCAGCATAATACAAGTTTACCAGTCAAGCAGGCTTCTTCGGAAGAGAGATTAGCTCAAAAGAAAACATAGATTGTGGCCAATCAACTAGACTTGTCGATTGCTCAAGAAAGGATTCAACATAGCAAGAGGATGTTCAGACATGGAGTGTTAGCAGAAGAAGAATTCTCCGATGATATTCTAATCAGATAATTATTTGTAGACGGATCTTCGTGTGCTACTAGAAGTGAGGTCGATCTCATCATCAACACTCTGGATAATTTATACATGGAATATGATCTGAGAATCCAATTTAAGGCTTCTAATAATGAGGACAAATATGAGGCATTGATCACAGGATTGGAATTGGCTTCATCATTAGGCATCGATCAAGTACTGGTATATAGTTATTCTGAGTTTATTGTCAATTAAATGCAACATATTTATAGCGTTAAAGGGGAACAATGATGATATGTTATAAAAAAGATATAGAGGTTATTTCTTAGTTCACTTCAGTAAGGATGGTGATAATTCCTAGAATTTAGAATGCCCAAGTAGACACCCTTGCTCGGCTTTCTTCAGGAACTCTAACGGAGCTCAGGCGAACAATCCCAATAGAAATTCTTACTCATAGAAGCATTGATGGAATGGACGTTAGTATAGTTACTGTGGAATTAGGTCCCTCATGAATAGATCCAATCATAGAGTACATTGAAGAGGAACGTTGTCATCCGACCAGAAAGAGGCCAGGAAGATAAGGTATAAAGCATCCAGCTACGTGCTAAAAAAAGGTTTCTATATAGGTGAGGATACACTATTTCTCTATTGCGTTGTTTTCATCCAAATGAAGTAAATTATCTAATCCAAGAGGTTCATAAAGGTTCGTGTGGAGCTCACAGACCTTGGAGGTCGCTAAGACAACGAATAGCAATGCAAGGTTACTACTAGTCAACAATGAAAGCGGACTGTGTTGACTTTATTAAAAAGTGTGATAAGTGCAAAAAAAATTCCACTATCAAAATAAGACCAGGAGTAAGTCTAACAGCCATCACTTCTCCATAGCCTTTCACTATCTAGGAAATTAACTTGGTCAAGCCACTTCCAATAACCAAGGGAAGGTTCAAATATCTAGTTGTAGCAGTTAATTACTTTGCTAAATGTATGGGCGCTGAGCCTTTGATTAATATGCCTTATCAAAGGGTTTTCCCGTTCATATGGAAGCAGATCATTTGCAGGTATGGCATGCCTTATGCCTTCTTCGCCAACCATGACACTCAATTTGATAATGAAGAACTTGAAGAATACTGCATCAGGTCTGGCACCTAGAAACTTCATTCAGCACCTGAGCACCGACGGTGTAATGGCTAGATAAAAATAACCCACAAAACCTTGCTAGATGGGTTAAAAAAGGTTGAATAAGGCTAAAGGCAACTAGATTAATGAACTTCATAGTTTCATTTAGGCATATAGGACTACTCCCAAAATAGCAACGGGAGAAACTCCCTACATGCTAGCTTTTGGCACTGAGACAGTTATACCAGTTGAAATAGGTCTGCCGAATCTCAGGGTATTGAACTTTAATTCACCCAAAAGCGACCTTATGAGGCACCTAGACCTAGACATGATAGAAGAAGTCCTATAAGATGTTGCTATTAAAATGGTTGCTTATTAGCAAAGAACATCATAGTTTTATGACTGACGGGTCAAGCTGACGAACCTAAAGCAAGGAGATCTAATACTCAAGAAAGTAATCCAGAAGAGAAACAAACTGGAGCCTAATTAGCATGGTTCATATCGTATCTCGGTCGTTATCTTATCAGGAATTTATCGCTTGGGAGCGCAGACAATCTATGCAAGTATTATTAGTAATTTAGCTTTCAAAAAATCTATAATGAGTTCTTCCAATTCATTAAATTTCATATTTTCCTCCATTATCCTTCCTTTTTATGTTTTGTTTTTCGGAATATGGTGGTTACCCTTAATCTTAAGAAAACGAACATCAATATTCAAGATTTTCCAACTTCAGAAAAATTCTTTATATTTATTCAAACTTTTCCAACTTCAGAAAAGTTCTTTATATTTATTCAAACTTTTCCAGCTGTAGAAAAGTTCTTTAAACTTTTCTAACTTCATAAAAGTTAAACTTAATCTATGATTGTCCTCAGCAAGTGAAGAACAAGAAGTCAGTAAAATTTCTTTAATAGAGATTTTACCCGACCAACGCATGAATAATTGTACATTCCTAATACACTTGGTCGCCATCGATGACTAATGTTATAACTTAGTAGAATAAAGTTATTTACTGTTTTATCTAAGTGCATTATTTGAATCTAAGGCCGTGTAAATGATTCAACCATGAATCAAATATTAACATTTGAGCAGATTATTTAGTCTATAAGTTGATTAACTAATCATTATATAGATTACCTAGTCGGCAAAAAGATTAAACATCCACCACACGCTTAAATAGAGAAAACTCTCAATAAAAAATAACTTCATTGATTAAAAATGCATTGCAATTGGAAAAATCACTACAATAGAAGGAGAAATACAAGTCTATTCTACTAGATGCTTTACATGTGCCTTATCATCCCAGCAGAAGGATCATCAAGGGTATATGGTGAATTTATTGTGTTAAAATCTCTCAACATTCACCTATTGTTGCTGCTTGGCCTATCAAGCAAGTAAGGAGGATGAATTACCTCACACTCGTCATGGAGTCCATAATCCCCCAAATATTTACTTATTACGCATTGAGGAATGGAATTAAGAGGAATCTATCTTGTGTAAAATTTGAAGGGAGGTTTGTCACAGTCCAAGAAACCCATGCATTCCAGTGCCACAACTCACTATTTTGATCATACTTCAATAATGTTAATAAGTTAGTCCATCTCCATTTATAGCCGTTACAATTTCTTTGATCAAGATGATCATACAAGGGAACTAAAGCCTCATTTAACCCTCCATCCAAACTTCCCCTGGCTGGTATGGAAGTGGAATGCCAACCAACTTGATCTTGGAGCTTCTTGAGGAAAATGTCTTTGGATTTTAGCAAGGCATCTTGGTCGGCCAGAGTCTTCTCCATTATTTCTTGCTCAATAGTGGGTTGAATAACTATACTTAACCTTATGGCTTGTCCAGGTTTGGATATTGTCTTCTGTAAAGCTTCTAGCTCCTCTAAAAACCTGGCATTTTGGGTCTCTAAAAAGAAAACACCCTCGTATGGACCAGTGGTGGTTGACCTCTTCAGACTGTATAGATCATCCCTTGAGGCATTATTTTCTTTCTCCATCATTGCAGCAATTGATCGGGCACTTTCCAAGTATTATTTCAAAGATAATTCTCTCTTGTGCAGAGCATAAGTAATATCTTTCAATTTCTAGTTAAAGCGATAACTTTCACTTAGTGCCTTATATTTGACTTCGTAATCAGAATGGAGAAATGCCTTGGATACTTTGTGATCTTCCTACATCCTCTCAATCATCTCGTAGTAACCAACATTATTTTCTAATGCTTTATCTAAGAGGCAATGGAAATGTATGTAAGATTTTTTCACTTAAGTAGACGCATCTAGGTCGAGCAACCCCGATAAATCCTCATTGAACAAGGGAACATGGTCAGCCTCAAAGAGATTTTTGCATCGCCTAAGTAGGTCAGATTCATCATAGATAATATTTTTTTCCTAGCATCAAATTGAAAAGGTACATGTATATGAGTTTATATGGTAAATCCAGAGAAATAGTAAATACAAAAAGAACAAACCAGTTAGAAATAGAATTCATTCAAACGAATCAAGAGTTGAGAATAAAAGTTTTTCTTTCATTAATCAATCATTAAAGTACAAAAGCTGATATAACATCAAGAAAGAAAAGACGAAAAATAAATTTGATAATAAGGAGCTAGACCTTTTCCTTGTTATTGGCTTGTCTTACTTGGCAGCAAGTTGGTCGGCACTAGAACTTAGCACCATTGAAGACTCAATGAGCATCATAGAAGACTCTTAAGATCCCTCATCATCATCAAAATCCTCATCTAGGTTAGGAGGAGTAATAGGGTCATGCATTTGGAAGAGTTCATAATTCTCTTTTATGTCGGCAGACCACCTTTAGGGCTTCAGACCACGCTTCTTTAAAGTATAGATTCTTAGCATATTCAATCTGGGTGGAGGTATGTAAGGACACAAATTTCCAATTGAGTCCATATGTAGTTTTGGCTCAATTACGAACAAAAACATTTATTCATAGGAAAGTATGTAATTGTAATACTCTCAAGCCTATGAAGTGTTTGTTGAAGACGTAGCGGTAAAAAATATAAAGCTTCATCAAATATGCCGGTTTTCGTGCCTCGTTTCTACGTCATCAACTAGAGTTCCATGCTCCCAAGGTATGAATGCAATTATATATATATAGGAGCTTGGAACAAAGTTTATTGGGTGTTAGGTTTTATAAAAACTGCGTTTTGTTTTAAGAAAGAAATTGTACAAAACTTTAAAATAAGTTCATAAAGTTTTTCTGGGACAAAATTGAATTTTTCAATCTTTCTGGTCGTTCGTTAGATATGTCGTTCGAACGAGTTTTTTTGTTCGAACCAGATGTCGTTCGAACGAACCTGCCAACGAGTTCCCACTAAGGCATACTGGTCTGTCGTTAGAAATGTCGTTCGAATGAGATTGTCGTTCTAACGAGATTTCCAACAAGCTTCTAACGAGTCCATACTGGAGCATCGTTAGAAGTCTCGTTCGAATGAGACTTCATTCAAACAAAATGTCGTTCGAACGAGCTGTCAGGCGGGAACAATTTTTTGGCAGTTTTTGGCAGTTTTGCACCCACTTCCCCACTTGGTTTTTAACCACCTTTTACAGACTTTAATAGGTGCGGGAATGACATTTTCCAACTTAACATTTCCATAACTTTTCCAAAATATTTCCATCTCTTAGAGAGTGTTTGAGAGCTAAAATGGTTTAGGAAAATGTTCATGTTTTGCGTGTTATTTTTCAAAGAGAAAATCCTTCACACTCTAGTTTACACCCAATTGTGTTTAGTCCAAGTTCTTATTTACATATCAAATTGCTTGGAGTTTTGGCACCGGTTTGTCTCTACCGAATTCAAGAAGAGAAGTTTTGGTTTGCTTCTACATCCATCAAAGAAGAAGACTTTTTGTTGAGATTCTACCCACACGGAGAAAGACTCCATGCTCGGGTGACGGTGACCATATAAAGTCCTATCGGTGGATCTCGAGACCGCGGTGGTGTTCCGAGGTTGTCCGCTAGGAAGAGGTGTCTACGAGAAGAAGCGTCGAGGCTTGAGAGGGATCGAGTCATTCGTTGTAAGTCTATCTATCTTGTAATTGTAATTCCGTATCTAGTGGACTTGTGGCTAGGGTCGTCCGAGGTTTTTTCCCGTCTTGGGTTTTTCCTCGTACATCGCAGCGTATTATGATATTGTTTATTTTATCTTGCATCATAACGTAGAACGCATGCTTAGACTACCTCAAGATTAAATTCGGTTTAAACTATCACACTCAATTTAATTTGGACTTATATTAAATGTTGGGTAATGTTTATTTAATTCAAGTCACTTGCTAAAATTTGGTTTCGCCTAATTTACTAATATTGTTAAATATGACTTAGGCAAATTCTAGGACTTGGATTAATGAATTGGTTTAATTTTGTTTTATTAAACTAAAATTTTTTTTGTTTAATTGTTGAACCATCACTTATATACGCTTCCGCATCTTCTATTGAGTTTTAAATACAAAGGAAATTACTCGCGATCTTTCAAATTGGTATCAGAGCCAAAGCGATAAATTATTTCGTTAACGATCTTTTTAAATAATTTTTGGCTAAAATGGATTTTTCCCCATTTTCAAAATTTCCTATTTTCGATGGTTCAAACTACGCATATTGGAAAGCCCGAATGAGATCGGCACTAAAATCTATCGACGAGAGAGTTTGGATGTTTGTTGTTAACGGGTGGTCCCCACCAACGTATTTAGTTAAAAATGAACGTGTTATCAAACCCGCCGATATATGGACTGAAAATGAGTTTAAACTTGCTAATTTCAATTCCCGTGGTTTAAATGCCTTGTTTAGCGCTGTCACACCGGATGAATTTCGACGTATTATGATGTGTGAGACCGCTAAAGAAGCTTGGGATATTTTACAATTAACTCATGAAGGAACTAGTGTCGTTAAAGCTTCAAAACTCCAAAATCTCACCACTCAATTTGAAACTATCAAAATGAATGAAAAAGAAACTTTTGATGAATTCTATGCTAGACTTTCTGATATTGGTAATTCATCTTTTAACTTGGGAGAGAAAATACTTGACGACCGTGTTGTAAAGAAAATTTTAAGGTCCCTACCCGACAGATTTATTCCTAAAGTGACCGTTTTAAATTCTTTACCCACTTTAGCCTCTACAAAATTAGAAGAGCTGGTAGGTGATTTACAAACCTATGAACTAGATATGTTTCCCTCTAAAACTGAAAAGAAAATCGAAAAGGGTATTGCTTTAAGAGCCCGAAAAGAGGTCAAACAAATAGTAGAGAGCGAGAGTGATAGTGACTCGGAAGACATGGCTTTATTTGCTCGTAAATTTAGAAAATTTCTTAAATTTAACAAAGATAAATTTAAAAATGATTTTAAGAAATTTGATACTTCTAAACATGATAAAAGCGAGAAGATTTCTAAAGCCAAGAAGATCCCTAAACCTAGTAATGAAAATTTAGATAGGGACGAGTCTGATAAGTGTTTTGGTTGTGAAGGTTATGGCCATAGGGCTTATGAGTGCCCCACTAAACTAAGGAAAGATGGTAAGTGACCCATTTCATATAATGCAACCCTTAGTGATAGTGATAAGGAAGAGAATCCCGATTCCCCCACTAAGAAAAATTTTGTGGCTTTTATGGCTAGTCATGTGAGTGATAGTGAGAACTCATCGATTGATGAAACGATAGCACATGCCACTTCCAAGGTCATTGTACATGATTCTCTTATTTTTGATGATAGTGAGAGTGAAGAAGAAAGAGAGAGTGAAAATGAAGAAGCGGTTAATGTGAGTGAACTTCAAAATGATTTTCAAGAACTTTACAAAGAATCTATTAAATTGAAAAGAGCTAATTTGAAGTTAGAAGCTAGTTTAAGAGAAAGTGTCAAGGTCATTGATGAAAATGTTTTAATAGAAGACCTTAGGACACATGTGAGGACTCTTCAAGAGAAGATTGAATATGTAGAAGGCGAAAGAGATAGCCTTAGGGGTTTAATGGAATCCTTGAAAAAGGAGCTTCTTGCTTTTGAAGAGCGAAATGTTTTACTAGAAGCTAACATTTTAGAATTGGAAAATAAATTAAAAGATTCTAGTAATGTCAAATTTGATTTGGAATGTCGTTCTGAAAAACTAGATAAAATGTTAGGAACGGTCCAAATTAAAAATGACACTTGTGGTTTAGGCTTCAATAATTGTAATGAATTTACTCATACTGCCCAAACCAATGTTTTAGGAGAATCTACTAGGAATACTTTTAAAGATCACTCCTTAAGTAAATCTTTTCGACATGTTCTTACTTGTACACATTGTGGTCGTCAAGGTCATCTTAGGAAAAAAAAAATTGATCTTAAACGAATTCCTAGAAAACCCCATAGTAAAGTAACCACGGTAGTTAAAGTTCCTACACCCCAAGATAGTCATTCCTCATTAATTTGGGTTAGGAAATCCGACTTGGTTGCCTTGCAAAATAGGTTTGTTGATTCTCATTTACTTTCACATGCTTCCTCCCTTGCTAAATCTAAAGGATGAATGTGTTAGTGTTTGCATACTTTAGCTTTTGTACTTCATGCTATATTCACATGCTAAATGTGTGCTTGTTTAGTCATTTTATAGTCATAGCCTTATTTCATATCCCATGCTAGAAATTATGACTTGTTTATCTTTGTATTATATTTTGTGTTTGAATTAACTGAAAAATATAAAAAGATGTTTTTTTTATCATCTGTGTTTAATTTATTTCATTTAAGCTTAATGAAAAATACAAATGATTTTTGTTTATCCTTTTGAGTATATATCTTTATTTTATTTTTAAATGTTAAAAACTCAAAAAGATTTTTTTGGTGTGTATTTTAGTTTGACACACTTTAAGTGGCATGTACTTGTGTTTAAATCCCTCCTTTAACGCTCCCATGTGGCTAGAACTTTTGGTTTAGATTTTCAATCCTTAAAATGTTCTTTACCATGCTTTATATGGAGTAGTTGGATTTTGTGTTGTTTAAATGGATTCTATTTTTATATGCCTTTATTCACACATGCACGAGCTCTTTTGAAATCTTAATGTCACATGTTATATTTGAGCTTTTTGAGGTGTTCTCCTACCAATCTAGTCATCTACATATCTTTGACCTAGGAGGACTAGTGCATGTCAAAATCCGTTGCATGAGAGATTTGTGTGAAAAATTAAAACATGATAAAAATAAATGTGCACGGGGAAGGGCTCCGAAAGGATGAATTAAATCCTTTGCGATAGTAAGCCACCGTTTATTGGATCTAAAAGAAATACGTGATCCAAATGCCTAAAAACAGAATATTTGGCATTAAAAAGAAAACAATTGCCAAGGCCTATGTTTGTTTGATATATTCATTCAAAAGCAAAAGAATATATATGCTTATTGAGGGAGAATTGGATGGTATATCAACGGTTTGCACAATGTCCGTTTATCCTAGTTGTCTTTCATGTCATGACTCTATTTGGTTTGTAGAATCATCATCATGCTAGGCTTGTATGCATTGTGTATGTTTGTTCATTGAGTTCAATCTTCATATTGTCACCTGAGGTTATATTTAAATGTGATAAAGTTTGCAATCAAATGAGAACTCCGTGAATGTTTATTAAGTGTTTGGGTCTAAATTTAATTGTTGCTAGTTCACACCCCAACACTTCCGTTTCCATATGACACATTTTTGCCATTCGAGTGTGCAAACTTATTGTATTTTGTGTTATATGTGTGTTTATATCTATATGTATATGCAAATGCTTCATTGGTATATTTCTAGTTCATATATATATGATATGTGTTTGTCTTTGCCTTGCTTTTATTGCCCATATGCTTTCATGTCTTATCACTTTAAGCTTCAACATGTTGTTTATTAGTTCTTTATCCTTTGCCTATTCCTGAACAAAAAGGGGGAGAATGATGATAGGGGGAGAAATATGGTATCTAATCCTATTATTATCGTATCTTCGTTTGGGGAGATTTATCTTAGGGGGAGACGTCTTTCTAAGAAGGTCATGTGTTTGATAAAGGGGAGAATTAAGTTAGGAGGAGTAATTATTTAATTGCATTTAATACTTTGATATTCCTTATGCATTTAATGAGTTTTCTTAAGTGTGCAGGATTTCTTCTAAAGCGGCATTGTTTAATGGCAAAGCGTTTGATCCTTGGGTTGAGTCAAGTTTGGGTGGGTTATGTTTTGAGTCTAGTGAGCTTGACGGCCCTTTAGGATTTTTGTTTGGTTTTTGTCCCGGAATAGCCAAAGGGGGAGATTTGTAAGGACACAAATTTCCAATTGAGTCTATATGTAGTTTTGGCTCAATTCCGGACAAAAACATTTATTCATAGGAAAGTATGTAATTGTAATACTCTCAAGCCTATGAAGTGTTTGTTGAAGACGCAGCGGCAAAGAATATAAAGCTTCATCAAATATGCCGGTTTTCGTGCCTCGTTTCTACGTCATCAACTAGAGTTCCATGCTCCCAAGGTATGAATGCAATTATATATATATATAGGAGCTTGGAACAAAGTTTATTGGGTGTTAGGTTTTATAAAAACTGCGTTTTGTTTTAAGAAAGAAATTGTATAAAACTTTAAAATAAGTTCATAAAGTTTTCTGGGCCAAAATCGAATTTTTCAATCTTCCTGGTCGTTCGTTAGATATGTCGTTCGAATGAGTTTTTTCGTTCGAACCAGATGTCGTTCGAACGAACCTGCCAACGAGTTCCCACTAAGGCATACTGGTCTGTCGTTAGAAATGTCGTTCGAACGAGATTGTCGTTCTAACGAGATTTCCAACGAGCTTCTAACGAGTCCATACTGGAGCGTCGTTAGAAGTCTCGTTCGAACGAGCTGTCAGGCGGGAACAGTTTTTTGGCAGTTTTGCACCCACTTCCCCACTTGGTTTTTAACCACCTTTTACAGACTTTAATAGGTGCGGGAATGACATTTTCCAACTTAACATTTCCATAACTTTTCCAAAATATTTCCATCTCTTAGAGAGTGTTTGAGAGCTAAAATGGTTTAGGAAAATGTTCATGTTTTGAGTGTTATTTTTCAAAGAGAAAATCCTTCACACTCTAGTTTACACCCAATTGTGTTTAGTCCAAGTTCTTATTTACATATCAAATTGCTTGGAGTTTTGGCACCGGTTTGTCTCTACCGAATTCAAGAAGAGAAGTTTTGGTTTGCTTCTACATCCATCAAAGAAGAAGACTTTTTGTTGAGATTCTACGCACACGGAGAAAGGCTCCTTGCTCGGGTGACGGTGACCATATAAAGTCCTATCGGTGGATTCCGATACCGCGGTGGTGTTCCGAGGTTGTCCGCTAGGAAGAGGTGTCTACGAGAAGAAGCGTCGAGGCTTGAGAGGGATCGAGTCATTCGTTGTAAGTCTATTTGTCTTGTAATTGTAATTCCGTATCTAGTGGACTTGTGGCTAGGGCCATCCAAGGTTTTTTCCCGTCTTGGGTTTTTCCTCGTACATCGCGGCGTAGTGTGATATTGTTTATTTTATCTTGCATCATAACGTAGAACGCATGCTTAGACTAATTCAAGATAAAATTCGGTTTAAACTATCACACTCAATTTAATTTGGACTTATATTAAATGTTGGGTAATGTTTATTTAATTCAAGTCACTTGCTAAAATTTGGTTTCGCCTAATTTACTAATATTGTTAAATATGACTTAGGCAAATTCTAGGACTTGGATTAATGAATTGGTTTAATTTTATTTTATTAAACTAAAATTTGTTTTGTTTAATGGTTGAACCATCACTTATATACGCTTTCGCATCTTCTATTGAGTTTTAAATACAAAGGAAATTACTCGCGATCTTTCAAGGTAACAAAGAGAGCTTTCTCCCAACCATTATCAAAGACAGCTTTTTCCTTAGCCTTCAAGCAAATAACCTCAAAAGTTAGACCAACCACTTTATCTTTAGCAGTTTGGGTCCGAGTTGTGATTTATGAAAGTTTGTCTTCGGTAGTTTTGGCCCTACCTTCAGCATCATCCAAATTATTCTCGGTATCCCGACATTTTTCTTCAGTATCCTTTATTTTTCCTTCAGCTATAGTGGCCCTATCATTGGCCTTTCTCAGTTCCTCTTCCCAAAATTTCTACTTTGTTTTAAAATCTTGACGAGAAGCATCCAGAGATTATTTCAAGCCTTCAAAAGACTCATCCACCTCTCAAAGATAAGACATCAGTTAGTCGTCCTTCTCCATCATTTGGTTGAAATTGAACAAAAACTGTAAGAAGAATAAAATATTAAATGTCCAAAAAAGTCATCAACATTAGGGAAAAGGAAACAAAGAGATACTTAATAATGCCAAGTTATGGCAAGCCCTTTCAGTTTACCTGGACCTGGGCATGGGGTGATGTAGACCAATCAGTAGGAAGGGTTCCAGACTTTATCAAACCCTTGGCTAACCTAGGGTTGATTGCTATAGAAGTTGACCCAATGTTAAGGTCAGCCTAGATTTTTCTCACTAACTCTTATTGGTCGACCAAGTTCTTCTTTGCTGCCAATGCTTGTTGGTTATCTTGAGTTTTTTGGGCCTATTTATGAGGATCAGGATAACCTCTCTTCAATCTCTTAATTTGAGGCTCAGCGGTTTAAGTCTCATGAGCACTAAGAGGCCTCTTGTCATTGGCCTCAGACTTCTTCTCAACTTACTTTTTACTAGCATCAATATTTTTCTTTGGGGGAGGAGATAGTGTTCCACCCATCAAATTGGGTATCTTCCTCTTAGTCATGTAGGCTGGACGAGACAACGAAATCTCAAAAATGTCAAAAGATTTGAATGAGGAAGAAGTTCCTCCCAACTCAGTTGTAGCTAAAGAAGTAAGAACAGGGTCCTCTTCTAAGTAAGGAAGCAGCTCAGGGATGTTCCTCTCCAACCCTCTCATTCAATCACCACATAAACTTAAGCTCCTTAATATTAATTTCTCCTTCTTTGGTGAACCTCTTATTACTTTCCTCTGCATAAAAAATGAACAGCAAAGTTAGTCAGCCAAATATAGAAACATATAACAAAAGAAAGATCGAGTAAAAGAATTAAAACCTATGCCACGCCCAGTTTGAGGAAATATGGGCCTAGTGTATAACACTCCCTATGGAAGAGGACTTTGTTGCCAGTTCTTAACAACCACACCATAATCCCAATAATCTTTATTAGAATCTGGTAAATTCACTACTAAATCCCTATTCTCTTGCCTAGTCTTCAAACAGTAAGTATCTTCTCCAATCGTACCCCATTTATAGCAAATCATCAACTCCTGAATCCCAATATAGGTTTCGTATATCTCGTTCAATCTATGGACACCATTTACAACCCACAAAGTGTTGGGTGCCACTCTAGTGGGAACTACATCAAAGTATTGACAAAATTGAAGAAAAAGAGGTTTTCGTGGAAAGGTGATGCCACACTCAGCTATGAATAAGGTGGGGATCCAGTGACCCTCAAGAAGGGAATACACATCTATAAGACCCTGGGTTATCTCTAAATCTACCCAAGATGGAATTTTCCTATTTCTATAAACTCATATAACAAACCCTCATCTACAATGTGAACTATGATAGGAAAAGAAAAAAAGTTGATAAAATAGAGAAAAAAGGGAAAAAGGCTTACAGGGGAACTAAGGTGACTACAAGAACTGAAGAAAAATAATGGCAGTAAACGATCATATAAGGAAATTTTGAAGATGAAGGAAAACTCTTAAGCACATAAGATTTGAAATGAAAAGGGGAAAAATTGCACATGTTTATAAGTTGCCTCAATAAATGGGAATGAAATGATTAACTGAATGAACTATAGAGCTACCGCCAACTGCACGCCCCCTAAAGCGTCAAAAGACTATAAAATCTTTTGACGGTTCAAAAAAGCTTGGGTTATTTAAAAAAATGTCACTATTTAATAGTACAAGAAGAAATTTTTACAAGTATGGGAAGTTGGATACTAACCCAATACTCGAAATAGAATGCCGAGAAATTTCGTAGACTAAATACTCCATACTTTCTATCAAGCATCAAACATGAAGCATTGGGGGCTTTTATTGTATGTAAAAATTATCATCTTACATGAACTAGTGATAAATATACACCCATCCTCCTACGTGGCTAACTAGCCACCCTGATTAGCTTCAGAGACACTTAGCCGGCTAGAAGGCTGACCAGCTCTAGAAGGCCAACCATCAGGAAGAACAAACGTTATTCATATGGGATGCCGACTAACACTAAATTCCAAGAGTTTCATTTGTTTTATACATATTTAAATGTCTAGAAATATAAAGGCATTCCATCCAGGGTTTTACACCATCATAAATTAGAAATACTCCCTCAGCCAGAGGGACAACTCAAATCACTCACATGCACACCATATAGAGCTATTGTAAATCCTACTAAATAAAACCAACAGTGAACGTAAGCTATTTCACAGTCGGACCGCTCTAAAAATATCTTCTCTTGTGTTTTTGATTTATTTGACGTACTATATTATTATCTTTGATTATAAATCTGGAGTGAGTCCATTTTTAGACAACAACATGCATAATGTCCTTATTTTAAAAATTATGAAGTCAAAGGTACGATGGTAATAGTAATATGCGGGGACATTGGAAAGGTTCGCAAACGCTATTTCTCAAAGACTGTCCATATGTTTATTATGTACATTACTTTTCCCATTAACTATAACTACCTTTAATTGCGACAACAAAAATGAGAGAAGTGTTCGAAAGTTATTTTCTCAATTGACTTGTATTTTCCATCTTGTCGCTTCTTCTCTAAAATGTATTTGTGAGTTAAAAGATGCACAAATGAATGAGAATGGACATATATTGGCTAGTGGTGAACAATAATCATGAAAATGGGCTAATGATATTAGTACCATGCATCGACCAAAAGCTACTCATTCGGGACTTAATGGGCATGTATGATGCATCTCGGATAGTTCTTATAATCATTAATAAGAGGAGCAACATGGTCAAGCTCATGGTGTTTTTAAAGTTATACGGAGTTTGGTATTCATATTTGGCATGCACTTAATGTAAAATATCATGGGAATCACTGTTAAACTTTATCGGGCTTTACAACATCAAACTCAAGACATTTTAAAATGCTTTACAGTTAGTATGTACAACAAAAGTTCTTCTTCAAAAATTAAAAATGACTATCGGGGCAATTTTCTTGAGAATGTGGTAAAATTTGTCATTAACATAAATGATTATACGTTATTTGATCTCTCGTTATTAAGAGGGTGCATAATGTGAATGTATTTGATCTTTCGTTATGACGAGGTTACATAATGTGAATGTCAATAACAACATCTCATCACCATTGGACATTATTATCACTATCATGTTTTCAACTCCACGATATATTTTCCATTATTGGAGTTAGAAAATAGATTCAGCGAGGGGGCAATTGAACTTCTTACTCTTAGCTCGAGTTTAGATCCTAGTGATTTTTTAAATCATTTAATATGGATAATATTTGCAAAGTTATCGAAAAATTCTATCATAAGGATTTTACCGAATAAGACATTCGTACTTTGAGATGCCAACTGATTGTGACAACCCGCTCAAAATAATAACGGGTGGCCATCCCTATACTACATTAAATCAGGTATCTCAGATGGCACAGTCTCAACATCAACTGATAATTCTAAATAATATAAGGCTAACTACCCGAAATCATTAAAAGTGGATTGTCAAAAATTTTAAAAATTTTATTTAACAACAACAAAAAAACCAATAATGCAAACATACCCAGCATTACACATCTAACTATGATGAGTGATAAGAGCAAACTCCAATAGTATAAAAGTATACAATACAATGTACTAATAAATATCCGAATATGTTGTCGGGTCACAGACAATACAAATAATCCGAAAGAGAAATGAAAAATGGATATTCTACAACCCTTGAGTCTAAACTCAATATACAAAATGAATCCTAATCTAGATATACAATAGATAGGAATCGACTAAAACAAAGTGCCGCAACAGTCTGTTACTGCCACAGCTCCACGAATTAATACACTGGATGGATGAATATCAATGGCGTCCATGCGGAGGAACACCTAAAGTAATACAATATATATATATATATATATATGGAGGGAGAAAATATAAACGGGTCAGAGCCCAGGTTGAAAACATTTTATAGTAAGTGTATTAAAATGCATAATAATTATAAATGAATTATTACATGATTAAGGTGGAATCGAACTCTCCATAATATTCCCACTCACCCCTCAACTAGAGCGCGCACTAAACGTATGCACGTGGTCTCCAAATGAATGCCCAAATATAAATTAGGCAAGAAAATCTAACTAGATCCCAAAATGCATATTCGATTAAGATTATCTAACTTATCTTGCAATGTACCCTTATCTAAGTTCTATCTACAACATTACTTTATTTTAAATGTTTATAGTTCTCTTTATATTTGTTCATTTGTTGAATATATAAAGTTGCATAACCATCCACAATTTAACATGATCACAATACATCAACATTCTCTTACTAGAATTTCATATATTCTAGTTATGCCCTCATTTGGCATGTAACATATATATAGTTAATTATATGAGTTATTATCATCAAGAGCTAAGGACAAAACTTCTTCCGATTCTCAACACGGCACTGCGTTTCATGCGTGGGACGTCTCGCCGAAGAGAAATCCAAACAAGGAACCCCCCGTTACACTACTCCTGACAGTATTGATCCTCGAGATTCATTATGCACTCAATGCATGATGCATGTAACCCAAATTATTATTTCTCAATTTTTTAATTAATTAATCCTCCCAATTCTCAACAGTACACGGCATTTCATGCGTGGGACGTCTCGCCGAAGCGAAATCCAAACAAGGAACCCCCTCGTTACACTACTCATGGCACTATCGATTGTCGGGATAGGTGATATATGTATATAAATATGAGCATTAAGGACTAACTTCTCCCCAGTTTCTAACATTACACCGCGGTTCGTGCGTGGGACGTCTCGCCGAGGCTAAATCCAAACAAGGTACCCCCTGATACACTAATCCTGGCAATGTTAGTCATTGAGGTCCATTAAGTCCTCGACACCCAAGTACAAGCACAATAAATAATAACCATCCAACCGAGCTATAACTCGAGGACGCAGGCTCACATGCTATCATCTTCCAGCAACCCATACACGTAGCAAACTGGGGCCACCTGGTGGGGTTCAACGGCACCCACCTCGTGATCAACTCACGCACACAACGTCCCAGGAAGCGGTCATAGATCCTAAGAGGCAAGTGAGAACATCACATGCCCCCGAATTATCACCCCCAAAAGAATGCATATATATATCGCATAATAATCACAATGGATGACTATGACTTGGGGAATATCCACACCCTACTCATTGAGCTAGAATACTCACCCTCAATGCACGCAACTTCCCAGTGATAGCAAGGAGGGGTTATGCATCACTATATATATATATATATATATATATATATATATATATATATATACCATCATATAAGGTATACATACATCATCACATCATATAAAGCTATACCGTCATATAAGGTATACCTGCCACATCATTTACATTTTCAATATTAAGCACTTAGGCGTAGTTGAATTAATATAATTATTTAGTATATCAATCTATTTTGATACACAAACCATCAATCCTCACACATTATCCCCACTTAGTATACATTATACTATTTATCGCTTGAAGCTCACATGTCGCTTCTAATAATGAATTGTTTCTCAATTCTTTTCATCTTAAGGATATTCTTTTATCCTAATGCTCTTCAATTATCACTTCTCATTGTGTGAGACATCTCCCAAATCAAACATCAATTAGGATATTTCTATATTCGTATGCACATCAAGTAGCATTTGTAATTCTCCATCCATAATAGGGTTCAATTAATTTTATGAACCTTTTAAAGTTATCCCATTTGGGATTGGATTCTAAAATCCAATATCACTAAACTTATTATCATTCTTCTATAAGAATTTATAATTATCTCCCAATAGAGTCTCCAATCAAGGTGGGCTTCCCCACTTAGAAAATACCATAATATCTAATAGATATTCCTCAAATTTAGTCAATATGACTCCAAAAATTTCTTATAAGAGAAACTCGCTAAAAGTCTCCAAAACATACTCCAAATATCTCCTATAGAGGTTCCCAATTGATAACCTCGAACAAATTGGAATGAAATTCTCCCGAGAAAAACATTCCCCCAAAAGCCCTGTTTTCGAATCGATTCGGGCCAATTCCGAATCGATTCGACCCAGCGAATCGATTCAGCCAGGAAGGCGAATTGATTCAGGTCATCAGACCTGGGACTCTGTCTCAGGCCGAATCGATTCGGCTGGAGTCCGAATCGATTCGGTCACTCAGACCTGGGCACCTGCATATTTTTGAATCGATTCTGTAGGAGGCCGAATCGATTCGGCCCTTCAGAACTCTCGAAAATGGCTACTTTTTAAGTAAGCCAAAATCCCAAAATTTGTTTTAATCATTTTCTCGTCATTTCTCTTCAACCCAATCACATATATATCATTAATATTCATTCTAGAATACATATAAACTAATTTCTATTCTCAAATCAAAGATCTACATATTAAGTCTAAGATTATATCCAAAAGTTAGGTTTTGATAAGGTAAACCTAAAACCCAAAGATTTAATTCACAAATCATGCAATAAATGGTACACAACAATTATTTAGCAAGTTTAATCACTTGCCTAGGGTTCGTAGGGTCTGAATCCGCCTTGAGGTCGTGTAGATGTCGGAAAAACTTCACTTTCTCTCTCTTTTCTCCTTCTTTCTTCTTCTCTCTTTCTTTCTTTCTATTTATCTTTCTCTCTTTGGAGAAATAAATCTCCCGTAGGCTTTTTAAGCCCTAAATCCCAAGATACACATCTTTAAATGATAATACACACTTTAAATGACTCGGTGACTTTAATTCGAGTCAAACTGACTTAAATTATTTCGGAACCTAAATAGACCCCAAGTACAGTCATTTTGACTTTCTCGACCCTTCCGGACACAACTACACCCTCAGAATCGCCATTCGATACACTTTCTAACGACTCCAAGTTTTGGCCTCAAGTGCCAAATTTAATTATTCTCCAATAAAATAATATTTATTTCTCCCAAAATAAATAAATCCTCGTCTTCAAGACCTCGGGTTGTTACAAACTTCCCCACTTACAAAAATTTCGTCCTCGAAATTTTAGCTAAGCCTAATTCTCCAAAGTTCAACTAGTTCTACTACACCCATCCTCACTAATCCTATCTCCAAATCTCTAACTTCCCACGACGAATTAATTTTATTCATTTTATTTTAAGTTGATCTTGAGTCTTATAAAACCAATTTCCACAACTAGGGCGCCCATACACCCTTTATATTCGAGCTATCGCTCGTACCAATCATGATGAGGCTTCATTTGCATCCAAAGTCCCACATTTCCATAAATATAATACTAACATTTTAATAGTATAAAATTTTGAATGGTCCAAGAAATAACTCCTCTCAATTCCTGACATTCGCCAATTTCGTGCGGGGGACGTCTCGCAAAAGCGAAATCAAAACAAGGAACCCTCCCAATACACTACTATGAGGCGACGTCGGGGATTGAGAGTTTGTTAAATCCGGACTAGTGTTTGAAAATATTTTGGGGAAAATTCATTTTGATATGGCCTAAGGCCTAGAAAAAGTTTTATTTTGAAAACAGTTTATAAAAATATTTTGGTTTAAGTCTTACGATATTTACATAAAGTGCCTTATGTCCCACACAAGGTCTTTTAAATCATCATACATATAACAACACATAGCTCACAAATATTAGCATAATTATGAGCTAAAATTTTCCTGCGTCCCATCAATCCACAATCTTTAAACTCTTTTCAGTAATCATATCTCATATCATATTAACATATTGCCATTTATAAGGCTCATCCATAACTGGAATACAACAATTATATAAGTCTAACATGACTATATAAAAAGAAGTATCTTTATCATTACTACTTATCACACCATAACCATTCTTACATTTACCACAAGGTTTATAGCTCTCTTTGAGCATATCACAAAATTATCTATTCTATCGAAAGATAATTAACATAAGAGCCTAACTTACTCAAAATTCCCCTTAGGGTCAAAACATACAAGTAAGGCTATAGCACTACCCATTCTCAAATATCTCCTATACGATATTACCAAAACTTCATATTTTAATATTCCTATTCATAAAGGAAAATAACTTACATCATCCATCTCTAGTCCGATTGCCCATCCTCATCAATGGGCTCCCAAACAAAGTCCCCCGGTCTAAATGACCTCCAATCTGTTGTAGAGGTTGCACTTCCAAAACTTCATCAAAACATGGTCCTTTACCTCTATTAGGACAATCACTCTTTCTATGACCTATTTCTTTACAAAAGAAACACTTACCCACAAATCCTTTTTGCCCACTCGCATTATTGGCACTCTCATCGCCAAACTTACTTGATGAACTTGAATCTCCAAAGTTCTTACCCTCTTGCAAACGAAGACAATATTCATGACGCTTTAATAGTGACGCATTCACTACCTCGATGAAAGTCACTAACTTAGGACTCTCTAACAGATGTTGCTATATTCTCCAATCTAAACCTCGAAAAAACTTCAATATACGTTTCTCTTCCGTATTTACCTCATCAGGTACTAATTTCTCCCATCTAGAAAAATCTTCCTCATATTCTGCCACCGTTCTATTACCTTGAAAAATCTTCATATTCTGAGTCGGGGAAGGAAAATACCTTCGATCAAAAAGCTCCGAAAATTCTATTATAGGCAAAGTATCTCTCTGTTCAGATGTGGTAACAGACTCCCACCATTGAAGAGCTGCACCCGATAACTTAAAGGTGGCTAAAAAATGCTTATGCACCTCACTACACTCAACCATACGGAGGTGCCTCTGTATACTATTCTTCCATTGACTTGCAGCCATTACATCAACTCCCCCTGCAAACTCGGGAGGATGCCCCTAACAAAAATCTTCCTTCACTCTCTCCCATAAAGACAATCCTAAATGGGGTTGGGTTGCTTGAACAGCAAATTGCTGCGCCGTCGTGCAAATGGAAGCAGTTACTGCTTGTGCCACAATATTGGCAACATCATCTGTAGTCATGTTCCTTTGAGGCATTTAGGGTTGCACTTTTTCAGTCCCTTTATTTTCCCTGACTGAACGACCTCCCTTCGATGGCATCTGAAACAAGAACAATTGCATCAGAACGCCTTTCAAATATTTTCATATCGCAGAAGAATTATGGACGTATGAATGCAATCGTCCTAATAATAAGGCTCTACATCAAGAACGCTTATGGAAGATCGTAGTAACCCGCACAGATCCTAAAGACACTAGAACCTGATGCTCTGATACCATCTGTGACAACCCGCTTAAAATAATAATGAGTGGCCAGTCCTATACTACATTAAATCAGGTATCTCAGGTGGCACAGTCTCAACATCAACTGACAATACTAAATAATATAAGGCTAACTACCCGAAATCATTAAAAGTGAATTATCAAAAATTTAAAACTTTTTATTTAACAACAACAACAACAAAACCAATAATGCAAACATACCCAGCATTACACATCTAACTATGATGAGTGATCAGAGAAAAATCCAATAGTATAAAAGGATACAATACAATGTACAAATAAAATACCCGAATATGTTGTCGGGTCACAGACAATACAAATAATCTGAAAGAGAAATGAAAAAGGGATATTCTACAACCCTTGAGTCTAAACTCAATATACAAACTGAATCCTAATCTGGATATACAATAGATAGGAATCGACTAAAACAAAGTGCCGCAACAGTCCCTACTGCCACAGCTCCACGAATACACTGGATGGATGAACATCAATGGCGTCCTTGCGGAGGAACACCTAAAGTAATACAATATATATATATATATATATATATATATATATATATATATATATATATATATATATATATATATATATATATATATATATATATATATGCAGGGAGAAAATATAAACGGGTCAGAGCCCGGGTTGAAAACATTTTATAGCAAGTGTATTAAAATGCATAATAATTATAAATGCATTATTACATGATTAAGGTGGAATCGAACTCTCCATAATATTCCCACTCACCCCTCAACTAGAGTGCGCACTAAACGAATGCACGTGGTCTCCAAATGAATGGCCAAATATAAATTACGCAATAAAATCTAACTAGATCCCAAAATGCATATTCGATTAAGATTATCTAACTTATCTCGCAATCTACCCTTATCTAAGTTCTATATACAACATTACTTTATTTTAAATGTTTATAGTTCTCTTTATATTTGTTCATTTGTTGAACATATAAAGTTGCATAACCATCCACAATTTAACATGATCACAATACATCAACATTCTCTTACTAGAATTTCATATATTCTAGTTATGCCCTCATTTGGCATCTAACATATATATAATTAATTATATGAGTTATTAGCATCAAGAGCTAAGGACAAAACTTCTCCCGATTCTCAACACGGCACTGCGTTTCGTGCGTGGGACGTCTCGCCGAAGAGAAATCCAAACAAGGAACCCCCCGTTACACTACTCCTGACAGTATGGATCCTAGAGATTCATTATGCCCTCAATGCATGATGCATGTAACCCAAATTATTATTTCTTAATTTTTTAATTAATTAATATTCCCAATTCTCAACAGTAAATGGCGTTTCATGCGTGGGACGTCTCGCCGAAGCGAAATCCAAACAAGGCCCGCCCCGTTACACTACTCCTAGAACTGTCGATTGTCGGGATAGGTGATATATGTATATAAATATTAGCATTAAGGACTAACTTCTCCCCAATTTCCAACATTACACTGCAGTTCGTGCGTGGGACATCTCGCCGAGGCGAAATCCAAACAAGGAACCCCCCTGATACACTAATCCTGGAAATATGAGTCGTTGATGTCCATTATGCCCTCGACACCCAAGTAAAAGCATAATAAACAATAACCATCCAACCGAGTTATAACTCGAGGATGCAGGCTCACATGCTATCATATTCCAGCAGCCCATACACGTAGCAAACTGGGGCCACCTGGTGGGGTTCAACAGCAGCCACCTCGTGACCAACTCACGCACACAACGTCTCGGGAAGTGGTCATAGCTCCTAACCGGCAAGTGAGAACGTCACATACCCCCGACTTCTCACCCCCAAAAGAATGCATATATATCGCATAATAATCACAATGGACGACTATGACCTGGGGAATATCCATACCCTGCTCTTTGAGCCAGGATGCTCACCCTCAACGCACACAACTTCCCAATGATAGCAAGGAGGGGGTATGCTTCACTATATATATATATTCCATCATATAAGGCATACATACCTCATCACATCATATAAAGATATACCGTCATATAAGGTATACCTGCCACATCATTTACATTTTCAATATTACGCACTTAAGCGTAGTTGAATTAATATCATTACTTAGTATATCACTCTCTTTTGATACACTAACCATCAATCCTCACACATTATCCCCACTTAGTATACATTATACTATTTCTCGCTTGAAGCTCACATGTCGTTTCTAATAATGAATTGTTTCTCAATTCTTTCATGTTAATGATATTCTTTTATCCTAATGCTCTTCAATTAGCACTTCTCATTGTGTGAGACATCTCCCAAATCAAACATCAATAACGATATTTCTATATCCGTATGCACATCAAGTAGCATTTGTAATTCTCCATCCATAATAGGGTTCAATTCATTTTATGAAGCTTTTAAAGTTATCCCATTTGGGATTGGATTCTAAAATCCAATATCACTAAACTTATTATCATTCTTCTATAAGAATTTATAATTATCTCCCAATAGAGTCTCCAATCAAGGTAGGCTTCCCCACTTAGAAAATACCATAATATCTAATAGATATTCCTCAAATTTAGTCAATATGACTCCAAAAATTTCTTATAAGGGAAACTCGCTAAAAGTCTCCAAAACATACTCCAAATATCTCCTATAGAGGTTCCCAATCGATAACCTCGAATAAATTGGAATGAAATTCTCCCTAGAACAATATTCCCCCAAAAGCCCTATTTCCGAATCGATTCGGGCCAATTCTGAATCGATCCGACCCAGTGAATCGATTCGGCTAGGAAGGCGAATCAATTCGGGTCATCAGACCCGGGACTATGTCTCAGGCCGAATCGATTCGTTTAGAGTCCGAATCGATTCAGTCACTCAGACCTGGGCACCTGCATATTTTCGAATCGATTCGGTAGGAGGCCGAATCGATTTGGTCCTTCAGAACTCTCGAAAATGGCTACTTTTTAAGTAAGCCAAAATCCCAAAATTTGTTTTAATCATTTTCTCTTCATTTCTCTTCAACCCAATCACATATATATCATCAATATTCATCCTAGAATACATATAAACTAATTTATATCCTCAAATCAAAGATCTACATATTAAATCTAAGACTATACCCAAAAGTTAGGTTTTGATAAACTAAACCTAAAACCCAAAGATTTAATCCACAAATCATGCAATAAATGGTACACAACAATTATTTAGCAAGTTTAATCACTTGCCTCGGGTTCGTAGGGTCTGAATCCGCCTTGAGATCGTGTAGATGCCGGAAAAACTTCATTTTCTCTCTATTTTCTCCTTCTTTCTTCTTCTATCTTTCTTTCTTTCCATTTCTCTTTCTCTCTTTGGAGAAATGAATCTCCCGTAGGCATTTTAAGCCCTAAATCCCAAGATACATATCTTTAAATGATAATACACACTTTAAATGACTCGATGACTTTAATTGGAGTCAAACTGACTTAAATTATTTCGGAACCTAAATAGACCCCAAGTACAGTCATTTTGACTTTCTCGACCCTTCCGGACACAACTACACCCTCAGAATCTCCATTCGATACACTTTCTAACGACTCCAAGTTTTGGCCTCAAGTGCCAAATTTAATTATTCTCTAATAAAATATTATTTATTT
Organism: Sambucus nigra; assembly: GCA_949130495.1. Classification (NCBI taxonomy): domain Eukaryota; kingdom Viridiplantae; phylum Streptophyta; class Magnoliopsida; order Dipsacales; family Adoxaceae; genus Sambucus; species Sambucus nigra. The sequence continues at coordinate 61,576,614 of OX422224.1, read as the reverse complement.
CTCCCAAAATAAATAAATCCTCATCTCCAAGACCTCGGGTTGTTACACTGATGTATTATAAACTTGATGTGGCTAGTGATCTCAAATTTTAAAATATTTATACTCTTAGTGATTTGTGTCAAAAATTATATGTAAAAAGAAAACGGGAGAACTACTCTGTGGTTGATGAATTGATTCATCTTATGTTGACTCTTCATGTTTCCATCATGACTACAGAGAGAGCATTTTTTGGGATGAAACCGATTTTGGGATGAAAAAGTCATTCAAATATTTTTCGTTTGTTTAGTTTAAGTTTTTTTATTATGTGGATATTGCTTAATGTTAGCGCAACCCTACGTGTAATCTTGGCTCCGCCCTAGTCTAAGAGGATGGGCAAGTGTGTGAATAGCAAACTTGTCATTCGTCTAACTCTAAATGAACAAGTCCATAGGGCAGAGCCCCTTTGTTCGTTATGTTCAGGGACAAAGAAATTTTACTTGAGCCATTTTAAATAAACTCTTATGTCTCTGGATATGCTCTTAAAAACTCCTCTCGCTCAAGGTGGGCAGTCCTCAAGCTTTGACTGAAAAGTTAAACCCGGTTTATATACTTATTCCATCCTAAATTAAGAGTCCACTATTCCTTTTTGGATTGTCCCAAATTAAGAGTTCGCTTTCCTTTTTTGAACATAATCAACGAACCACATTTTATGATGGCAAATTGTGTTGATCTGAACTTTTGATTGAGTGTATCCTTAATCTACACAAAAAGAAAACATGAACTCTTAATTTGGGATGGATCGAAGAATTATTAAGATAAAATTTGACAAACAGCTTACACTATTAGAAAAATAGGGAAAGTGGCACTAATTCTTATAAAGTGAAATACAAGCCTGATCCTAGAGACCCCATGATTGGAATGAGAAGAAAACTAAAAGTTGTGAATGTTGGGAATGGAGTAAAATGCAAAGATGGGAAATTTTAATGGAGTAGGAAATATAAAAGGATGATGTTGGAGTTCTTAGGCCTTAGAAAGGACTTGCTCTCAATAAGTTCTCTCAAACTTTCTTCGTGAAAAGGAAATGGATAATAAATGGTTTACATATTCTTCGAAACACCTCTCTAAGTTCAATGGACATGATTGAATAAATATAAGAATCATGTTATACATCTCAAAACATCCCCCAACATATATCCAAAATACATTAAGTTCTTATACCAATATACTTTGGGGGATGTTTGGGGGAATAAATTTGGGGTACATATCATTTTCCTAATATAATAGTTGGGATATCTAGTAATGAACACAAGTGAGTGGAGTAAGCATTAACCCCTATGTGAGCTTAGGTATATGGTACCTAAGCTGACGTAAATCAGTCGGTGAAGAATCCAACCTCCCTCAAAGAAAGGTAAACAAGATAAACAAATGGACTATCTTTGGTCATATCCTGACATATGTCCAAGCCTTTGGATACATTGTGTTCGTTTGGCTAGCATATGTCGTCTTCGCCTTTCGAGTATTGCTACTGCTGATTCTCTTCAATGTTACACCTAACTCTTTCTCTCCCATTCCAACCTTGTTGGATGTGTTTAATTTGACCCCATTCCAACTATAGCTGTACCCGAAAGTCTCAAGTCGCGCCTTAGCCTTCTATATCATCCAGGAATTCCGTGCCATAATATCGGTGACTTCAACTACGGTCATCTTTCTTTAAATAAATCAATTAACCTCAATATATATTTTCCTCCTGCTGTTCACCCAACTGTCTTCGCCTGACGTACTACATTGTTAGGCACACGAATACACCCGATCGCAATACGATTCGCTATCATATACATCATAGCAGGAGAACGAAATTTTACTAATGGAATCAACAATCCTAAACATAGGGCTCTATATCAAAGAAAGTTATGTTGGAAGCATAATAAGCCGTACAGATCCTAAAGGAAACTAGAACCTGATGCTCTGATACCACCTGTGACACCCCGTCTAATTAAATACCGGGTAGCTACTCCTTTATTAAATTAAATCAAAATGCCAAGTTGGTTCAGTTAATAGCATCACTGTCGAAATTTTTTTTTAATAATTACTAACCACCTAGTATTTAAAAGTAAGATGTCAAATTTTAAATTAAGTCTGATTAACAAGTAGTAAGTGAGATATAAAAGAATAATATAACCGTACACCATAAAGTCTCAACGAAGTAACCAACAAACATTAATGAGTCCAGAGGAAAAACTCCTCACAACAATCCACAACTGAAATGAAAAAAATAGTGTACCCTGAATTAATTACATGCCAAGAATCTGAATAACTGAAATATGAAATGTCTCTAATAGAAATGGGAGACATGCCCTACAAATGATGGAACTGAATATGGAGTCAAACCCAAAGGAAGCGTCTACTAGCAAGGCCATTTAACTTCCACAACAGCTACAGCTCGTCACCTGAATGGAAATCCTACGCATGGTGACCTTGTGGCTGGGCACCTAAAAGGTTTTTACAAAAATAGATTTGAAAGCAAACGGGTCAGAGCCCGAAAGTGGAGAGTATTTTAAAAACAGCAAGTGCTTTAATAACATTAAAACAATGAATGCAAAATACATGTTAGGGCGTGCACTCACATGAGCTCCTCACCTCTCAACTAATGTGCACTCCTATCGCATCCATAGCCCGTACTAGTTATGCTACTAACTAACTAGTCTAATACAAAACATGGCTTCACTTTGTAGGTTTAAGGGTTTATTCATGTCATTAAAGTATACCATGTATGTGCTTAATTCCCTATTAACAACCTTTTATTATGTGGAGTTCTCATTTTAATCTCTATTAAAATAGTACAAGTATACACATCGTTACTTTACTAAGTATTTCATTGAACATTATTTGTATATTATTCACATCATAAATATACATTATAGGCACCCCTAGTCTAGGCTACGGTGCACATACTCTGCTATCTCATCCCGGTACATCACGTACATAAGGATTACAAATTCCGAATCTCTCAGGAATTGTTAGAATAAGCATAACACACAAAAATGGAGGCAAACATAATTCAACATATCCATGGGTAACGTACATACCTACGCTCCATAGTCAGCTGACTTATTAACTCACAAATAAGTCATTCTAGTATTATGTTCTTAAGGTACCAATTTAAATCCCCCCGTAGGCACACAAAGATTAGTTGGCCCAACACGAACGACGACCTCCGTGATAGCAAGTATGGTAGGTATATCATACACATAAGTCATATACTAAGCATTCACACGTCTTAGATATCTTAATATTAATAAAGGTATATTCTACATCCCTATACCATTATGCCAATTTGATGCATTTTAAGTCTTCCGATAATATATAATGTAGACTGTCGACACATCTCGCATCCTAATTTCTTATACTTAAAACCTATCTCAAAGAGGTTACTAAGTCTCCTATTATTTCCACATTTAATTTCATTATTCTTAAGGTCATTATTTCTGCCACAAACCTCATTTCATCAAATCATTCTAATTTACTCTTTTAACCCTAATATTATCTCCCTCGTCGAGCTTTATTGGATTTTTGACGACTATCCCAAATTAAATTCTAATTAAGGTCCGATTTCACAACCATACCTACTGGTCTTCCTTAAGTCTAAGAATACTCACAAAGTCTCCATCAATAATTTTCTGGGGTTAACATCCTTAAAATTTTAAATGGGAAGATTTTACTCATTCTGGGAAGGTCGATCGATCGACCTTGTATGTTCGATCGATCGATGGTGATCGATCGATCGACCTATGAATGTCGATCGATCGAGCGCACCAGTTATGCTACGGACTGCTTTGTTTTGCAGTCCAAGTTTCTCCCCAAAATTCCATTATAAATGAAACTCTAATCTAACGTTATAATATCATCATACAACCATCCTACAACATTGTTAACGTTCTAAAACCAATAAATTATCAATCAAGGGCTTTATTTGGATCAAAACTTCATCAAGAACCCTAGTTTTCTATTTCTTTCAAGAACAATAATAATTCTCTTCTTAAATCCGTTTTTAGATCATCAAGGGTCATATTTTGGATTCATAATTCGTCCAGAATATGTCTACATGCAATTCCTAACATGGTTTATAGTTTTAATCCTCAAATTCATGGGTTCATATCAATCTTCCAAGACAAAATTCGATAATTACACTAAACATGGAAGAACACATTCATTGAATCAATTGTAACTAAATCACTTGCCTTATGTTCTTCAGATTTGTTGTTGGTTGGAGATGGTTGAATTCCTCTCACTCTCTCTGCAGAATTCCCCTCTCTCTCTCTCTCTCTCTACAAGTTCTTCTCACAAGATGACAATGGAGGTGGGGGGTTGGTTTTTGGCAAGTTATAATATTTTCTTAACTTCTCCCGTAGCCCACTACTTAGATTAGGGTTGAAAATGGGTTAGTGGGTTTAATGATAAGTTATAATTAAAGTCTAATTTTCGTGGGTTTTAATTACCAAATTTCCGAAATTACCAAACTACCGTTTGGGGTTGCCGGTTTGGCCTAAAAATGCCCCGGGACCCAAACTAAACCCCCGGCTAGTGTTTTCTGACTATCTCGACCCTTCCGGACACGTTGGCGCACTCAAAATGACTATTTGGTCAAAAGAAAAATAATTTATATTTAAATCTCATAAATTCATTCTCGACGCAACTGACACGCGCGTCCCAATTAAATTTTCCAAATTGCCGTATTTCAGCCTCGCGACAATTTCAATATTTTCAATATTCATATATGGCCATATATACACATTATAATCAAATACCAACTCACATCTCGTTAGTAATTTATCCGGATTAATTCTCAATTAATTCACATTTAATTTAATTAATCCCATAAATAAATATCCATAAAAGTACGGGGTATTACATACTTCCCCCCTAATAACAGAATTTCATCCCGAAATTCGGATAAGTAAGGCACACCTGGAAAAATTTGGTATCCTCCGGTATTCAAAACAATTATAAAGAAAAGCCCAAATCACTAAAACCCTCGCTTCACAATAAGCTTGTTTAACATACTGGATACCTTATCAGAATAATCTTCGATAAATGCACCTCACGTTGTGCTCTTATTAAACAACATTCGAATAAAAATAGCCTATACATCATTAGCCGCATTATTTTTATTAGTATTATGAGTCCGCACCTCACTACTAACTCCCACGTTTATCAAAACTCCAAACTCCCATCCTGGGATGAATCAATAACACATCTGACTACGGTTGTCCAATCCTTAAAATATACCGACGTTGTGACTTTTACACAAGGGAAAACCACTTCAGCCTGTTGTTGTCACACAAACCTTTGTAAGCACCTTGTCCACTATAAATAGATACGGGTGCTTTTCCCCCAACTCTACCATTAGGTAATATCTACTCCTCATGACTACAATATACCTCACTAGTTATACCCGATTTGGAATTGAAAATATCGTAATGAATCCAAAATTTCTTTCATACAATCCATCAGTCGTTAGTCACCTTGCGCCTGTACCTCGGGTTATAGGTGATACAACCCTCAGTTTGAATCGTTATTTCCCACTACTTATTGTCACCCCACCTAAATGTGGATTTCGGGAATTTCATCCCAGTTCTAAATAATACTACGTCGAACCACGTACCGGCGTGTTCACTATCTAATAGTGTAAATCATTCAAGTATATAATAATTTGTCTCCTTCTGAACAACATGACTCACGTATTTGAAGGAATTTGTTACCCCTCAAGGAATTTACTAACTTGACTCTTCCATCCCTGGTATCATCGGTTGGATACAAAATTAATTGGTTAATCATCTAACACCCAACCGTTCTACTACTTACTACACCCCTTTAAATGCTGACTTTCTTGTAAATGTTCATTCCCGTTAAGTGATACTTAACGATCCTCTGCTTTTCTTGGCGTATGCCAAAGTTTCGACCCTTACACTTTCTCACCTCTTTGTGAAAATCCGGACTCCTTATACCTTATTAACATTCTCACTCTATTTACTCTTGAGTCACCCTCAACATTCGATTGATCGGAACTCTACTCCAAATTGCTCATAATAATTTATTCGCCTTCTCAAGAGATATCCTTTTATTAAATGGCTTTCTACTGCCTTTCCTCCAAATTTGAACGTGCTACACTGACTACACATGATATTCACTTACACCTTTTCTTATGACGTTTAATCTCATAAGTAATAATCTCACCCGTCTATGTTCCCTCTTCCTTTGATTTACACTTTAGCAAATCAAGATGTCTACGCCCCTTATAACCCAACCATATGGTTTTTAAACATTATATACGCTTCATACAAATCCCAAACTCTTTATTGTCACTGTAAATACAACGGTGCTATACCATTTGAGCGTTCTCAATCGCTTCTGAATTAGAAATCCTAAATACTTCTTAACCTCAATGCATCCTTCAACCTGCCGAAATAAAACCAAAATTTTCAGTACTTCTTCACCACACCACTGGCTCTACTGACCTTATATCGTAATTTTCCTAACTAACTATTTTCGTAATTATCGAGGGATTCCAAATTATGTACGAATGGTTAAATATCCCCCTACTACCAACCTTAAGTTAGGTTTCATGCGTGGGATGTCTCGCAAAGAGAAATCCAAACAAGTAACCCCCCGATACATTACTACCTAACCTTGTCGGTCATCGAGATTTATTAAGCCCTCAGTCCATAACACGTACCCCTATGTTCCCGTCTCTTAACAACAAAGTTACATCTCCTTTCTCAATTTAACTTAAACAAGGAACTCTTTCCGAAAGACACTTTTTCTTGACATTGATGGTAATCACATTCCATATACACTATGCAATTATACTCGGGGCTCTCAAAATCCCGTCCCTCGGTACACAACTATGAGTATAAACTCCCAGATCTCTAAATGGCGATAAAATAATGCACTATACTTATTACGACATCCTGAGTGTTAATTACAATAACCAGCTAAACCGTTTTGCTAACTAGTAAATAAATTACATACTAATCATATCATTTAAATCTCCGCGCATACTAGGATTAAGTATCCGAGACCATTATGCCTTTGAAATCACAGCAATATTTATATATATATATACATATATACAATAGTACAATTTTGAGCCCGGACCTCTCACAAATGGGGCCTCTCCAGAACTAAAACATTCTACCCCAAGGTAGTAACTTCGATAAACTTGTAATACCAGCACACTATCGGTACAATTATATAAAAACACAATTTGGATAATATCATACTTGTATAATACAACACTAAAACGAGTCATTTCAATCAATCAACCATGTACTGCTATCAATATACCCATTCATCCTCCGCGGATGACAATAAAAGTAACCCCCTCACTATCAGGGAAAAATGTTCTTATATATAATAAACTTACTGATATACTCACTAAACTCGACTCTCAAGTGAAAATACAATTGTAACAAATGTAGTAACTCATTCATGCCACAAATAACATGCATCCTCATCTGAGGATATAACTCATAATTCTATTCTAATAATCGTCCCGGCTGCTCAAATGGTTCCTGGAATTACCACACATGTCTGTCCCAAACCGAATATTTCAATAACTGTTGCCCTCGCCAGGCACAATACCTTGATCCCTACTCTTGTATCGGGAAAAATTTTATAACGCACGGGTTTCACTCCCCACAGAAATACCTCTACACATACTCCACTTATCTTTTGTCTCACAAATCATGTTAAGGTGGTCCATCTCTCAGACGTTGGTAGTCTCGACTCAGACGTCTACCTCCTTTGTTCCCTTAGTTTTGACGGCCCTAAGGAACACGCTACTAATTTTCCACCTCTCTTACTGAAATTACCATCGCTCGGTAGTAATTCCGCTATCGAATTATTTTAACGGTTTCTCCATTGGGTCTTCCTCCTTGTGGTGTTTCTCCAACACCATTTTCCCAGTCTTATTCTATATAAATTCTTCGATTTTTGTATCTCTCTACCCAAGGGAACATTTACCTCCAAATTTACACCACGCGATATAATTACTATCTGTATTTATCATCCAAGAAGAATTCCCCATAAGAGCTAACAATTCTTCTTGTATGTAGATTCTCCCTTTAACATCCTCTTCTCCATACCACCTTCTCCACCCGGTGTAAGGTTCGCTCCAACATTAAATTTCTCCTCACAAGTTGACCCCTGTTTGGCCCTCTTATGTGAGTTCAGAATAACATTCGCCTTTCAACCTGAACATCTGATGAAGGAACTTATGGTCAAACCATACGTGTACACCCTCTCGACATCGCATTCCACTTTTAAGTGGGTTGCTTGTTTCTCACTATTGAATCTCCGCTCTTACGAGTCAAGGAAAAATTTCTCTAAATTTTCACTCTCAATTGGTCATATCCTGACATATGTCCAAGCCTTTTGATACATTGCGTTCGTTTGGCTAGCATATGTCGTCTTCGCCTTTCGAGTATTGCTACTGCTGATTCTCTTCAATGTTACACCTAACTCTTTCTCTCCCATTCCAACCTTGTTGGATGTGTCTAATTTGACCCCATTCCTACTATAGCTGTACCCGGAAGTCTCAAGTCGTGCCTTAGCCTTCTATATCATCCAGGACTTCCGTGCCATAATATCGGTGACTTCAACTATGGTCATCTTTCTTTAAATAAATCAATTAACCTCAATATATATTTGCCTCCAACTGTTCACCTAACTGTCTTCGCCTGACGTACTACATTGTTCGGCACACGAATACACCCGATCGCAATACGATTCGCTATCATATACATCATAGCAGGAGAACGAAATTTTACTAAAGGAATCAACAATCCTAAACATAGGGCTCTATATCAAAGAAAGTTACGCTGGAAGCATAATAAGCCGTACAGATCCTAAAGGACACTAGAACCTGATGCTCTGATACCACCTGTGACACCCCGTCAAATTAAATACCAGGTAGATACTCCTTTATTAAATTAAATCAAAATGCCAAGTTGGTTCAGTTAATAACATCACTGTCGAAATGTTTTTTAATAATTACTAACCACCTAGTATTTAAAAGTAAGATGTCAAATTTTAAATTAAGTCTGATTAACAAGCAGTAAGTGAGATATAAAAGAATAATATAACCATACACCATAAAGTCTCAACGAAGTAACCAACAAACATTAATGAGTCCAGAGGAAAAACTCCTCACAACAATCCACAACTGAAATGAACAAAATAGTGCACCCTGAATTAATTACATGTCAAGAATCTGAATAACTGAAATATGAAATGTCTATAATAGAAATGGGCGACATGCCCTACAAATGATGGAACTGAATATAGAGTCAAAACCAAAGGAAGCATCTACTAGCAAGGCCCTGTAACTTCCACAACAGCTACAGCTCGTCACCTGAATGGAAATCCTATGCATGGTGACCTTGTGGCTGGGCACCTAAAAGGTTTTTACAAAAATAGATTTGAAAGCAAACGGGTCAGATCCCGAAAGTGGAGAGTATTTTAAAAATAGCAAGTGCTTTAATAACATTAAAACAATGAATGCAAAATACATGTTAGGACGTGCACTCACATGAGCTCCTCACCTCTCAACTAATGTGCACTCCTAATGCATCCATAGCCCGTACTAGTTATGCTACTAACTAACTAGTCTAATACAAAACCTGGCTTCACTTTGTAGGTTTAAGGGTTTATTCATGTCATTAAAGTATACCATGTATGTGCCTAACTTCCCTATTAACAACCTTTTATTATGTGGAGTTCTCATTTTAATCTCTATTAAAATAGTACAAGTATACACATCGTTACTTTACTAAGTATTTCATTGAACATTATTTGTATATTATTCACATCATAAATATACATTATAGGCACCCCTAGTCTAGGCTACGGTGCACATACTCTGCTATCTCATCCCGGTACATCACGTACATAAGGATTACAAATTCCGAATCTCTCAGGAATTGTTAGAATAAGCATAACACACAAAAATGGAGGCGAACATAATTCAACATATCCATGGGTCACGTACATACCTACGCTCCATAGTCAGATGACTTATTAACTCACAAATAAGTCATTCTAGTATTATGTTCTTAAGGTACCAATCTAAATCCCCCCGTAGGCACACAAAGATTAGTTGGCCCAACACGAACGACGACCTTCGTGATAGCAAGTATGGTAGGTATGTCATACACATAAGTCATATACTAAGCATTCACACGTCTTAGATATCTTAATATTAATAAAGGTATATTCTACATCCCTATACCATTATTCCAATTTGATGCATTTTAAGTCTTTCGATAATATATAATGTAGACTGTCGACACATCTCACATCCTAGCTTCTTATACTTAAAACCTATCTCAAAGAGGTTACTAAGTCTCCTATTATTTCCACATTTAATTTCATTATTCTTAAGGTCATTATTTCTTCCACAAACCTCATTTCATCAAATCATTCGAATTTACTCTTTTAACCCTAATATTATCTCCCTCGTCGAGCTTTATTGGATTTTTGACGACTATCCTAAATTAAATTCTAATTAAGGTCCGATTTCCCAACCATACCTACTGGTCTTCCTTAAGTCTAAGAATACTCACAAAGTCTCCATCAATAATTTTCAAGGGTTAACATCCTTAAAATTTTAAATGGGAATATTTTACTCATTCTGGGAAGGTCGATCGATCGACCTTGTATGTTCGATCGATCGATGGTGATCGATCGATCGACCTATGAATGTCGATCGATCGAGCGCACCAGTTATGCTACGGACTGCTTTGTTTTGCAGTCCAAGTTTCGCCCCAAAATTCCATTATAATGCATGAAACTCTAATCTAACATTATAATACCATCATACAACCGTCCTACAACATTGTTAACGTTCTAAAACCAATAAATCATCAACCAAGGGCTTTATTTGGATCAAAACTTCATCAAGAACCCTTGTTTTCTATTTCTTTCAAGAACAATAATAATTATCTTCTTAAATCCGTTTTTAGATCATCAAGGGTTATATTTTGGATTCATAATTCGTCTAGAATATGTCTACATGCAATTCCTAACATGGTTTATAGTTTTAATCCTCAAATTCATGGGTTCATATCAATCTTCCAAGACAAAATTTGATAATTACACTAAACATGGAAGAACACATTCATTGAATCAATTGTAACTAAATCACTTGCCTTATGTTCTTCAGATTTGTTGTTGGTTGGTGATGGTTGAATTCCTCTCTCTCTCTCTCTGCAGAATTCTCCTCTCTCTCTCTCTCTACAAGTTCTTCTCACAAGATGACAATGGAGGTGGGGGGTTGGTTTTTGGCAAGTTATAATATTTTCTTAACTTCTCCCTTAGCCCACTACTTAGATTAAGGTTGCAAATGGGTTAGTGGGTTTAATGATAAGTTATAATAAAGTCTAATTTTCGTGGGTTTTAATTACCAAATTTCCGAAATTACCAAACTACCTTTTTGGGTGGCCGGTTTGGCCTAAAAATGCCCCGGGACCCAAACTAAACCCCCGGCTAGTGTTTTCTGATTATCTCGACCCTTCCGGACACGTTGGCGCACTCAAAATGACTATTTGGTCAAAAGAAAAATAATTTATTTTTAAATCTCATAAATTCATTCTCGACGCGACTGACACGCGCGTCCCAATTAAATTTTCCAAATTTTCGTATTTCAGCCTCGCGACAATTTCAATATTTTCAATATTCATATATTGCCATATATACACATTATAATCAAATACCAACTCACATCTCGTTAGTAATTTATCCGGATTAATTCTCAATTAATTCACATTTAATTTAATTAATCCCATAAATAAATATCCATAAAAGTACAGGGTATTACACATAAGAAAAAAATATAAAAAAAGGAACTTGAAATTATAGTAGCACAAGCAAGCCGTGAAGTGAAAGTGACAAAAGAGAGCGAGAAGATTAAATAGTCATGTATGTCAGCAGATGAGGAGGAGCGCGGAGGGGATGCCGCAAGGATGACCAACTGTCACGCCGAGAGAGAATGGTTAACATGAGATTTGCCACTTAGAGTTTTGTTCTGTTCGAAATGGAATGGGGCACGTGGATTGATTTAAAATTAAAAGTAATTACGCGTTTCACCCCATATTTTCAAATTTCTATTTTTACATGCCTTTTAATTCAAAAACTTACATTGAAGCCATAATATTTTTTTAACCGTATATGCACTAAAAAAGATCCTAAAAGTCAGGAGGTGCGGTCGTCCACCCTCGGGACTAGGTAGGTCTAGCCCTGGCTCCACTCCTCCACTTGCAGAGATGTCGAATGGCATCCGTCCAACCCCTACAACTGTCACATGTAGGACTATAATCTCTATTATCAATTTAGTGGTTAAGCGAACTGGGAATTTTTTTTATCTACAACTATTATATAAAGTAATGGGGGAATAAAACGGGCATGATCTAAATAAGAAACAATTCTTGCAATCTCTTGTAATTAATAAGTATACCCCATCCCCTTTGTCCGGTGAACGTATAGCCAAGTCGAAGCATGTATATATTGGTGTTCTATCTTCACGCTCTTCTCGCTTAACTGATAAATCTAAGGTGTTGATACTTCTCCAAAGTTAACATATAAGGTATACATTAAAGGCAAATGATCTTAATGCCAAAAAAAAAAGGCCACTGGACTAGAGCCAAAAAACAATATTGGCTGGGTAATAAATTCTGAAGCTTCCATAAATTTAATTTAATCAAATTTTCCTTGACCCAATAATACCATATAAACTTACATATCCCACCCATTTTTCCTTAGCTTGGCTCTTTATAACCCCGTGAAACCAAAGCCCACATGCAAATTTGATTAAACTTATTATTTTATGAATTTGATCAAAAACATATATATATATATATATATATAGGCTTAGTCTAGCCTTGAATAAACATGTGTCTAATTTTTAACGGGTCTAAAGACTAAATCTCTTTAAAGAAATAGGGTTAATTTTATTTTAGTCATATTTTCTTAGTCAACCCTCATTTAAGTCATACTGACTTTTATTTAACTAAATCGATTTTATTTTTAAAATATCTTCGACTAAAATGTTTGTTATACCCATTAAACCCCAACTTGCATATCTAACCCATTTAACAGCGCACTGCCACTTTTCAATTTTTCATCTCCGGCTCACTCTTTCTCTCTTCTCCTTTTCTCCAATCACAAAATCTATCTCCGATTTGTTGTATATATGTGTGTGAATGCATATGTAAGGTCCTAAAACACGATTAGTAAGGTTAATTATACGATTAAGTATAAGTTATGAGTTATAAGTTATAAATTGGTTATGTGGTTAAATGCATCATGAAAATATGTTTCTAAATGCATCATTATGTTTATAAAAGGTAGGCTAGAGTGTTGGTGCGAAAGTGGCGATGTTTGGTCGCCAAATGTGAAAGTTATGAAATTTTGAGTAAATAATTACTCTTTTGTTCGAGCCCAAATTAGGTGTACTAGTTTTATGATTTTGGGAAAACACAAAACATGAAAGTTGTAGATGTTTAGGTTACATACTCATAGACACAAAGTGAGAGTAAATCGGGGCCCGAAATAGTGAGTTATGGTGATTTTACGAGGCATGACAAATCTGTCATTAACGGAATTGTCCTATTGGACCCCTTGCCCAACGAATCGCATAATACCACCTTAAAGTGGTCACATAGCCACGTTTTTAGGATTATTAGGCCGAACTTATCATTTTTTTCATTTCCTATTACAAGCTTGAGAAAAAATATTCTTATGGAGAGAGAAAAACAAAGTTAAGGAAGAATTTCTTTGAAAATTCACCATAAATCGAGGAATTCTCGTAAGGTAATTACATCTTTATTAAAGTTTGTCACATGGATGAGTTATATACTTGTCATGTTTTTATTTCTGATTTGGATATATATTTTAATGATACCCATATTGCTGAATTGTGTTGGAACAAGGATGGGTTAAGAACATAAGTTAGAACCAGAGCTAGGATCGTAAATGCATACTTTAAAGTCCTAAATTTACATCATCCTTTCGTAAAGCATTTTGATTTAGAAAATTCATGATTATGATGTATATATTTGATAAAACATGTTTATTATATGTTTCCATGAATTATACTCAAGGTCAAGGTTATGTATGCTTAAAAATGTTAAGTTGTGCCTTAATGTTGTATGTTGACCTAGTTATGCTAAAAATGGCATAAATCATGGAATACTTATTGGAATTGAGTGATTCAAGTTAGAGAGTAAAATAAACTCATACATGTATAACATATCCGAAAATTGTGTAAAAATACCAAGGAATGAACCCTTGGTGATAGTTTGAAGTCTTGGTTTAAAATCTTCCCTAAAGGAGCAAGAATGCATACCAGGTGTTTGGCGTTTTGCTCGACATAGAAAATGAGCCCTAAAAATTATTAATCATTAAATTTGTATTGTTAAATGTGTTTAATGATATTGGGTGGAATATCATGGAAATTTATGTTGTACAAAAATTATGAGAATTCCAGGAAGTTGAAGTTGTGTTGTTGTTTTTCTTAAGAAACGATTTGGAAAAGGCTGTAATAAAATGGGCATAACTTTGTCTAGCAAATTTGTAATTTAATTCTGTAAATTGTGTTAGAACCCTAATTAATTGGGTATTATATATAAATGTGAAGTGTCATATTTAATTCCTCCTTAGTTATTTCTGATTGACCAAATGATGTGATGTATTACTGGGTTTGATGTTAATCGGTGTATTCAAATACTAACGACATTGACTTGTTAGGTGGGGAAGCAGCTAATACTACCATACCAAGGAAGTAGTTGGTATTAATCTTAGAACTAAATACAAGGTGAGTGACCTTACTTATGAAATATAAATGCTTATAATTTCATATGGAAATGTGTAGTTAAACACATGTGTGAAAATGTTTATGGGAGTGATGTTGTATTTATGAAACATATGCATATGATTAAAAATGTTAAGCGATGTTATATAATGATATGGACTAGTGAGTCCTTTATCTAATGTTAAGGACTGTGGTGGGTCCTAAAGGATGTGGTGGTCCTGTTAATCCAACTTAAAGGTTTGTGTACTCAGGCCTAATAAATGGATGTGGTGGTCCCTAATAACTGTGGTGGGTTAATTGGACTGTGGCAGGTCCAGGCTTGCGAGAGTTTCACAATTCCTATTGGGTTATAGCATTAGAGCAAAATAAAAATGGTTATTCAAATTGGTTATATGTGTGGTATGTGGTCATTCACTAAGCCTTTATAGCTTACACTCCTATAATGTTTTGTTTCAGGTATGCTTATAATTTGGAGTTCACTACCAAGTTAGGACCTTAAAACGGGGGAGTGACGGATATTTAGTATGGTTTGAATATAAGGATTTCTTTTGTGTAATTATTAAACTAAGGATCTTGGTTATGTAAAGTTATGTAGTACTTATTAGTTATAAGTAAAGTCAGTTATGTTTTCATCTACACATACCTTTGGAAAAAAAATCTTATGCTATTTTCCTTAAAGATTTAAATTAAAGCATTGTTTAAGCCAATTTATCTCTAATTAAAAGGATGAGTTTAACAAAATTAAGTCGGGGCATGACAACTTGGTATCAGAGCATGGTCATTAGGTTCTGGATAGGTTGTGAGGGTCTATATTGGCAGTGGACACTAGAAAGTTAGTTTGTTATGCACCTGGATTTTGACTAACAATGTTAATATTAAATTGCTGCTATTGTATTTTGTTTAAGTGAATTATATTGCAGTGAATGATGGATCTACATGAGACACATGATGGAGCGGAGGGTGAGGCATCTTATGTTCCTAATAGTCAGCAAGGACATAGACATATTCAAGTGGAGGAACCAGAGGTGCAACAACAACCTATTGATGATGTGGGAAGAATATTACGTGCTGTGGCACAACTTATGGAACAAGCAAGAGGTGGAGAACATGGTGGGGATAGGGACAAATTATATGAGAGGTTCATGAAGTTAAATTCGCCTGCATTTACTGGGACTACGGATCCGTTAGTGGCAGAGGGGTGGGTTAGAAAGATGGAAACAATATTCAAGGTGATGGAAGTGCGAGATGAACAAAAGGTTTTATTATCAACCTTTAGGTTAGAGGCTGATGCAAAGTTATGGTGGGATGCAACAGAAATATTACTTACTACAATGGGGGGAGTGGTGCCAATAAATCCTCCACGAATTACATGGGAGAGGTTTGTGAAGGTGTTCTTTGAAAAATATTTCCCAAGGCTTTATAGGAAGGAGAAAGAGGAAGAATTTATCACGTTGAAACAGGGGAATCGAACAGTGGCAGAGTATGAAGCTTTATTTATATCCTTATCTAGATTTGAACCTCACTTGGTGAGGACGGAAGAAATTAAATGTGATCGGTTTCAAACAGGGGTGAGTGTAGATATAAAAAGCATGATTGCTAATATGAAGATAACGGATTATGTGGACTTGGTGGATAGGGCCATGGTGTCAGAAAAGTCAATAAAAGAAATGCAAGTTGAACACTCAAAGAAATCTAGACATGATGGCATAAGGTCATATGGATGGGAGGCGGGAACCTCAACTCAGAGTGTAGCACGAGGAGTACCTAAGGGCCAAGAATTTAAAAATAATAGAAGTGCACGTGGAAGATTTCAGGCTCGAGGTGGAAGGACTGGGATGAATCGGTCAGAAAATGCATCTGTGTTGGTGCCGAGGGCTATATTTTGTTATAGATGTGGTGGTCAAGGGCACATGTCTCGAGAGTTTACAATAGCTGAGATGACACCTTTGTGTTTCCATTGTCATCAACCGGGGCACTTATGAAAGAATTGTCCAGCGATGGGAGCTACAACATCAGTTGGGAGTGTGGCAGTAGGAGGTAGGAGTTCTACACAGAATGTACCCAGGGGAGGTAGAGGAGGTATATCGCAAAGTCAAGGCCAAGGCAGAGTGTTTGCACTGACGCAACAAGATGCACAAGCTATGCCTAACATAGTGACAGGTACACTTCCTATTGGTGATAAAGATGCTTATGTGTTGATAGATCCTGGTTCTACACATTCTTTTGTGTCTTTGCTTTATCTGTTGCATCTTAATAAACCATTATCATCATTAGATTCTGGTTTAGCTATTATTACTCCAGTAGGGGGGTTGGTTTTTATTGAGAGGGTATTTAGGGAGTGTGTGGTGCGAGTGGATGAAAAAGAATTACTAGTTGACTTATTACCTCTCGATATGCGCGACTTTGATGTAATACTGGGTATGGATTGGTTAGCTTCATATCATGTATGTTTGGATTGATTTAAAAAGGAGGTAGTGTTTCAGTTATCGAGTGAACCTGAATTTAAATTTATTGGGGAACGAAATGTCACTCCAACTTGTTTGATTTATGCTAGAAAATATTATGAACTGCTAAGGAAAGGATGTGAGGGTTATCTTGCCCATGTGGTGGAAATACGACAAGAGGCTGGAAAATTATCAGATATACCAATAGTTAATGAGTTTGCAGATGTCTTCCCAGAAGAACTCCCAGGGTTAGCACCAGACCGTAAGGTAGAATTTGCGATTGAGTTGGTACCAGGCACCGCACCGATATCTATTGCACCATATCGCATGGCACCTGCAGAATTAAAGGAGATAAAAATACAGTTGAAATATTTGTTAGATCGTGGTTTTATAAGGCCTAGTGTATCACCGTGGGGAGCCCCAGTATTGTTTGTGAAGAAAAAAGATGGAACCATGAGGCTGTTCATCGATTATCGTCAATTGAATAAGGTGACTATCCGTAATAAATACCCACTACCCCGCATTGATGACTTGTTCGATCAGTTGCAAGGAGCCAAAGTGTTTTCTAAGATCGATCTCAGATCCGGATATCATCAATTGAAAGTAAGAGATTGTGACATTTGTAAAACTGCTTTTCGTTCTAGGTATGGACATTATGAATTTCTTGTCATGCCATTTGGGTTAACAAATGCACCGGCCGTATTCATGGATTTGATGAACCGTATATTTCACCCATATGTGGATTATTTTGTTATTGTCTTCATTGATGATATTTTGATATATTCTCGTAGTAGGGATGAGCATGAATGCCACCTGCGTATTATTTTACAGACCTTGCGAGAGAAGCAGTTGTATGCTAAATTTTCTAAATGTGAATTTTGGCTAGACAAGGTAGTATTTTTGGGGCATGTTATTTCTGCTAATGGTATTTGTGTAGATCCCAAGAAGGTAGAAGCAGTAATGAACTGGGAAAGACCAACTAGTGTGACAGAGGTACGTAGCTTTTTGGGATTGGCGGGCTATTACAGGAGGTTTATACCGGGGTTTTCTTCTATTACATTGCCATTGAATAAGCTTACCAGAAAGGAGAACAAGTTTGTGTGGAGTGGTGATTGTGATAAAATCTTTGAAAATTTAAAGGGTAAGTTGACATCAGCTCCAGTATTGACTATCCCAACAGGTACAAAAGGTTTAGTTATTTATAGTGATGCTTCGTATTAAGGACTTGGATGTGTATTAATGCAGCATGGAAAGGTAATTTCTTTTGCTTCTCGACAGTTAAAGATATATGAGTGCAACTACCCTACCCGTGATCTCAAGTTAGCTGCAGTAAATTTTGCATTAAAGATCTGGAGACACTACTTATATGGTGTTAGTTGTGAAATTTTTACTGACCATCAAAGCTTACAATACTTGATTACATAAAAAGACTTGAACTTGAGGCAAAGAAGGTGGATGGAACTTATAAAAGATTATAATTGCACGATACACCACCATCCGAGTAAAGCTAATGTTGTTGCTGATGCTTTGAGTAGAAAATCTCTAGGCATAGTATCTTGTATTTATTGTATTCGAGTTGACCTGCTGAGAGAGTTAGCTTTAATGGGGGTGGAATTAGCTTTGAATGAGTCTTATGGAATAGTGGCACATTTAAATGTTAGACCCACATTGATAGACTGGATAAAACAAGCACAGGCAGGAGATACAGAATTGGAGAAAGTTAGAGATAATATGAAAAAGGGTAAAGCAAATGAATTTTCTATTCGGGACGATGACATTGTTATGTACGGAAACCGTTTGTGTGTACCTAACATGCCTGATTGAAGAAGAATGATTTTAGAGGAAGCCCACTGTTCTTTATATGCTATGAATCCAGGGGGCACGAAACTGTATAGAGACTTGAAACAATGTTATTGGTGGCCGAGAATGAAACACGACATTGCAGATTTTGTTGCTAGATGTCTAGTTTGCCAATAGGTGAAGGTGGAGCATCAGAAGCCAAGTGGTTTACTACAGACCTTACCTATTCCTAAGTGGAAATGGGAGCATGTTACTACAGATTTTGTTATAGGTTTACCAAAATCATCACGAGGGTTTGATTCTATTTGGGTTGTCGTTGATAGGTTGACTAAGTCTGCACATTTTCTTCCTGTTAAAACTACTTACTCCGTGGATAGATATGCCAAATTCTATGTGGATGAGATTATTAGATTGCACGGTGCACCTGTTTCTATTATTTCTGATCGAGATCCTAAGTTTACTTCTCACTTTTGGCCTAGTTTACAAGAAGTTTTGGGGACTAAATTGAAATTTAGTACAGCTTTTCATCCTCAGACTGATGGGCAGTCAGAAAGAACGATCCAGACACTCGAAGACATGTTACGAATTTGTGTATTGGAGTTCAAAGGTAGTTGGGATGAACACTTGCCACTAATAGAGTTTGCTTATAATAATAGCTATCATTCGAGTATTGAGATGGCTCCTTATGAAGCTTTGTATGGGAGAAAATGCAGAACTCCAGTGTGTTTGACTGAAGTAGGAGAACGAAAATTACTTGGGCCAGAAATCGTACAGCAGACTACTGAAAAGATAAATCTTATCCATAATCACTTGAAGGTGGCGCAAAGCAGACAGAAAAGTTATGCAGACAACCGAAGGAAAGCATTGAAATTTGAGGAAGGTGATTGAGTATTCCTACGTGTTTCTTCTTGGAGAGGGGTTATGAGATTCGGGAAGAAGGTAAAGTTAAGTCCCAGGTACATTGGCCCTTATGAGATAGTGAAACGGGTTGGAGCTGTAGCTTATAAATTGGCGTTACCACCAGAATTTTCCCGGATACATGATGTTTTTCATATATCCATGTTACGTAAGTATGTGCCTGATCCTTCACATGTGTTTACTTCACAACCGATAGAGCTTCAAGATGACCTAACCTACATGGAGGAACCAATTGCTATTGTAGATGGAAAGGAGCAAGTGTTACGTAGTAAAACCATTTCACTAGTTAAGGTGATGTGGAGAAGTCAGAATGTGGAGTATGATACCTGGTAAGGGGAGGATAACATGAAGAATCAATATCCTCATTTGTTTGGTAAGTTTCTTATGCGTTAAATTTCGAGGACGAAATTTTTATAAGAGGGGTAGAATTGTAAGGCCCTAAAACACGATTAGTAAGGTTAATTATACGATTAAGTATAAGTTATGAGTTATAAGTTATAAATTGGTTATGTAGTTAAATGCATCATGAAAATATGTTTCTAAATTCATCATTATGTTTATAAAAAGTAGGCTAGAGTGTTGGTGCGAAAGTGGCGATGTTTGGTCGTCAAATGTGAAAGTTATGAAATTTTGAGTAAATAATTACTCTTCTGTTCGAGCCCAAATTAGGTGTACTAGTTTTATGATTTTGGGAAAACACAAAACATGAAATTTGTATATGTTTAAGTTATATACTCATAGACACAAAGTGAGAGTAAATCGGGGACCGAAATAGTGAGTTATGGTGATTTTACGAGGCATGACAAATCTGTCACTAACGGAATAGTCCTATTGGACCCCTTGCCCAACGAATCGCATAATACCACCTTAAAGTGGTCACATAGACACGTTTTTAGGCTTATAAGGCAGAACTTATCATCTTTTTCATTTCCTATTACAAGCTTGAGAAAAAATATGCTTATGGAGAGAGAAAAACAAAGTTAAGGAAGAATTTCTTTGAAAATTCACCATAAATCGAGGAATTCTCGTAAGGTAATTACATCTTTATTAAAGTTTGTCACATGGATGAGTTCTATACTTGGCATGTTTTTATTTCTGATTTGGATATATATTTTAATGATACCCATATTGCTGAATTGTGTTGGAACAAGGATGGGTTAAGAACATAAGTTAGAAACAAAGCTAGGATCGTAAATCCATACTTTAAAGTCCTAAATTTACATCATCTTTTTGTAAAGAATTTTTTATTTATAAAATTCATGATTATGATGAATATTTTTTATAAAACATGTTTATTATATGTTTCCATGAATTATACTCAAGGTCAAGGTTATGTATGCTTAAAAATGTTAAGTTGTGCCTTAATGTTGTATTTTGACCTAGTAATGCTAAAAATGGCATAAATCATGGAATACTTATTGGAATTGAGTGATTCAAGTTGGAGAGTAAAATAAACTCATACATGTATAACATATCCGAAATTTGTGTAAAATACCAAGGAATTAACCCTTGGTGATAGTTTGAAGTCTTGGTTTAAAATCTGCCCTAAAGGAGCAAGAATGCATACCAGGTGTTTGGCGTTTTGCTCGACATAGAAAATGATCCCTAAAAATTATGAAACATTAAATTTGTATTTTTAATTGTGTTTACTAATATTGGGTGGAATATCATGGAAAGTTATGTTGTACAAAAATTATGAGAATTCCAGGAAGTTGAAGTTGTGTTGTTGTTTTTCTTTAGAAACGATTTGGTAAAGGCTGTAATAAAATGGGCATAACTTTGTCTAGCGAATTCGTAATTTAATTCTGTAAATTGTGTTAGAACCCTAATTAATTGGGTGTTATATATAAATGTGAAGTGTCATATTTAATTCCTCCTTAGTTATTTCTGATTGACCAAATGATGTGATGTATTACTGGGTTTGATGTTAATCGGTGTATTCAAATACTAACGACATTGACTTGTTAGGTGGGGAAGCAGCTAATACTACCATACCAAGGAAGTAGTTGGTATTAATCTTAGTACTAAATCCAAGGTGAGTGACCTTCCTTATGAAATATAAATGCTTATAATTTCATATGGAAATGTGTAGTTAAACACATGTGTGAAAATGTTTATGGGGGTGATGTTGTATTTATGAAACATATGCATATGATTAAAAATGTTAAGCGATGTTATATAATGATATGGACTAGTGAGTCCTTTATCTAATGCTAAGGACTGTGGTGGGTCCTACAGGATGTGGTGGTCCTGTTAATCCAACTTAAAGGTTTGTGTACTCGGGCCTAATAAAGGGATGTGGTGATCCCTAATAACTGTGGTGGGTTAATTGGACTGTGGCAGGTCCAGGCTTGCGAGAGTTTCACAATTCCTGTTGGTTTATAGCATTAGAACAAAATAAAAATGGTTATTCAAATTGGTTATATGTGTGGTATGTGGTCATTCACTAAGCCTTTATAGCTTACACTCCTATAATGTTTTGTTTCAGGTATGCTTATAATTTGGAGTTCACTGCCAAGTTAGGACCTTAAAACGGGGGAGTGGCGGATATTTAGTATGGTTTGAATATCAGGATTTCTTTTGTGTAATTATTAAACTAAGGATCTTGGTTATGTAAAGTTATGTAGTACTTATTAGTTATAAGTAAAGGCAGTTATGTTTTCATCTACACATACCTTTGGAAAAAAAAATCTTATGCTATTTTCCTTAGAGATTTAAATTAAAGCATTGTTTAAGCCAATTTATCTCTAATTAAAAGGATGAGTTTAACAAAATTAAGTCGGGGCGCGACAGCATATGTTTGTATATATGTATGAGATTTATGTATATATGTGTTTATAGTTGTGTGCGAGTGTGTGTGTGTGTGTATTTGTATGCATGTGTGTATATATGTGAATGCTTGTATATGTTAATATATGTGTATGAGTTTGTGTGTGTGTGAGTGTATATATATGTATGATTGTGTATGTGTGTGTGATTGTGTATTTTAATTAAAGAGAGAGAAACAATGAGAGAGTGTTAAAAGAGTGTTACTGATTTTTTTTTTGCTATTAAATATTTTTTTTCGTGTTCTCTAATTGATATCCACTCTGAGTAAATAAATACTTAGAGGGAAAAAATTTACCTTTGAACTAAAAAAGAGAATATTTGCACTCCAAGTAAATATTTATAAAGAAGAGTGGAAGATAAAGAACAAAGTGGAGAATACGAATATTTCCAAGAATGTAGTTAGTTTGTTATGATAGTAAATATTTACTTTGGAAGTAAATATTTACTTTCACTTGATTTTCTTATTTTAGTAAACATGTACACTCAGAAAAAATATTTAAATTGTTATGTGTGTTCGTTGTGCATATCGTTGTTCGATGAGACATAAATTCAAGTTCCCCAACCAGGTTTTTAGAAAGAAATAAATCACTCTTGATAATTTGACATTTAGACTAAATTTTAAAATAACTTAAGGGGTAAGACAATATAATTTGTAATGGTTCCCCACTCATAATTTTTTCAATCTTACTGTCCATTAATTTGTGTCTTAAATATAAAAGTTTATTATTTTTTAGGGTTTTGTTATTGACGATTTTGTTTCGCGTATCACGAATATTCTCTATTGTGCGAGGTTGTTTGATTCTAGTTATAATTGTCTAAAATTATAAATGTTTAATTAAATGTCTCAAGAAAACTAATAACCCTTAAAAAAGTTTGAATTCAGTGATCCCATCCCTAAATACACAGCGGTGGTTGGTCATTTATGTGACACCCTTCTTATTAAAATAAGAGGTGGCCAGCCCGATACTCCAATAAATTAAGGAATCATAGATGGTCCATTCTTAGCATCACTGTCGTGAAAATACTAATACGAGATAACCACCAATTATTTTAGAAAATGGATGTCAAATCATTTTGTAAGTTTAAATAAAACCATTTGGACAATCCAATTTAAAAGGAAGGTGGATATAAATAGAGACAAATAACAGTTTAACAATCATTCACAATATAATAACCGAATAAGTTGTCGGTTAACACACCAATACAAGCGGTTACACCGAGTATTAAAATAAATATCACAGTATATAAGTAAGTACAAAACTTGGACAACACGACCGAATGTTTAGACTGATCATAACTAGAGTACACAAAAGATAGAGGCATATATAACATATATCCTACAACATCCGCAAAAATGTTATAGCTCCTGGACACTTGCAAGGAAGGATCAACATGGGTGTCCTTGCGGCAGAGCACCTAGGCATAAAATAGATTCATACAAAACAAAGAGATATAACACTACACTAAATTTGCCGAATTGTCATGGTCATTGACCTTGACAAGTTAGACTTGTCAAGGTCAATGACCGTGACAATTCTGGGCGAGACAACGTTTTTTGTCACGGTCATTGACCGTGACAAGGGCGTCAGAATTGTCACGGTCGTGTCACGGTCCTTGACCGCGATAAGATTTATCACGGTCAAGGACCGTGACAAGCCCGTGACATTCTTTAAAAAATTGTCACGGTCATTGACCGTGATAAGTCCGTGACAAGTTTCTTTGTCAAGGACTTGTCACGATCATTGATCGTGACAATTCTGGGCAGAATTGAAAAAAAATCTACTGGGTAATTTGGCCACTTCCACTGCCCAGTAGTATATTTATACCTGTTATGAGAATGTTGTACCTATTCAAGCATAATATATCCAAATAAAATAGAGATACTGCAAATATACATTCAAAATAGAGACAATAGGCATCACGATATAATCCAAATATAATTCAGATGTACCAACTTAAAAACAATTCAATTTAAACTTAAAACAATGTCACTAAATGTCTGGGGCTTGGTTAACACTGAGGAGGTGAGTAGGCTACACGATATACGAATTAACACATCCACTAATATACATCATTCCACATTATTCGCGCAACCACAATAGGGAGTTCTCCTTCCCGGGCATCACATGCGTAACGAGCACCCTGGACTCGATGTCTTGAAGCTCACGTCCATGAACTAGTGCACCCTGGATGATATTCGGGTCCCTCAACCCCCGCCCTATCCGCTGGCCATCAAATATGTCCATTATAAACACGCTCGGCCAACCAAGTGTCTACATCTATCTGTTGAAAGGAGTCAAATAGGGAAGTGGATCATCAAAATCCGCACGTGTTGCCGATGAAACAGCGAGGTCCACATCCTCGTCCTCCTCCTCCCGCACCTCCTCTCGCACCGCCTTCTCCTTCCCTTTACCCTTACGGTTTTCACCCAACGAACGCTTCACGAATGTGAACATATCCTGGACCGTCGCCTCCAAACGGGGCAGCTTCACATCATGTGAATCCACCATTCGAGCCAACCCGATGTCTCTAGTCTCCAATCCGATGATCCTAGATTTGGCCACCCGCGAGATCACCCCCTTGTCCTCCCCTTGCGATCAGAGCCAAGCACTTGGCTGAGTGAGTCTGTGGACAAATATGCCTTGTCGGCATCAGACTGCGACTCATGCACTTCCTTAAGCTTTGCCTGAAATGACAAAAAGCACATGATTAGTAAAATAAGTAAATTAAAAAATTATAACGTAACTAGAAAAAAGTAAATTGTCGGATTACTTACAATCGTGGCCGCGACGCTTGGGGACACCTCCTTGTCCTTCCCATTCTTCGTCCGAAGAGCCACATAAGTATCGAGCCTATGTGTCCTACCCCCAGGGCCACTCCCTGTCCCCTGAAATAAAATAAAGTAAAATTAGTATCGATACCGCAAAGTAAAATAATGCAGAATAATATATTTTATGTAGTTATAGAAAAATTAAATCTTACCATCATCCTATGCTCCACCTCGGCGTAAGACGTCCGGCCGGAGTAGTGCACGTCCATCTTTTTTACCCGGTTTTCCCTTCCCGATTGGCGAGATGCCAATTGTCTCTCTCCGATCTCATTGTCAATGAACCTTTGCCATTGTGCCAATGAGATCGGCTCCTTCGGCGGGACGGATTCACGCCTTTGGATAATGGACTCTCGCGTCTTCCCAAAGTACCGGGTCCACATATTTTTCTTCCACGTTTTGTGTTGCTCCCTCACACTACACCAAATCTGCCCATTTTTCAAGGTCATTGACCTTGACAAATTCACCTTGTCAAGGTCAATGACCGTGACATTTCGAGGCGAGAAAACTTTTTTTGTCACGGTCGTGTCACGGTCATTGACCTTGACAAAAAACTCGCGTTTTGTGTCACGGTCGTGCCAAGGTCAATGACCGTGACACGTTTGTCACGGTTATAAACCGTGACAAAGTCGTGACCATTTTTAAAAAAAATTGTCACGGTCATTGACCGTGACAAGTCCGTGACAACATTTGTCACGGGCTTGTCACGGTTAATGACTGTGACAATTCTGGGCAGAATTTAAAAAAAATATGCTGGGCAGTATGGCCACTGCCACTGCCCAGCAGTATATTTGTACCTATTATAGCAACGTTGTACCTGTTCCAAACATCATATATCCAACACAAACTAAAGATAATGCAAATATATATTCATGACAGTATAATCCAAATCTTCAAAGTAAAAATAATATACATGACGATATAATCCAAATATAATTAAAATGGACAAACTAGAAAATAATGTTACTACATGTCTTGGATAAAACTGAGGAGGTGAGTAGGCCACACGACATACGAATTGACGCACCCACTAATATATGTCGTGCCTCATTGTTCGCGCAACCACAATAGGGAGTTCTCCTTCCCGGGTATGACATGCATGACGAGCACCCTGGACTCCATCTGTTGAAGCACACGTCCATGGACTATTCCAACCTCGACGATATTCGGGTCCCTCAACCCCCGCCCTATCCGCTGGCCATCAAATATGTCCAATATGAACACGCTCGGCCAACCAATTGTCGATAATGGTCTATTGGAGGACGTCAAATAGGGAAGTGGATCGTCGAAGTACGAACGTGTCGGTGATGAAGCAGCGAGGTCCACATCCTCGTCATCCTGCGCCTCGTCATCCCGCACCTCCTCGTCCTCCCGCACCTCCTCCTCCACTGCCTTCTCCTTCCCTTTCCCTTTACCTTTCTCTTTACGGTCTCCACCCAACGTACGCTTCATGAATGCGTACATATCTTGGACCGTCGCCTCCAAACGGGATAGCTTCGCGTCGTGTGAATCCACCGTTCGAGCCAACCCGGTGTCGCTCGTCTCCAATCCGATGATCCTAGATTTGGCCACCCGCGAGCTCACTCCCTTTGTCCTCCCCTTGCGATCAGAGCCAAGCACTTGGCTGAGTGCGTCTGTGGACAAAGATGCCTTGTCGGCATCAGACTGCGACTCATGCACTTCCTTAAGCTTTTCCTGAAACGACAAAAAGCACATGATTAGTAAAATAAGTAAACTAAAAAATTATAACGTAATTAACAATAATTAAACTGTCGGATTACTTACAATTGTGGCCGCGACGCTCGGGGACACCTCCTTGTCCTTCCCCTTCTTCGTCCGAAGAGCCACATAAGTATCGAGCCTATGTGGCTTACCCCCTGGCCCACTCCCTACCCCCTGAAATAAAATAAAGTAAAGTAAAATTAGTATCGGCCCCGCAAAGTAAAATAATATCCAATAATATATTTCTGTAGTTATAGATAAATTAAATATTACCTTCATCCTATGCTCCACCTCAGCGTAAGAGGTCCGGCCGGAGTAGTGCACGTCCGTCTTTTTAGCCCGATTTTCCCTCCCCGATTGGCGAGATGCCAATTGTCGATCCTCGATCTCATTGTCAATGAACTTTTGCCATTGTGCCAATGAGATCGGCTCCTTGGGCGGGACGGATCCGCGCCATTGTAAAATGGTCTCTCGTGTTTTTCCAAAGTACCGTGTCCGCATTTTTTTTTCCACGTCTTGTGTTGCTCCCTCAGCTGCTCCAAGACGGAATCGCGTAGCTTTGGATCCAAGTTGAATTGTTCCTGTCCAACAAATACAATGTTAGTTGCGAATAAATATAAATATAAATATAAATATAAATATAAATATAAATTGAAATTGAAATTGAAATTGAAATATTCATATAAATATTACCTGTAGTGCCGCCCAAACAGCTAACTTGAGCTCATACGGCACCTCCTTCCAACTCATAAACCCCAGGCCGATGACCGTCTTTAGCAGCTCGAGGGATCTCGCTAAAAGCTCCAACTTGTTTTCGACGGTAATCCCAAATTTTCCATATTTGGGGAGCCTAGGGGCGGAGGAGCCCTCGTCGCCTCCGCTACCACCGAACCCAGACGACGACATCATCATAAACAGCATCATCATCTTCGCCCTAACATATGAAGGAGACATTTTTGCTGTAAAAAAAATGTTATTAGTACAGATAAAAAAAATGTTATTAGTACATATAAAAAAATGTTCCGTCTATATTATAATGTATGTGTAAGTTCCGTCAATACCTACGCACACACACACACACACACACCACCCCTACCCACCCCACCCCCACCCCCTCCCCCCACCACGACCGTGACAACTACATATATTGTTTATCAATAAAATTATGACATGAGATAATTATAATTGTAGCATAAATTTCATTATCATGGGTTTTACCGAATTGAATTAAATGAACAATACTTTTAGCCCTTGTTATTCATCAAATTTGAGGCAAGTTAATTAGAATTTTCGTAGGACTAAAATTGATTTAGATTATGCCTATCTATGTAACTCTAAAACCTAATTGTGATTAAAATCTGATTTATATGGATTAATTCTATTACATTTATAATTTAACTAATAGAGTTGAATTTTAATATTAATCCTTTGGTTTATTTAACTAACTTTGGTTTGGTTTATTTCTAGTTGAATCTGAGTTATAATTTTTAGATTATGTATAGGAATTGAATTTTAATATTAATCCTTCATAAATCCCTTGAATACATGCATAAATTTGTAGAGATTGAAATTAAATTGCTTGAGATTGAATTTCTATGTTTCGGGGTCATTATTTGAAAATACTTAATTACCCTTTGAAAACCTTTCATAACACACCTATGTATTAAATATGGGTTAGACCTCTTAGCTTGCTCAACCACCCATTTACACACTTACTTTACCTTTTATTTACATTATGGATATTAATCAATTCACACGTTTTTTGTCCACTTCAACCTTTACTGAAACATTTATTAATTCATTCAAGTTAGGTAAAACCACGCAAGTATCTAATACAAATATTATCATTCAACAAATTAAGTCCCATCGATAATAAACCCCCTCCCCCACCCTGCCCCACCCCGCCCCACCCCAATATTTTTCAACACTGTATCCCCCAATAGTAATAATGAATTAACATATAATTTTCAACTCCAACAACATATGCTTCAACTTAACCCAATCTTCCCAATAATACCAACTAATCAACACCCAACATCCAAATCCAACAACATAGGTCTAGAACCAAAGTTTGTACATAATAATTTATAGTCTCCAAGAAAGTACCATTTTTATTCATAATATTTACGATTATCAGTTTCTCGTGTATTAGCCAAATTTCCACCCCACCCTGCCCCCCTCCACCACACCCTGCCCCACCCCCTGCCCCCCGCCCCACCCCCTCCCTCACCCTGCCCCACCCCGCCCCACCCCCACCCTTCCCCACCCCGCCCCACCCCCTTCCCCCACCCTACCCCACCCCCCACACACGCACACACATACACATATATATATATACACATACCCCCCACCCCCTCCCCCACCCTGCCCCACCCCGCCCCACCCCCTACCCCCCTCCACCACCCCCTACCCCCATCCCGCCCCACCCCCCACACACGCACACACATACACACATATATATATACACATACACACATAAATATACAGACAAATATATATATATATATATATATAAATGGAAGAGAGAGAGAGAGAGAGAAATTGGACCTGAGAGAGAGAGAGAGAGAGCAGCGTCGAGAGAGAGAGAGAGAAAGAGAGAGAGAGAGAGAGGGAGGGAAGGGCGCGGGAGGGAAAAAAGAAGGGGGGTAGGGTTTTTGCTGGAAAAGTTGTCACGGTCGTGTCAAGGTCTTTGACCGTGACACGAATTGTCACGGTCATTGACCGTGACACGACCGTGACAAATTGAATTGTCACGCTCGTGTCACGGTCAATGACCGTGACAATTCGTTGTCACGGTCGTGTCAAGGTCAATGACCGTGACATAAAACGCGTATTTTTTTGTCACGGTCAATGACCTTGACAAGGCTGGCCGGCTGAAAGGTGACAATTTGCCCATTTTGGTGTAGTGTCAACTGCTCCAAGATGGAATCGCGTAGCTTTGGATCCAGGTTGAATTGTTCATGTCCAACAAATACAATGTTAGATGCAAATAAATATAAATATAAATATAAATATAAAATGAAATTGAAATTGAAGTATTCATATAAATATAAATATATTACCTGTAGTGAGCTCATACGACACCTCATTCCAACTAATGTATCCCGAGCCGATGATCGTCTTTACCAGTTCGAGGGATCTCGCTAATAGCCCAGACTTGTTCTCGATGGGCATCCCCAATTTGCCATATTTGGGGAGACTAGGGGCCGAGGAGCCCTCGTCGCCTCCGCTGCCATCGTGCCCAGACGACATCATCATAATGAGCATCATCATCCTCGCCTTAATACCTGAAGGAGACATTTCCTGTAAAAATATGTTATTAATACATATCAAAATGAATTAAACGAAGACATGCAAATATGTACAATTACTACAAATAAAAACAAATTGTTACTGTTATGTACAAGAGTGAAAATGATAAAGTGCGAGAGTATTAATATGGATTCCAAAACAACAACATCTAGCTCATAATATGTACAAGAGTGAAACATCCCCACCCCCACCCCCACCCCTACTGCCCACACACACGCACACTACACAAGAGCATCTAGATCATACTATATATATATATATATATATATATATATATATATATTGTTCGATATACAAAGTAATTTTCAAAAAAAGTTGAAAAATCCCACCTCCATATGTATTAATAACATTTTAATTTACTAATTTAAAATGAGGGACAATCATATATTAATTTACTAAAAAAATTAATAATCAATCAATTCGTTTACAATGGACATTACGCACAAACACGCACACTACACACACATATACACACACGTGCACATACACACACACACACGTAGCTCCCCACCCTACCCCACCACCCACCCATCCCTGTCCCCTCCCCCCCCCCCCAACCCTGCCCCACCCCCACCCACCACACACACACACAACAGCCCCCTACCCCCAGGGGCGAAGCCAGGCCATGGCTGGGGTGGGCCATGGCCCGGTCCAACATGTGGGGAAAAAATACCCTACATATTATATATCTTAATTTTATACCCATCCCAACATTAAAAAAATGACAAATTAAGTAAAGTAGTATTAATTAGATTAATTTTCCTACATGATTTAAGTGTTCAAGTAGTAGATTAGTTTAGTAGTTAATTAAAGTAATAGAACAGTCCCAAACTGTCCAAACGGAACAATTCGAGAGATCTCATTACAGGGGTAGTGACTCTCGAACGGGTCTAAGGGCTATTGAATGCGTACGCATAAGAACTAGAAGGCTAGTATTTATGCACACTATATGTAATTTCAAAGTAATTATCAAAAAAAGTTGAAAAATCCCACCCCCATATGGACAATAATCCAGTGGTCATGCCACTGTTAAAACTAACCAACCCAACATAGATTCACCATAATCCAATAGCAATGTCAACAACAAATGTGTATCCCGTACTCCTTGATGATGCTGAAAATCAGCACCACCAGGTGAGGTGTTTGCAAGCTCAATATAGGTATGACAATGGCAGCACAGCTGTATAAAGAAGATAAGAATGAGGTGAGGATAAGAGGAATGACACCTGAATATATAAGTGGTTCAGCCAATCCGGCCTACATCCACTGTGAGTAATATCACTGAAAGAAGGCACTAATGGCCATGGATACAACCTCTCAAGTTCTCTCTCTCTACTGTGTGTATTTAGACAGAATTTCAGCTAGGGTTTTTTGTATCCGGATCCCTTTGCAAGGTAGGGGTGATCCCTTTATATAATGACTAGGGGGTGTAATGTACCCCCCCTATGCATGTAATGTGCATGGGTGTAGCTTCCTCACCAATGGGGGTGTGCCACCTGTCCTGGCCACATGTAAGTAATGATGATGAAATATTCCCCCCACATGTGGGGAATAATCTTGTTGTAACTGATCTATGCCCAGGTGTCCTTATCCAAACGTCAACAGATGCTTGGTAGTCATGTTGGTGAATGGCCTCGGCATAGGAAAGGCCGAGCTATAAAGGTTGGTCGTCCGCTCAATCCGTGAGGTGTCATGGGCTGTCTCGGCTTTATGTCAGCCGAGGTATATACCTGTGTCGGCCTGAGCCGAGTCATTGGCGTGATAATGATAAGCGATGCCTCTGGTAACCTCGGCCTCCTCCAAGGTAAGGTTCATGTTGAAGGTGAATGTAGAGCTTCTTGTTATCTTGGCCTACCGTTGACCGGGGTTACTATTCATTTGGTACCTGGGGTTGATGTTGACATCTGTGACATGAGAAGTGTCCCCGGGGAGGTGTATGCGGTAGTGTCGGCCTGCGCCGAGGTACCCTCCGCCGAGGGATGATATCGTGGGCCCCCATGCACTGGTGGGTCGGCCATCGTCTCGGCTCTTATCTCGGCCGAGGTATGCACCCCTAGGTCGAGGTCATACTTGGGTATATCAATCACCCCCCAGCCCTTAGCCATTTGCGAGAGTGGGTGGCTAGGGGGTTCTTGCCTCCGAGGTCTGCTCACCCCAAAGTCAATACCTGCATGACACTTGTCCGTTGCCAAGGCGTGCCCACTTGGTTGGCACATGCTGTCAGTTGTCCCTTGGGCTTCCCAAGGCAATGATGAGCCTTGGGAATCATGCCCAAGTATTTAAAGGTTAAAACCTTTCTTTTTCTTCTTCTTCCTCATTTCTCTCCTGTTTAAGCGATTGCTCCCCTGTTTTCTGCAAAAAAAATTCTCTCCGAAGTTAGCCTCTGCTCCAGCGATTGTTCCGCCGAGGGATACCTCACTTCCTGCGCGATATACTCCACCTTATTCACCAATCTCTCCTTCAGGTATCCTCCCTCTCCATTTCCTTCGTTTTTGATGTCTTTTATTTTGAATTTTCCGGCTAGTTCTTGAGTTTTCCGGTGAGATCTTGAGTTTTTCGGTGAGAGCTTGAGTTTTCCGGTGAGCCAGGCTTCCTGCATAGGTTCTTTGGTTTGATCTCTAATTCCCTTAACTTTTCAAGTCATATTTGTTTGTAGTTTTTAGTATATTCCCTCAAGTTTAGGGTCTGCCAAAGACTTGGGTCGTCCCCAGATGCTCAGACCCTTGTACCAACTTCTTGAAGACTTCCCATCTCTAAAAGAAAAGACCTTAGATAAGATTAGACAAATAGAGAGAGCTCAGGAAGAAGCTCGTAGGTCGCAAGAGTCTCCCATCAGACCCCTCTTTCCTCCACCTCTCAAGGTGGTATACCCTCGTCCTCCTGAAAATTTTTACCAGACAGACGTCTCTGCCAACAATTTGCCAATGTCCGAGTCTGAATCTTCCACCTCTGATCCAATGTCAGTGGACTCTTTCCAAGAGGCCATGGACTTCACTACTCAGGCTGATCAGAACCCTGACCATGCCGAGGTCTCCAGTCGTGCCTCGTCTCAAAATGGCACAAGTACCTCTGGTTCTTCTTCAGAGGTTGAACTTGTAGAGCCAAGTGTGGCTGTGCCTCCCATTCTAAATGCTATTCCGTTGTCGGCCGTCACCGAGGCCGAGTTTGCTCAGAGGTTCCCTGGTAACCCGTCCACGTATGCTCCAACCGACGTTGAGTCTGACGATGATGAGGATGTCGAAAGTGATGTAGACACATCTGAGGCGGACGAGTATGAGAGCACAATTACTGAGGTGGATCTACTGCACTTCAAGTACTTATACTCCATTAGCCCCTCTATCCACTTAAGGAGACCTCTGAGGGAAGAGAGGGCCTACCACGGTAGGGATGGAGAAATCTGCCTGTACGAGCAGATGTTCAAGTTAGGTTTTCGTCTTCCCTTCCACCCCGTCATTAGGACCATTCTATCATTCATTAACTTGGCCCCCTCGCAGCTCTCTCCCAATGCTTGGAGGGTTATTATAGGGGCCATCATCTTGTGGAGGGCGATTCACCACTCTGACCTCCCAGTGCAGGTCTTTGCTGGTTTCTACGTCCCTACCTCGGCCAAGAATCATCCGAGCTACTATCACTTTGTGGCTCGGAGGCCTGAGAAAAAGATGCTCCTGGTCACTCAGACCTCCAACCATAATTGGAAACCCAGGTACTTTTTTATCTCAGGGCCTTGGGAATTTGGTTCTTCCATTCCCTCTTCCATCTTCGAGCCGAGAATACCCCGGAAATGGGGCAAAGTTACCATGGCTTCCAGGGCCGACCCTGGACTAAGTGTGCAACATGGCAAAAGGGTGAAGGCCCTGCAGGACCAAGGGGCCCATGGGATGTTTGTTAAGTTTGAGCATCTGCTGACCCCCCAGTATCTCTCGGGGACGAGCCTGGGCGGAAGTCCCTCAGCTGACTTTGGTAAGGATTTTTATTTTGACCCAAGTGTAGCCTCTTATCATACGTACTTTATTTCTGACTCGTATCTTTTTACTTTTGCAGAGAAACCACCAGACGTTTCAGACGAGTTGTGGGAGATGGCGGCTCCAAGCTTGTCAAGGCTTGTCAAGAAGACTGGCATGAATGCCCCTCCACCTGCTCCTTCAACATCCAAGTCAAAGAAGAGGGCACCTGAGGTCCATCCTCCTGAGGATCAGAGGCCGAGCTCCAGGACCAAGAGGGCCTCAGACACTGCGATCCCCCTTACGGCCGACACGTTATCAGCCCGTCTGGACCAGTTAAAACTATCTGATAGCGTGGTCGGCCACAGCCGACAGGCCATGGATGCTCTCAACAACATGATGACCGAGGCCGACAAGCGTTTCTTCAGGTCTATGGAGACCCCCATGATGGTTGAATTTGGTCTTCACCGAGTGGTCCAGGTATAACTAGCTCTCGTCTAAAGTGCAACGTCTGATTCTGCTCTTTCTCTAATTTCTTCATTTATTGTGCAGGGTGCGGCTGCCATGTATCAGCTATCCAACTGGGCCCTGAGGAAATTGCCTCTCATCCAGAAGGGGCAGGAGGCTGAAAAAGTTGAGGGCACCCTGAAGGCCGAGGTTGCTCGTCTGAGGACCGAGTTACAGGAGGCTGAGACCAAGGCTCAGACCTCTGAAAATAAGGCCCAATCCCTAGAGAAGGACATCTCTGCACTTGTTCAGAGTCATACCAAGGCCCTGAAGGAAAAGGACGATGCTTTGCAAAGGAAAGTTGATGCTGCGGTAAAGGCTTCTCTTGCAGACGCCTCGGAGACAATAATTGTTGACTATAAGGTCTCCGAGGAGTTTGTAGGTTTTGGCCTGGAGTACCTTGAAAGGGGTATCAAGGCCACCTCCAAGTGGTCCGAGGTAAGGGAGGCCGAGGTTGGCACCATTAAGGCCTCAGATTTTGTGGGCCTCGGCTTTGCCGATGCCCAATTTGCCCAGGCCCTGCAGGAGATAGAGGATGAAGCTGCTGCCCCTGGTCAAACTGTTACTCTGGAAGGGGATGACCTCGGAGAAACTGACCCTGCAAACGAAATAGCCGAGGTGACCAATACCGAGCAGGCCAACCCTGAAGAGACATCAGACGTTCCTCATTCAGATGTTTAACTTGTATTTTCCGTTTTTTGTTTTGACTTGTAATCTTGCATGTAATTTCTCACACTTAAATATTATGCAATTTCAAGCTTTTGTTGAATGCAAATGTCTCTCTTCATCTTTATTTGTGAATGTACATGGATGCTATGCACTCTCTGAAGCCATTACTGAATGTGGTGCCATAACTGTTACTTAAGAGTCTGAGGTCCTCCAGCCGAGGTGTCCGAGCTCAGACCTCGTCACCACCAAGTGGTTATGAGGGTCTGAGGTCATCACCTAGGCCGAGGTAAGCCTCATAATAAGAGGTTATCCCCCTAAGAAATTTCACCAAATGAATGATGTTAAGGGTCTGAGGTCATCACCTGGGCCGAGGTTAGCCTCATAATTAATCACCAAATGAATGATGTTAAGGGTCTGAGGTCCTCTAACCAAGGTATCTGAGCTCAGACCTCGTCACCACCGAGTGATGTTATGAGGGTCTGAGGTCATCACCTAGGCCGAGGTAAGCCTCATAATTTCACCAAATGAATGATGTTAAGAGTCTGAGGTCCTCACCTAAGAGGTTATCCCCCTAAGAAATTTCACCAAATGAATGATGTTAAGGGTCTGAGGTCCTCCAGCCGAGGTGTTCTAGCTCAGACCTCGTCACCACCGAGTGATGTTATGAGGGTCTGAGGTCATCACCTAGGCCGAGGTAAGCCTCATAATTTCACCAAATGAATGATGTTAAGAGTCTGAGGTCCTCACCTAAGAGGTTATCCCCATAATAAATTTCACCAAATGAATGATGTTAAGGGTCTGAGGTCCTCTAACCAAGGTATCTGAGCTCAGACCTCGTCACCACCGAGTGATGTTATGAGGGTCTGAGGTCATCACCTAGGCCGAGGTAAGACTCATAATTTCACCAAATGAATGATGTTAAGAGTCTGAGGTCCTCACCTAAGAGGTTATCCCCCTAAGAAATTTCACCAAATGAATGATGTTAAAGGTCTGAGGTCCTCCAGCCGAGGTGTTCGAGCTCAGACCTCGTCACCACCGAGTGATGTTATGAGGGTCTGAGGTCATCACCTAGGCCGAGGTAAGCCTCATAATAAATTTCACCAAATGTATGATGTTAAGATGAAACAAGAATTTGCCATGGAAAATGATCTTTATTCACAACCTCTTCTCAATAAGATGGTACATTTACAATTGACAAAATAGATGCAACATTATATGAAATATCTCTTTAGGTGGTCGGCATTCCACGGGTTGGTGAAGGGTTCTCCCTCTAGGTTCTCTAACCTATACGTGCCAGGAACAACCTCTTCCATTACTCTGTAGGGGCCATGCCAGTTCGGGTGAAGCTTGTTTGCTTTCTGTAGGGTCTTTTTAAGGACTAGATCTCCTACCGCAATGGGTCTTGATTTTACCCTTTGATTGTAGAATTTTGCTGCCCTCTGCTGGTAGGCTGCTTTCCTGACCTCTGCGTCTTCCCTTCTTTCTTCAATAAGGTCCAAGTCTAACCTCCTCCTTTCCCCATTGCTGTCCTGATCATAGGTCTGAATCCGATGAGTTGGTAGGCCTATCTCCGTTGGTATGACGGCTTCTGAACCGTGTGCCAGCATGAATGGGGTTTCTCCCGTGGGTGTCCTTGCTGTGGTCCTGTAAGCCCATAGCACAGCGTAAACCTCTTCTATCCATCTCCCCTTCGCGTCTTCTAACTTCTTCTTGATTCCATCCAAGATTGTCCTATTTGTGACTTCAGTCTGGCCATTAGCCTGGGGTCGACCAGGGGATGAGAAGAACTGTTTAATCCCCACACTTTGGCAATACTTCTCCAAGGAGGCGTTCTTGAACTGGGTCCCATTATCTGAGATGAGCGTGTTTGGGAGACCATATCTACATATGATGTTATTCCAGATGAACTGAAAGGTCTTCTGTTCTGTAATTGTTATCATGGGTTCGGCTTCTACCCATTTTGAAAAGTAGTCAATGGCAACTATCAAGAATCTATAGTTGTTGACTGCTCTTGGCAAGGGTCCTACCAAGTCAATTCCCCATACCGCGAACGGCCATGGAGAAGAGATCGATATCATGGGCTGATGTGGTTGATGAGGGATAGTGGCGAACCTCTGACATTTGTCGCACCTCTTCACATAATCAGCAGAGTCCCTAGACAAGGTTGGCCACCAGTATCCCTGAGTGATGATTCTCTTGGCTAAGGGTCTTCCTCCTATATGGCTAGAGCAAGAGCCTTCATGAACCTCCTGCAAGATCCGAGGTACTTCCAATGGGTGAACACATCTGAGGAGGGGCAAAAGGAAACCTTTTTTGTATAAGATGTCTCCTACCAATGAGAACTTGGCAGCCCTGTATCTCAGCTTTTTCCTTTCCAGTTTGGACTCAGGCAGCTCCCCCTCCCTCAGGTATCTGACAATCGGGTCAATCCACGAGTCTCCCGGGTTTATATTATGACAAGGGTTACATACCTCGTCCTCCTCGATGATTGCTTTTCCTAGAACTTCAATTAGGATGGTTCTTCCCAAATCTGTCTTCATTGCTGAGGCCAGTCTTGCCAATGCGTCAGCATGATTATTGCTCAGTCTAGGCACTCTCTTCAGCTTGGACTCTTCAAAAAACTCTAGCAATCCTCTTACCTTTTTTAAGTACCTGTCCATCCTCTCATCCTTGGCCTCGTACGCCCCCAGCACTTGGTTAACAACCAACCTTGAATCACTATGAAGTAGAAGCCGCTTTACCTGCAGAGTCGTTGCCAATAGGAGGCCCGCTATCATGGCCTCATACTCAGACTCGTTGTTTGAAGCCTGAAAGTTGAATCTTAAGGCATACTCAATGTTGGCGCCATCTGGAGCTGAGAGTACTAGCCCCGCGCCGCTTCCACCATCACAGGAGGATCCATCCACGAAGAGGCTCCACACGTCTTCATCTGAAGAGAAGACCCCTTCTCTCATCACTCCTTTTTTGAAGAGGTATCGATCCTCTTCGTTCTCTTATACCCTCCTCCGAGCCTTGACTGAGACTACCTCTTCTTGGCCTTGGAAGATGTAAGGGTCTGTCTCTTCCGAATCTCGGGAGACAGCTCGGCTCTTCTCTGACTCAGCCTCTTCCCAAGTGAATTTCGCGACAAAATCTGCAAGGGCCTGCCCCTTAATGGCTGTCCTGGGATGGTAAGTAAGATCATACTCCCCTAGTTCAATGGCCCAGGTCATCAATCTCCCGGACTTCTCAGGCTTGTGCAGAACCTGTCTTAGTGGGGAGTCTGTAAGGACTATCATAGAGTGAGCTTGAAAGTAGGGTTTCATTTTCCTTGAGGCATGGATAAGAGCATAAGCCAATTTCTCCATTCTGGGGTAGTTCTGCTCAGACCCTTGTAGGGCCTTACTGTTAAAGTATACAGGCCTCTGAACTCCATCTTCTTCTCGTATGATGGCCACGCTAATAGCCGACTCAGAGACTGCCAGGTACACAAATAACCTCTCTCCTGCAATGGGCCGGGACAGCAGCAAGGGAGATCCTAAGTAGGACTTGAGTTGATCAAAGGCTTTTTCACACTCTTCGTCCCACTAGAAGGACTTCCTTAGAATCTTGAAGAATGGAGGACACTTATCCGTTGCCCTGGAAACAAACCTGTTCAGGGCAGCTACTCTTCCAGTGAGTCTTTGGACATCCTTGATACTCCTAGGAGTCTTCATATCGAGCAACGCTTTGATCTTCTCAGGGTTTGCCTCAATCCCCCTTTGGTTAACGATGAACCCCAG
Organism: Sambucus nigra; assembly: GCA_949130495.1. NCBI lineage: Eukaryota > Viridiplantae > Streptophyta > Magnoliopsida > Dipsacales > Adoxaceae > Sambucus > Sambucus nigra. The sequence goes on along the minus strand of OX422224.1, from coordinate 61,537,039 downwards.
GAACTTCCCAGCTCCTACACCGAAGACACATTTCGCCGGGTTGAGCTTCATTCTGTATGAATCCATGACATCAAAGGTCTTCTCAAGGTCTGACACGTGAGTACATGCCTTCAGGCTCTTCGTTAACATATCGTCCACGTATACCTCCATGGTCTTACCTATCTGTTCTTCGAACATCCTATTGACGAGACGCTGATATGTTGCCCCCGCATTTTTCAGACCAAAGGGCATCACTTTATAATAATACGTCCCCTTGTCAGTGATGAAGGTTGTCTTCTCAGAGTCTTCAGTGTCCATGAAGATTTGGTTATAACCTGAATAAGCATCCATGAAGCTCATGAGCTCGTGCCCTGCCGTTGCATCCACCATCTGGTCTATCCTAGGCAGGGGGTAGCTGTCCTTCGGGCAAGACCTATTCAGGTCTGTGAAATCTACACACGTTCGCCACTTTCCGTTGGCCTTAGGCACGATCACTGCATTTGAGAGCCACTCTGGATAGGTGACCTCTCATATGAACTCGGCCTCTTCCAACTTTTTCACTTCTTCCCGAATGACCTCATATTTCTCTCTGGAGTAAATTCTTCTCCTCTGCTTGATTGGCCTGGCATCCCTATCCACGTTGAGTTTGTGGGTCATGACCTCAGGGTCTATACCAGGCATGTCGGTGTGGCTCCAGGCGAAGACACTCTGCCTCTTCCTGAGAAGGCTTACCAACTCTTCCTTAATCTTTGTTTCTAGGGCCTTGCCGACCTGGATGGTTTTTTCCGGCTCGTCCTCGTTGAGGACGATGGATTCTACCTCTTCCGCGGCCTCGCCCTTCTTTAGCTTTGTTGCATCTCTCGGGTCAAGAGTGTCTATGCTGTATGTGGCGGTTGCTCTCTTATGGGCCTCCCTCTCTTCCGCTGAGTTGAAATAACACTCTCGTGTGGTGGTCTGATCCCCTTGCACTTCCCCTACCCCATACAGGGTCGAGACTTTTAGCATTTGATGGACCGTTGACGGCACGGCTTCAAACTCCTTGAGGGCCACTCTTCCGATGATGAGGTTGTAGGCCGAGTAGACATTCTCGTCCATCACAAAAAAGTTTATCTTCTTAGTCAGCCTCTTGGGCCACTCATCCCCCATACGCACATCCATCTCATACATGCCTAATGGGTGCACTTTCTCACCACCGAAGCCTATCAAGGGGTGGTGGTATGGCACTAGCCTTGATCTGCTAAGACCCAAGCTCTTGAAACAAGGCCAGAACATTACATCTGCTGAGCTTCCCCCATCTATGAGGATTCTCCCTACATCGCACCCATGCACCCTTGTCGTTATGACCAAGGGGTCATCATGGGGGGCTAAGATGCCCTTGAAGTCGAGCTGGGAGAAACCTACCACTAGGGTGTCCATGTCCACCTTCGTTCTCTTCTGCACTGCATCAGAAGATGTCAGGTTCACAACCTCTGGCCTGGCTACCGACTTGGCCTCAGCTACATGGGCCTTTCTATCCGCTACCTCAGAGCCGCCTCCTGCGAATCCCCCACGTATGGTGCCAACACCAAAGGAGATCATTCCTACCCTCTTCACTGGGGTATTGTCATCCCTCGGTGGGAGATCTGGGTCATCTCCATCATCACCCTCTGAATCATCATGCCCTCTGACTGGGGCATCGCCGCGACACCTGTCATCTCTCCTCTTCCTGGGGTCTTCTCTTCCAGCTTTCGGGGCTTTGCCGTCCACATACTTTCTCAGCTTCCCAGACTTCAGCATTTTCTCAATCTCATCCTTTAAGGCGAAGCATCTGTCTGTGACATGGCCGTGATCCTGATGGAACTCACACCAGAGGTTTTTATTCCTCTTATGCGGTGGGGCCTTCAACTTCTCTGGCCACCGCAGAGCCCTGTCAGTCTTAATCTCATTAAGGATGTGCTCACAGCTCACAGTCAGAGGAGTGTAATGAGCGAACTTGTCCTCTGCTGACCGCTTCTTCCCTTCTTTCTTGCCCTGGAACCTCCCAGCGCTACCACGATTCTCCTCCTCGTATTTGGCGGCCATCGCCTCTTCCGCATTCATCACTTTCCCTGCAGTGGATAACAGCTCTGCCATAGACTTGGGGGGATCTTCCGCTAGCTTCCATAGTAGTTTTCCCTTCTGGAGGCCCCCTATAAGGGCGGTCATGGCTATGCTCTCCTCGTAATCCTCCACCTCCAACTTCTCCTTGTTGAATCTTGCTATATAGTCTCTTAGGCTTTCACCCTTGGCCTGTTTGACATATAGGAGGTGGGTGGTCTTCTTTTGGGGCCTTACCCCAAAGCAGAAGTTGTGGATGAACTGCTCGGCCAAGCCTTTGAAGTTTTCGATCGAGTTTTTTGGAAGAGAGGTGAACCAGCTATGCGCTGCCCCTGTCAAGGTGCCCGAGAAGGCCCTGCACTTCATCTCATCAGGTATCGAGTAAATATCTGCGGCTGACTGATACATCTCGATGTGGTGCACTGGGTTAGTGCTGCCATCATACTTAGGAGTCACTACAGGAGACTTGAATTTAGCTGGGGTCGGGAACCCCACTATTCTAGCCACGAACGGTGAGCCCTCCGTGTAGCCCCTCTGTAAGGGGTCCCTGCTATTTATGAGGTCCCCTATCTTCTCCTCGAGACGTTGGATCGAGTCATTCCATGGTCTTCTCTCTTCAACTTGGTCGAGGTTGTCCCCTGCCACCTCTCTGCGGTGGATAGAGGGTTCCCCAGCCACGATCCTCTGACTGTTGACCTCTTCCTGCTCCCTGACCCTTCTCTCTAAGGGTCGGCCTTGGTCTGGCCGAGCCTGCCTATCCCCTCTTTGGGATCCTGCTGCACTCCTCGACCTTGATAGCCTGTGTCTTAGGTCATTAACCGGACCCAGCCTCTCGAAGGCCGAGCCTCTGCTCAGTCTGTCAAAAGCGGACCCTCTTGGTTGAGCCTCTTCTCTTCTTCGGCCGACACATCCTTGGCTCTGCCTAAGAGGCCGTACAGTGTTATCCGATACCTCATATGGCTCCCAACAGTCTTCCGGGGGCTCTTCAGCTTCCAGGTCATCATATCTATCCCCCGGGCAAGGGTTTCCTTGCCTCCCCAGACGCAAGCGCCTAGGGTCAGCAACGTCCCTCCTCCGCTGGGGTGCAGGTTGGTCCTTCATCGGTGCCTGGGGTGGTCCCCTGGCGTCTGGTTGGGGTTGAACCGCCGCTGGGGTGATCATGTCCGGTGAGACTCCAGGCGGCCTCATCATCATGGTTTGGCTGAGCTGGACAAATTGTTCCTTCATGGCTTGTTGTGTTGCAGCCAGGGATTTCAAAGAAGCTGCCACCTCCGCCATTTCGGACTGAGGAGCCTGACTGGAACTATCCCCTCCACCCACAAGCGGCGGAGGAGGTGGTGGCAAGTCTGGTGCCATGTATTACCACTATAGAGCTTTGAGTAGCAGGTGAGCTTAATACCTCAAAGGATCTCTTTCAATGGTGAAACAGCTCCACGCAAGGGGTGGTCTCTGGTTCACCACCAGAATCTCCGGTGAGGCTAAGCGGGAAAATTCGAAAAGATATCTTCTCGTTCCCACAGACGGCGCCAAAATGATGATGCTGAAAATCAGCACCACCAGGTGAGGTGTTTGCAAGCTCAATATAGGTATGACAATGGCAGCACAGCTTTATAAAGAAGATAAGAATGAGGTGAGGATAAGAGGAATGACACCTGAATATATAAGTGGTTCAGCCAATCCGGCCTACATCCACTGTGAGTGTGTGTGAGTAATATCACTGAAAGAAGGCACTAATGGCCATGGATACAACCTCTCAAGTTCTCTCTCTCTACTGTGTGTATTTAGACAGAATTTCAGCTAGGGTTTTTTGTATCCGGATCCCTTTGCAAGGTAGGGGTGATCCCTTTATATAATTACTAGGGGGTGTAATGTACCCCCCCTATGCATGTAATGTGCATGGGTGTAGCTTCCTCACCAATGGGGGTGTGCCACCTGTCCTGGCCACATGTAAGTAATGATGATGAAATATTCCCCCCACTTGTGGGGAATAATCTTGTTGTAACTGATCTATGCCCAGGTGTCCTTATCCAAACGTCAACAGATTCTTGGTAGTCATGTTGGTGAATGGCCTCGGCATAGGAAAGGCCGAGCTATAAAGGTTGGTCGTCCGCTCAATCCGTGAGGTGTCATGGGCTGTCTCGGCTTTATGTCAGCCGAGGTATATACCTGTGTCGGCCTGAGCCGAGTCATTGGCATGCTAATGATAAGCGATGCCTCTGGTAACCTCGGCCTCCTCCGAGGTAAGGTTCATGTTGAAGGTGAATGTAGAGCTTCTTGTTATCTTGGCCTACCGTTGACCGGGGTTACTATTCATTTGGTACCTGGGGTTGATGTTGACATCTGTGACATGAGAAGTGTCCCCGGGGAGGTGTATGCGGTAGTGTCGGCCTGCGCCGAGGTACCCTCCGCCGAGGGATGATATCGTGGGCCCCCATGCACTGGTGGGTCGGCCATCGTCTCGGCTCTTATCTCGACCGAGGTATGCACCCCTAGGTCGAGGTCATACTTGGGTATATCACTCCTTCTTATTCATCTACTCAATTAATTCATTTCATCAATTAAACTAACAATTAAAGTATACAATTATTAATTTACTAATTTACAATGAGGGGCAATCCTACTTTCATATGAAATGGGCACTAATTATTAATTTATTTTCATATAAAACTATACAATTAAAGTTACAATTAAAGCTATACAATTTATTAATTAAAGCTATACAAATGTTAAGATGGTCCCACCACACACACACACACACACACACACCACCACCACCGCCACCACCACCACCACCACCCCACCCCTGCCCCCTCCCCCCGCCACACACACATGCACACACATGCACACTTGCACACACCTGGACACACACACACCACCCCACCCCATGCCCCCTCCCCCCGCCACACACACACGCACACGCACACACACACACCTGTACACACACACACACACACCCCACACCCCTCCCCACCCCCCACCCCACCACACACACACACACACAAACCTGCTCACACACACACACCACCCCCTGCCCCCTCTCCCCACCACACACACACGCGCACACACACACACACACACCAGCACACACACACACACCACCACCCCCTGCCCCCTCCCCCCACAACACACATATATACACACACATAGAAATGAAAGAGATAGAGAGGAAAAAAATATACCTTAGAGAGAGAGAGAGAGAGAGCTGGAAATCGCTTAGAGAGAGAAAGAGAGGAAAAATAAAAAACGGTGGAAAAAAAAAGCGTAGGGTTTTTTTAACTGAACAATTTGTCACGGACGTGTCACGGTCTTTGACCTTGACAATAATTTTAGTATTGTCACGATTATTGACCGTGACAAGACGATGAGAAGTAAATTTTTCACGGACTTGTCACGATCATTGACCGTGACAAGACTTTATCCCGGTCTTGTCACGGTCAATGACCGTGACACAAAACGCGTGTTTGTTGTCACGGTCAATGACTGTGACAAGGCTAAGCGTCTAAAGGGTGCCAATTTTCCCATTTTGATGTAATGTAAATAGGTCAGGGGACGATTTGATATGATATACATGTAAATAAAATGCATGACAGTTCTGAATTTGTAATATCATAAACAAGCTTAACTCGCTCTCACAATAAGAATAATCCTCACCTCTCATCTAAATGCACAACCTAATGCAATGTCATTTATAATGATAACTATTCATCAATGCAAGAGAAATAACTCAATTCCAACTTAATAAGCTTACATTTCAGTTTTTGCACAATATGACTTACAAGTCCATTCCTCAATAGGAAACTTATTCCAAACTGTTGATTTATTAAATTCTTTAGCCATTTATAAATTACCACTATCGTGAGAATAGTTATAATCATAATATATAACGATTCTAAGACCATCCTTCTTGGAGTCACCCCACTGGATGTGCCCCTAAACAGCTATCCTTTTTCAGGGCCTATCACCAAGACTACCTGGGAATCCTAAATTGCGGCGCGTGGGAAACGGCCATATACCTTCGACAGTGAGTCATAACCATACCCGGAATTACCTCACTTCGAATAAAATAACATGACAATATAACAACCAGTCCTATGGCCGAGGACTATATTCACCCTGCATTCACTAGCCAGGGGACTTCACCTTATTCGTGTAACTTCTCTTGTGATAGCATTTAGAGAGGTATGTATATGCAAATCAATATTCACAAGATATGCCAATTTAAAATGTACATTACATTATATCCGGAGCCATATGTGTCTAATGACGTAAAACACAACATTAAATTATCTTCATATTAGTCTCCATGAATTAACGACAACTCTATAAGCCATCAAGTATAATATTACCTCAATTCAATTCTAAAAGTCCACAATTATATAATCCCACTTCCCCCTGGTCCTAGACTATCTCACTATATGAAAAGGACTCTTAACTTCTTCTAACAACTAATTAATTAATTCTCGACCTAAGCCCGAACACTCATTTTCTAACCTGGGTCATCGATTCCCTTAAAACTATACTCTAATACTCTAGTTTTACTTCATACAAGAAAGTTCCTAGGTCTAAACCTTAAAAGAAAGGAGCTAAAGAAAACTAAGGTTTTCAGGGTGAAAAACAAGGGACCGGTCGACCGCTCTTTCAGAAAATGGCCTTGTAAAAGAAGTAGTAAGCCCCTTCCCCAGGCCCGATCGACCGGTCCTAGACCACAGTGGATCTCGCTTTTCAAATATTCCTATCGAGAGAAATAGTGAGATTTTCTCTTTAGTCCCGATTGACCGGGCTCTGGACTGCGATCGACCGGCCTCATCAGATTTCACGGCCAAACCCTATTTCTAACAACCCAAAAATACAACATGGTACTTATTTTGACTATCTCGACCATTTCTGGACTAATCGCGCCCTTTAAATTGGCATCCAGGATAACATAAATTATTTCATATTCCAACATCATTTTAATTATCAATAATGATTCCATTGGAATATAAGCCATACCGGTCGCTTAAAGCACAATGACATAATAAAATATAATATGATGCTATTTATATTCACTTAACAGTAAATATGCACTCAGTAAATATTATCTCTTAAATCACTTAAAATAATATTTACTCCAACTTCCTTTATTTTATATAATTATCTCGCACGGTAAATTAATTTAAAAAATAATTACTCAAAAATAAGGGGTATTACATATCAGAGCATCAGGTTCTAGAGTCCTTAGGATCTATGCGGACTTATCAGTTAGTATGAGAGCCTCAGGTTCTAGAGTCCTTAGGATCTATGCGGGCTTATCACGTTCTACCGTAGCGTTCTTTGATATAGAGCCCTATTATTATGACTGTTTTGTTTGTATATGCTTGCGATCTTCTGCAAAGATAAATTATTGTAAATTGTATTCTGATTCAGTTGTTTCTTCTTCTTAGATGCCGCCTAGAAAAGGTCGTTCGGATAAGAGGAATCGAGTTGTAGAACCCGCACCACAGCAAGGAAAGATTAATGTCGCGGAGGTGGCTAACATCGTCGCCCAGGCAGTCAATGCTGCAATGACTGTTATGGCCTAACAATTTCCTCAAGCCCAACAACTGATAGTACCGGAGGTGAAAGCCCATGCGGGACCTTCCCCGTGGGAGAGAGTTAGATAATCTTTCTTAAAAGGTCACCCCCTATAATTTCAGGGTGGTTCTGATGTGATAGTGGCAAACCAGTGGAAGAAAGATATGCAGCATCATCTCCGAATGGTAGAGTGCAGCGGGGAATAAAAGAAGATCCTTGCCACTTTCAAACTAGTAGGAGAATCTTTACACTGGTGGGAGTCGATAACCACACCGGAGCAGAGGGATACCATGTCTATATCGTACTTTTGGGTTTTGTTTGATCGGAAGTATTTTCCTCCCGTAGTTCAAAAGGAGATGAGGAGGAAACTCCAGGATGTGGTACAAGGGAAACGTTCAGTTGCGGAGTATGAGAAGGAATTCACTCGTCTAGCAAGCTTTGTGCCGAATGAAGTAATTCCGGAGGAAAGGAGGATATCGAAGTTTATTAGAGGTTTACATTAGAGGAAAAAGCAACATTTGTTGGGAAATCCAATTTTACAAACATTTGGTAACATGATGAATGCAGCTTCGCTTCATTGCCAAGATCACCGTCTGCATGTGAAAGGGAGTAAGAAGATTCTGGATATGGGTCAAGCTAGTAAGAAATGAGGTAATGGTACCGGGGGAGCACTACCCTCATCACAAAAGTTGGTAAGTAAGTAGAAAGAGAAGGACACCCAGCAAGGGGATTCGTCCAAGAGACAACGTTTTGGGGGATTTAATTTTGGTGGATGTGATTTTAGGCACGATCAAGGTGCCCAGCAGCAGCAGCAGGTGGGCCAGCAAGGCCAAGCAGGCGAGGCAATAATGGGGCAGTTTTAAAATAATAATTGGGGCCGTTATCTGGAGCATATGGAGGGTCGATGCTTTCAGTGTGGTGAGCAGGGTCACTTTAAGAAAGCTTGTCCACAGTTGATCGGGGGATAGTTTCCTAGGGGTCCTCAGCATCAATAGGCGCATCACCAGTGCCTATTCCATCCGTCCCTCTACAACAGAGGCAACTACAATATGGGCGTGTTTATCATATTTAGGATGCTTTACTTCCTCCAGCCCCGCTCGCGCCTCCATCTATCGAGGGTAAGTTTTCTATTCATGAGTATATGGGTCGTGTGTTATTTGATATGGTCATAATGTACTCATTTATTGCTATACATTTTGCCCAATCGACGGGGTTGATTAAGTCTGCGGAGAGTACCTTTACTAGTGTGTAATCTTCTATGGGTGATGGTTCGCTTATATTCTTTGTTTGTAAAAGGGTAGGAATAGATCTTGGTAATTTACATTTTGAGCCCGATTTATTCGTCCTTGATATGGTCGGGTATGATGTTATTTTGGGTATGGATTGGTTAGTGAAATACCGTGCTATGGTAAATTGTTATGGGAGAAGTATAGTCTTTTCCATTCCGGGGCAAAAAATGTTTCTAGTGGCTATGCCTCTTTCGGAGGGAGGTTCTATGACGTACTTATATTGTATTACGGAAGAGACTTCACGTGATATAGTCATTTCCTTGGATTAGATTCCCGTAGTTAGGGACTTTGAGGATGTTTTTCAGAAGATTCAAAGTTTGCCTCCAAGTCGTGAGATCGAGTTTGTGATTGATTTAGCACCAGGAACTCGGTCGATTGCTAGAGCCCCATACTGTATGGCTCCAGTGGAAAAGAGGGAGTTAAGGGATCAAATTCAGAAATTATTAGAGCAATAGTTTATTCGGCGTAGCACATCATCGTGGGGTGCTCCTGTGTTATTTGTGAAGAATAGAGATGGTTCCCTTCGGTTATGTGTTGATTACTGGGAATTGAATAAGGTTACCATCAGGAATAAATACCCATTGCCTCGGATCGATGATTGATTTGATCAATTAAGGGGAGCGTCGTACTTCTCTAAGATAAATTTGAGGACTGGGTATCATTAATTGCGGATTTGAGAGTCGGACGTGTCCAAAACTGCATTCTTGACTAGATATGGATCCTATGAGTTTTTGGTCATGCCTTTTGCGATAACCAAAGCTCCTGCTGTATTTATGGATCTTATGAATAGAGTGTTTCGGGACTTCCTGGACCAGTTTTTATAGTGTTTATTGATGACATCCTAGTCTATTCTCAGACTGAAGTCGATCATGCTAAACATTTACGATTGGTCCTGCAAACGCTACGGGGTCATCAATTGTATGCTAAGTTAGAGAAGTGTGGTTTCTGGTTACAGGAAGTGCAGTTTTTGGGACACATTGTGATAGCTGAGGGCATTCTATAGATCCGAGTAAAGTTGTCGTAGTGAGGGAATGGGGTCAGCCTACGACGCCCATAGAGATTCATAGTTTTCTGGGTTTGGCTGGCTATTACTGCCGTTTTATTAAAGGTTTTTCTAAGATCCCTATCCCTTTCATAAATCTAAACTGAAAGGGAGTGAAGTTTATTTGGGATGATTCTTGTCAGCTATCTTTTGATGAGTTAAAGGATAAGTTGACTTCTGCTCCAGTACTCGCGTTACCAAGGCCGGGGTAGACTATTTACTCTTTACTGACGCGTCTCTGCAAGGATTGGGAGGTGTGTTTCAACAAGAGGATCGGGCTATTGCTTATGCTTCTCGCAAGCTAAAGCCCCATAAGAAGAATTATCCCGTGCATGATCTGGAGCCTGCTGCAGTAGTGTTCGCCTTGAAAATATGGAGACATTACCTCCTGGGGGAGAAGTTTAGTCTTTTCATAGACCACAAATCATTGCAATATTTATTCTCGCAGAGGTATTTGAATATGCGACAACGTAGATGGTTGGATTTTGTGAAAGACTATCAATTTGAGATTAATTATCACCCGGGCAAGGCTAATGTGGTAGCGGAGTCGAAAACTCGAGGGGGAGTTAGTGAAGGTATGGAAGGCTAAATGGAAAGAACTTAACCAGGAGGATGTTGTAGCAAGGGCGTTCATGTCAGTGTTGACCGTTACGCCTGCGATTGTGACGAGAGTCATAGAAGCTCAAGGGAGGGACAAAGATTGTCAAGATTGAATACGCCAGTTGTTAACCGAGGGAACGAAATCCTAATCTATAAGTTCAGAGGGTGGGTTACGTTTCCACGAGAGACTTATTATCCCGGATGAGGGAGATTTAAGACATGCTGTTATGACTGAATCTCATGGGTCCAGATTTGTAGTACATCCTGGTGGAGACAAAATGTACTAAGACATGCGCCGTCAGTATTGGTGGGAGGGTATGAAAAGGGACATCTCTGAATTTTTTTCCCAATGTACTACTTGTCAATTGGTGAAAGTAGACCATCAGCGACCAACGGGATTGTTACAACCTTTAGAAATACCGGTATGGAAATGGGAGAGTATCTCGATGGATTTCATCATAAGATTGCCAACATCATAAAGCGGTCATGATTCCATTTGGTTTATCATCGATTGTCTGACCAAGTCGGCACATTTCTTACCGGTACAAACGGATTACAATACGGCTCGTTACGCCCGGCTATTTATTACGGAGATTGTGAGACTCCATGGGGTGCCCATTAATATAGTCTCCGATCGAGACAAGATTTTTATGTCCCATTTTTGGCGAAGTTTCCAAGAAGCAATGGGAACCGAATTGAAGTTGAGTAACTCCTACCACCCACAAACAGATGGACAAACGGAAAGAGTCAACCAGAGGTTGGAGGACATGCTTAGAATGTGTGTACTTGACTTCAAAGGAGGATAGGAGCAATACCTTCCCTTGGTCGAATTTGGTTATAATAATTCGTACCAATTCACAATAGGTATGGCAACCTATGAAGCATTATATGGACGATCATGTAGATCACCTACTTGTTGGTTGGAAGTAGGGGATAATAAGCTTTGGACCTGAAATGATCCAAGACACCTCTTCAAAGATTGAGCTTATTCGCAACCGCATTCGAATTGCTCAAGACCGTCAAAAGAGTTATGCCGATGCAAATAGAAGGCATGTTGAATTGGAGGTAGCAGATTAAGTTTTAGTATGGGTGTCACCAATGAAGGGTATAACGCGATTTGGGAAGAAAGGCAAGTTGGCACCTCGCTATATAGGCCCTTTTCTCGTTATTGCTAAGGTAACCCCTATAGCTTATCAACTCGCCTTGCCGGAATGCCTAAAACAGATTCATGATGTGTTTCATGTTTCATCCTTGCAGAAGTACAAAAGGTGTGATAGAGCTCACTGGCACATTCTTTTGGATGATATCGAATTGCAACCCGATATCTCATACGAGGAACAACCAGTTGCAATCTTAGATCACGGAGAGCATAAGCTAAGGTCAAAGGTGGTGCCCTTGGTTCGGGTTCAATGGGGACATCACAATGCCGAGGAATCGGCATGGGAGCGTGAGGACGATATTCGAGAGAAGTATCCACACCTCTTTTTACAAGGTACGCCTGAATTTTGAGGGCAAAAATTCCCTTATAAGGGGGGGAGTATGTAATACCCCTTATTTTTTAGTAATTGTTTTTTTATAATAAATTGACATGCGGGTTAATTATATAAAATACAGGAAGTTGGAGTAAAAATTATTTTAAGTGATTTAAGAGATAATATTTACTGAGTTTTGCATATTTACTGTTAAGTAAATGTAAATAACATCATATTATGTTTTATTGCGTCGTTGTGCTTTAGGCGACGGGTATGGCTTATATTCCAATTGAATCATTATTGATAATTAAAATGATGTTGTAACATGAAATAATTTATGTTATCCCATATGCCAATTTTGGAGGGGGCGGTTAGTCCGAAAATGTTCGAGATAGTCAAAATAAGTACCATGTTGTATTTTTGGGTTGTTAGAAATAGGGTTTGGCCGTGGGATCTGATGAGGCCGGTCGACCAGGCCTAAAGAGGAAATCCCAGTGCTTCTCTCGCTAGGCATATTTGAAAAGCGCGGTCGACCACGGTCTAGGACCAGTCGACAGGGCCTTGGGGGAGGGGTTTACTGCTTCTTTTACAAGGCCATTTTCTGAAAGCGCGGTCGACCGAGAGTCAGGGGCCGGTCGACCGGTCCCCTGTTTTTCACCCCGAAAACCTTAGTTTTCTTTAGCTCCTTTCTTTTAAGGTTTATACCTAGGAACCTTCTTGCATGAAGTAAAACTAGAGTATTAGAGTCTAGTTTTAAGGGAATCGAGAACCTAGGTTAGAAAATGAGTGTTCGGGCTTAGGTCGAGAATTAATTAATTAGTTGTTAGAAGAAGGTAAGAGTCCTTTTCATATAGTGATCTAGTCTAGGACTATGGGGAAGTAGGTTTATATAAGTGTGGATATTTAGAATTGGGTTGAGGTAATATTATACTTGATGGCTTATAGAGTTGTCGTTAATTCATGGAGACTAATATGAAGACAATTTAATGTTGTGTTTTACATCGTTAGACCCATATGGCTCCGGATATAATGTAATGTACATTTTAAATTGTCATATCTTGTGAATATTGATTTGCATATACATACCTCTCTAAATGCTTTACGCGAATGAGGTGAAGTCCCCTGGCTAGTGAATGCAGGATGAATATAGTCCTCGGTCATAGGACCAATTGTTATATTGTGATGTTATTTTATTCGAAGTGAGGTAATTCCGGGTATGGTTATGACTCACTGTCGAAGGTATATGGCTGCTTCTCACGAGACGCGATTTAGGATGCCCAGGTAGTCTTGGTGATAGGCCCTGGAAGATGATAGTTGTTTAGGGGCGCATCCAGTGGGGTGACTCCCAGAAGGATGGTATTAGAATCATTATATATTGTTATTATAACTATTCTCACGAAAGTGGTATTTTATAAATGTCTAAAGCATTTTATAAATCAGCTGTTTGGAATAAATTTCCTAATGAGGAATGGACTTGTAAGCCATATTGTGAAAAAACTGAAATGTAAGCTTATTAAGTTGGAATTGATTTATTTCTCTTGTATTGATGAATAATTATCATTATAAATGCCATTGCGTTAGGTTGTGCATTTAGATGAGAGGTGAGGATTATTTTTATTGTGAAGAGCGAGTTAAGCTTATTTATGATATTAGAAATTCATAACTGTCATGCATTTTATTCACATGTATATCATATCAAACTGGCCCCTGACCCGTTTATATCTCTTTGTTTTGTATGAATCTCTTTTACGCCCAGGTGCTCTGCCGCAAGGACGCCCGTGTTGATCCTTCCTTGCAAGTGTCCAGGAGCTATAACATTTTTGTGGATGTTGTAGAATATTTGTTATATACGCCTCTATCTTTTATGTACTCTAGTTATGATCAGTTTAAACATTCATGCGTGTTGCCCAAGTTGTGTACTTGCTTACATAATGTGATATTTACAGGGGCGGAGCCAGGATTTGAAGCTGGAACGGGCTAACACCGGAGGTTCGGGAACGGGAGCCCTCGAGCCGAATTTTTTTTTAAGTTATTTAAAAAATTTTGACGAAAATCATCAAAATTCCTATTAAGGGTTGGCTGAATTTAAATTTCGGGTGGGCTAAATTTAAATTTTAACACTACTTTTTTTTTAGGGGCAGGTTGGCTCCCTCCCTAGCCGACCAATAGCTCCGCCCCTGGATATTTATTTTAATACTCGGTGTAACCGCTTGTATTGCTCTGTTAACCGACAGCTTATTCGGTTATTATGTTGTGAATGATTGTTAAACTGTTATCTGTCTTTATTTATATCCGCCTTTTTAAATTGGATTGTCTAAATGGTTTTCTTTAAACTTACAAAATAATTTGACATCCGTTTTCTAAAATAATTGGTGGTTATCTCGTATTATTATTTTCACGACAGTGATGCTAAGAATGGACCATCTATGATTCCTGTATTTATTGGAGTATCAGGCTGGCCACCTCCTATTTTAATAAGTGGAGTGTCACAATTTATATACAACGGTGCCCTATCCAGAAATATTTTCTAGCTCCGCCATTGTTCATAAATTTGCGTGTTATGTTGAGTTTGGTATTATGTTATGAAACCATTTTAAATGAGAGTAATATAATATAATATTATATTTATATAGAGAGAAAAGCTTTTCGTATCGAGTAAATGCACCGGTTTTATCAACCGAATAATGTGGCCATCTGAGATGGCAGCCACTCACACCATTTAATAAGCCAAAAAATCTATTTATTTTTACAATATATAACCATTATTTATTTTTACAATATATAGCTTTCAAATTAAAAAAAAAATCAGTCTAATTAAAAAACATAAATACAAACCAATTAAAAAATTACATAATGTGATTATGAATCTTTTATTTTTTAACAAACACATTCACGATCCAAATTAAAACGTGACGCGACATTGAGTCGTACTTTTTTATACCGTTGGTGCTGATCATTTTATTACTATTTAAAAAAAAAATCATTTTACTATATTTAAAAAAATGGTTCGCACCAGCAGTATGTATTGGCAGTCCGATCATCTATACATATCGTTGGCGCAAACTATTTTTTTTAATATGTTGGTCCACGCCAGCAGTATGCATAGGTGGTCCGGCCACCTATACATACTGCTGGCGCGGACCAACATATTAGAAAAAATGGTCAGTGATCAGCTATTGTCGTTGGCGCGGATCCATATCGTTTAATGGATGTGGGTCCGCGCCAACGGCACTAACAAATCGATTTAAATTTATTTTTTTTATTTTGATAAAGCTTTTTTTTATTCTTCGGTAAAATTGTTGCGATACGTGATATGCCGTGTAGTGATTGGTTTTTGTATTATGAATGTGGTTCCGCGCGAGTGACAATAACCAGTATTTTTTTTGTTTTTGTTTTTTTCATTAAAAAATCTTTCGTGTTTTTCATTAAAAACATCTTTTTGCTAAAAAAAATGTTTTTCTAATATATTTTTCTTTTGCTAAAAAAACATCCATTAAATAATGTGGATCCGCGCCAGCGACACTAACCAATTGCGATTAGAGACATCAATTTGTTTGCCCTTCTTATGCCATTTTTTTTTGTAAATGTAATGTAAAAAAAACTATGGTGTTCGTGTTAAATAAAAATTAAAATTTCTAATCATGTTATATTTTATTTGAGCTGTGTTCGTATTTAATAAAAAAAATGATTTTTTTGTCATGTCACATTTGTTTTGATCATTTTGATTACCAGTGTTACGATCGACAAATAAAAATCATGAATCGACAAAAAAATATTTTTTGTTTTTTATTTTTGTTAAAACAGTTTTTTTTTTTTGTAAAAGCATTCCTCGTTTTTTTTTTTTTTTTTGTGTAGAAAGCAACAAACGTATATATTATTCAGCATATATAGTGTGGATGAGTGGTGCCACACTGCCAACTCAGCAACCACCTCAGTCGGTTGGCTAATCCGGTAGATTGAAACCGGTTCCTATAGCATTCCTCTTATATATATTATGAGTAATGCTACACACACATACTCTTAGTACCAATTTAGTACCGAATGTGCTTTAAATATATTGTACCATAGTAGGCTCTATACTTTGAATGGTGGAATCTACACTTTGATACATGTATTTAAAACGCATTCGGTACTACATTAGTACTGGGTGTATGTATATTTATTCATATATTATATACAGACGCCTTAGTATCACGGGGTTAGACTTATGCGGAGTACGTGACATTAGGTACACTAAACCCAACGACCGTTGAATAACGCGGGAATATCTGAGCTTCCTTTAGCTATCCATTCCCATTCATAACCGCCTTAACATAACTAACATGAACACGCCTTCCCAATATTCCACTGCATCACAATTTAATCCATCACTTAATAAATCTTCATACAACCTAAAACTTTCCATCTTATGAATTATATGGTTTCAATTTCATTTCTCTTGTGTTCGATTCTTCTGAGCTGGGTCCCAGGTAAATTTCCCTCTTATTGATATTATTTTTATTTTTATTTTTTAATTATTGCACAACTAGTTGATCAAACTTATGTACGTAAAAGCATATTATATAGTTATTAAGATCCGGGGTTTTAGCTAGCAGTATTTTTAAGAACTTTTTGTGTAAATTATAGTACATCTTTGATTGGTTTATTTTATATTTGTGTTGTGTAAGTTGAAAAGAAGGGGAAGGTTGGAAGATGACTTGAAGGGCATTTTTGTCTTTTTAAGTCTAATTTCATTTATCATCTAAATGTGTTAAAAGACTATCTAGAGGAGGGTGGGCCTAAGTGGTTGTTTGTTTTTACCTCTTAATCTAAATTTCATTAAGACTTAAGATGTACTAAATAACGTTTGAGATTCATATTTTAGACTTCAGGCTTTAAATTGAAATTTCAGATTCAGATTTCAAACAAAAAATAAATGCAGCACAAGTCTTTTTATTTTTTTTAGAGAAGGGGGCGTGGGGGAGTTTATAAAAGAAAACTATGTTTTTGCATAACATTATTAAGGCTACATTTATTTTTGGATCCAATACCAAAAAGTCCCTCAAACATTTTTTAATACACACTTAATCCAAGCCTTTTATTTTGTACCAAAAAGGTCCGTGCTAGCGGCATGCTAAAACCTTTTTGGCATGGTGAAGTACTTTTTGGTACAAAATAAAAACATTTGGACTAAACGTGTATTAAAAAAATTTCAAGGGACTATTCGGTATATCCCTTTTTTTTATGTCTGAAAGGTGCTCTCAATAAATGATTTTAAATTTCAGATTCAGATTTCAGAAGTAATTCTACCTCTTAATCATTAAGAGACAAAAATTAACATTAAACTCTTAATCATTTAAAAAAACAAACACCATTTTGTATCTCTTAAGTCTGAATGGTTCAGACTTAATAAAAGTAACAACAAACGACCCCTAAGTTGGTCTATACATTTCGTTAGATTTAATAATTAGTTGCTTGACAAGTTAGTTAGGTCAAAAATTTATTTTATCACTCTATGCCGAAAATACCTGCAAACCATGCCTAGACCCATTATTTGTAACGAAATAACATTTTTTATTCATGTATTTTTTTTTTTAAATAAAAGTTTTACGGTTATTTTGGATATTGAGTTTGGTACTAATTTCCATGAGATTGAGTGGAAAAGTTAAGAGAAGGGTCACTGGTGCAAACTTAACATAAGGTGTGTTTGGGAACCCAGGGCATGGAATTGGAATTGGAATTGGAAAATTATCAGTTCAAATTTCAAAAATTTAGAACTGAAAATTTTTCAAATCAAATTCCAAACCATGGAATTGGTTTCCCAAACACTTCCACAGTTTAGGGGTTTAAATTTGAAAAAAAAAAGGAAAGAGAAAAGCTTGAGGGCAAAAGGAAAGAGAAAAGATTGAGGACGACAGTGTTACAATGTGCAAACTTCGGGGACACCAATGTAATTTACTCTTTTATGTTCTAGAGTTGATTAATTTCTAAATAGATGAACCTGGGGTACATATTTATGTTCTAGAGTTGATTAATTTCTAAATAGATGAACCTGGAGCACATATTGAATTGTTGTTTTTTCGTTTGATATAAGTAGTTAAAATTTGAGGAGTGGTGACTTTTTGGAGTACTTAAATTTTGGATTATCTAGTGTGTGTTGATATTGAGTTCTTGATAGAGAATGATTTTTTTTTTTTAAATAAGTATGTCATATAAAATCCATATACAGACCGGACAAAAAATAATAGACAACACCAAAGGGGGAACCCCACCCAATACATAAGTCTACTCAATTATATGCAATTCTTCCATAAAATCCGCAAAAAGAGGTAGAGAAATGATATAATCTTTCTTGTGCCAATTGAGCAATGTACTAAAAAACAAGTAATGAAAGTCTAGAGGGAGCTAATTCCTTTCCTTCGAAACACCTCATATTTCTTTCACACGGCACTGTCCAAAAAATGCAATGCGGTACTATGCTCCAGACATTCCTCACCCCCTTCCACCTCTTAGGTAACTGCCATGCTGCCAACAAATCTCGCATCGTCTCATACATCGCCCATTGAACCCGACAAAGGGAGAAAAAGATATCCCAAAGCCCACTCGTCACCCAACAATGCAATAACAGATGGTTAGTTGTCTCTTCTGCCTCCTTACACAGCCAACACCGACTAGCCATTCTTCTATCCCTCTTTCGTAAACTCTCTGATGTCAATATAGCCTGCATAGCTGCGGTCCATACAAAGAAAATAACTTTCGGAGGCGCGTTAGGTCTCCAGACCCTTTTCCATGGAAAAGAATTACTCTTCACCCCATTCAATTGGCATAATAGTCATTAACAGTGAAAACACCATCCCTACCTCTAGCCCATCTCAAATTGTCCTCCCCTCCCATCGGGACCGGAGCCGTTTTCAATCGGTCAAAAAATGCCTCTACCTCCTCTAATTCTTAATCCCGAAGTATCATTCTAAACTTTGGGTTCCAACTCTCCTGATCACCAACTCACAGCAGATGATGAATCACCAACCTCGCCTTTCCTCCTCCAACGCGAAAAATTCCTAGGAAAATTTCCTTTAAAGTGCTATCCTTCCGCCATATATCTTTCCAAAATCTGATTCTTTTCCCACTCCCAGTCCCAAGGTGGAACAACGTGAATCGAGAAAAGTCTCCCCATCCCTTCGATATGTTCTTCCACAACTCCACTTCATGAGCAAAGCACCCCCCTCTCGGACCCCACCCATACAAAGAGTCCACCCCTAGCCACCACTGCTTTTCTCCACAATTTGTTCTCCTCTCGAGGAAATCTTCACAACCATTTTCCCAACAACGCCTTCTTGAAATACTCTAGACTTTTCACACCTGCACCCCCTACCTTTGTTGTCTTACATACATCATCCCAACTCACTAAAGGTATTTGAAGATATCTTCATTACCTCTCCACAAGAAATCCCTCATCATCTTCTCTAATATCTCACGAATTGAAAGTTGCAACGGCAGAATCGATATGAAGTAAGTAGGAAGACTCGAAAGTGTGCTTTTAATCAATGTTAACCTGCCTCCTTTTGAGAGAAAACACTTCTTCCATCCCGCCAATCTCCTTTTGACCCTCTCCAGGATTGGATTTCAAATCACTTTGGACTTAAACTTGGCCTCCAAAGGAAGACCAAGATACGAAGCTGAAAGGGAGCCCACACTACACCCTTAGCAAAATATCCCACATTCTCACCTCCCCCAACCAGAATCATATACTAGACACAAACTTAAAGATCCTCAGCAACAATCTCAACGTTCTCACTTGCTCCTCTCGACGTCAAAGAAAATGATAGTATCATCCGCCAATAGGAGATGAGAGATCCTAACGGAATAGGTATTGGGATTACCAATTAAGAACCCACTAATCAACAGGGCTCTATAACTCTGCCTAATTACCTACTAAGTGCCTCCATAACCAAAATGAAAAGGAAAGGAGAGAGAGGGTCACCTTGAAGAAGCTCCCTAAAACTTGGAAAAAAAACTCTAGAATCCCATTAACCAACACTGAAAATCTGACAAAGGTTATGCAACATTTGATCAAACGGCACCAATGCTCCCCAAAACCCATCATCTCCAACAAATATAAAAGGAACCCCCAATTCATATGATCATACACCTTTTCTATGTCAAGCTTATAAATAATTCCAAGCTTACCACTTCTCAATCTGAATTCGACAAGCTCATTAGCCACCAACACCGCGTCAAGAATTTGCCTACCCCCCACAAAAGCATTTTGAGCTTCTGAAATGATTGGATCCATAACCCTTCTCAATCTTACTGACAACACCTTGGAAAGAAGCTTATACACATTTCCCACCAAACTAATAGGTTTGAAATCTCACACATCTACCGACCCCCCTTCTTAAGAACCAGAGTTAAGAAACTAACATTCAAACTTCTCAAAAAATAGCCCCTTTCATGGAAATCCATAAAAAAGCCATCAAATCCTCTCACAACTGATCAACAGTGCTGAAAGAAAGCCATAGTGAAACCATCCGGACCCAGGCCTAAACCTTGCAATTTCAAGAATGGTTCATTTGGTTGTTAGAATCTCTAAGATTGCTGCTAATACTGGAATTGTGAGATCATATTCTGAATTCATGTGTTTTATTTTCCAAACAATCTATCTATTAAGGGTTATTTTAGGCTGACACGATTTTTGTGACACAATGATGTGTCATGTCTTAAATGATAATCAGTGGACCCGAGACACCAATCTACAAATGTAGACAAGACTCATTAGTCTGTCAGCACAAAAATATGTCAAAATACTATGATGCGTAGAATTACTCATCAATATATCAATCATTTGGATTCCTTTCTCTTGTGTTTCGTCATTTTGATTGATTGTACAACCTTGTGGATAAAATTCATGTTCTAGAGTTAAAGATCCAAATGTTTAACCTAACAGTGGATCAAATCTGTATTACAGATAATACCCAAATGTTGAAGCTAAAGGTAGATAAAATTATGTTTTAGAGTTGAGATCCAAATGTAAGCTAACAGTAAATCAGATTTACATTTTAAGATTAATATCCAGATGCTTATGCAAATTTTCTAGAAATTTAATAAACAAATATACAGTAATGATTCAAATGCTTTAGCTAACAGAGTTTTCATATTCTGGAGTTGATTAATTTCTAAATAGATGAACTTTCATGCTAGAGTTGATTGATAGTACAAAATTGTGGATCAAATTAATACACTTGAACTCATAGAAAAAATATCAGTTGACATGATTTTTTAGAATGTGGGCACAATTGTATTGCTTTCTGGAAACATAGTAAACAATTGTATAGTTCAGGCTACTGCTAACACTAACTTTATGATATCTCATTCTGTGCCCCGATTTTCCAAACAATCAAAGCAATCAGTTGATTGTTCTTTTGGACATATTATAACCCTTTGGATCAGATGCAGGTTCTAGAGTTAAGATCCAAATGTTTAATCTAACGGTGGATCAAATTCCTGATTTAGAGTTAAGATCCAACTATTAAAGCTCACAGTGTATAATGTTATAGAGTGTACATTTATTTATTAGCGTAAATAACAGTAAAACCCTGAACTTATGATGTCTTACAAACCACCCAAAATGTATAAAAAAAAATGATAAAACTTTGTTCTTTTGCATAAAAAATGTTAATTTTTTTTACATTTTGGGTGGACTGTGACACAGTTCAGGGGGGTTTATTGTAGATGCATGCGTTTCGTAATTGTAGGACATTCGATTTGATTAGATGGAGTTTGAGCGTTGGTGTATTAGTGGCGGATTTTAATTTTGGATTGTTCCGTGCTAATACGTTGTCATGGAAAGATAAGTTTAAAATAAGCAATACAATTTCAGCAACTGGTCGATTGGCTGTTAGAATCTCTAAAGTTGTTGCTAAAACTGTAAGTTGTGAGAGGAAACAGGCAAATTAGTACCAGTTTTACTAGCATTTTCCACTGAAAATTTCGTATTAACTCTGGCACTTATGATTGATTTGCTTCAGAATGTATTATAAATTAGGAAATTCGGATGCAAACAATTTGCAAAATTGACTTATCTATGTCTATGAATATCTATCCTACAAGTAACAAGAAGAAACAACCGAGCAATAAAAGAACTATTCTACCCCAAAAGACGATAAAAGTATGTAAAGGGTCTTTATTTTATATATAAATATACTTCTTCACTCTCAAAAGTTCTTATATTCCTTTTCACATTATTTTCCTTTTCACGGTGAATATACCAAAAAAGACATAAGGGGCATATCTTTGTGGTGTATTTTTGGCTCTCCGGTGGCTTCCCATTGGTTCACGGCTGTTTTGGGAGAAAAACAGATTTTTCTCGATATTTACAAAATTGCCACTTTGAGGAAAATCTATAAATAGAAGCTTATTTTCTGTTTTTGTGTAGTGCTGTTTTTTTCAGCAAGAGTGAACATTTTGTGAGTTTTTCAAAGAGAAAAGTGAGTGAGAGCTTCTTGTTTAAGATTAGTTCTTGTGCTTGGTTGTGAGTGACTTTCTTGGAGAGATAAAGAGTGTGAGTGTGTAACCTTGTGGCTCCTCCATTTATCAAAGAAAGAAGAAATCCTACCATTGTGGATGTAACCCTTGTTTGGGTGAACCACGTTATATTGTTGTCATTTCTTTGGTTTGATTGCTTGTGTGTTCTTGTTATCCTACTTGTTGATTGTTGATTGGAATCGTTTTGAGTTTGCACACTTAGTTTTCATTAGGAACAAGGTCTTGGGTGTTTTTCGCACACCAAGTGTTTGGTAAAATTCCGAAGTGAGTTTTATGTCTTGGTTGCTTAACATAGGACTGTTTTAGCGCAACAAGTGGTATCAGAGCTTTGGTTGCTTGGTTTGCTCGGTATTTTGGTTCGGCTTGAATCAATTTGAGTGATATTGGCATAAGTTCTAGAATTTGTTCCAAATGGCGGAGGAGGTGTCGCGTACTCTCGAATCAACTTCTACAAGCGGAGGCTCTAAGAAGTGGGATCCTAGTTATGGATCCGGAGGCTCAATGAAGTTTGAGATAAAATCTTTTGATGAGAAAATTAATTTTGGCTTGTGGCAAAGAAGGATGCGGGGTGTTCTTGTTCAACAACGGTTGGTTATAACATTGTTGGGTATAGAGAAGCGTCCGGTGGATATGACCGAAGCCGAATGGAGCGATATTGATCAAAAGGGTATTTCTTCAATTGAAATGTATATCACGGATGATGTGCTCAATCACGTGATATCGGAAACTACGGCTAAGGGCATGTGGGATCAATTGGAGGAGATTTATTTGGGCAAGTCTTTGTCAAATAAATTGTTTCTAAAGAAGATGCTCTTCAAGTTAGAAATGAAAGAGGGTGGTGATATGATGAAGCATATAAATGTCTTCAATGCTTTGATCAATGATTTGAACCGGATTGATGTTCAATTTAGCGAGGAGGATCGAGCGTTGTTGTTGCTTGCTTCGTTGCCCGATTCATATGAGCACTTTGTCACCACACTTATGTTTGGGAAGACTACTCTCAAGTTCAATGATGTAATGCAGGACATTATTTCTCACGTGTCCATGAAGAAGAAAAATGGTAGCGGTGGAGGTAGTTCATCTTCTCAAGGTGAAGGCTTGATAGCCAAGGTTGGTGGTGGTGGACGAAAAGGAAGGTCGAAGTCTCGGGGTGCAAATAACCGGGGCTTCCAAAGGTTTCAATCTCGAGACATTAGCACGGTTGAGTGTTTCAAGTGCCATAAAAAGGGTCACTTTAAACGGAATTGTCCGGAGTGGAAGAAAGATGATAAGAAAGGAGACGCTACTAAGGATGTGGCCGGTGTTGCTACTTTTGAGGAAGGCGAAGAGGTTCTTACTTGTTTTTCCGCCGATCACGTTGATGGTTGGATTCTAGATTCCGGATGTTCATACCGCATGTGTCCGAACCGGGAATGGTTTGAGGATTACACGTCCAATACCGGTGGTGAGATTCTCATGGGAAACAATGCTACGTGCAAAGTAGTGGGAATCGGGTCAGTGCACATAAATATGTGGGATGGGGTTGTCCGAACCTTATGTGAAGTGAGGCACGTTCCGACACTTAAAAAGAACTTGATTTCCTTAGGCGCACTCGATTCAAAGGGGTGTGTGATTCAAGCCGAGGGTGGGGCTTTGAAGGTCAAAAGGGGATCGATGGTGATTTTGCGTGGCACAAAATTACCGAACAATCTTTATAGATTGAAGGGAAATACGGTAGTGGGTGGAGCGGCAGTCTCCACGGAGCCTGAAATCGACGAGCTACAATTGTGGCACATGAGACTTGGTCACATGAGCCAACGGGGCATGGAAGAACTTCATCGACGAAAGTTGTTGAAAGGGGTGCACGAATGCAAGCTCGGTTTTTGCAAGTATTGTGTGATGGGGAAGCAAACTCGAGTGCAATTCACTATATCTACGAACAAGAGTAAAAGGACTCTTGACTATATTCATTCCGACGTGTGTGGGCCTTCGGATGTTGTTTCCATAGGCGGCTTTAGATACTTTGTGACTTTCATAGATGATTATTCACGAAAAGTGTGGGTAACTACTTGAAGGAAAAATCGGAGGTTTTCGAGAAGTTCAAGGAGTGGAAAGCCATGGTGGAGAATCAAACGGGGAAGAAGATCAAGTATTTGAGGAGCGACAACGGGGGTGAGTATAGAGATGGTGGGTTTCACAAGTATTGTAAAGATGTGGGCATCACAAGGCACTTTACCGTTAAGAAGACTCCACAACAAAATGGGGTGGCGGAGAGGATGAACCGTACCATTATGGAAAGGGCAAGGTGCATGAGGTTTCATGCCGGGTTACCGAAATCATTTTGGGCAGCGGCTCTTGATCACGCCGTGTATTTGGTGAATCGGTCACCAAATTCGACTCTTGGTTTGAAGTGTCCGGAGGAAGTATGGTCGGGGCACGAGGTCGACTACTCTACTTTGAGGGTGTTCGGATGTCCGAGGTACGCTCACATTCCTAGTGACGAGAGGACTAAAAATGACCCGAGAACTTGCCGGTGTATTTTCCTAGGCTATGAAAAAGGGGTGAAGGGGTTCAAGCTTTGGGATCCGTCTACGAGGAAGCTAGTTGTTAGCCGGGATGTGAGGTTTGACGAGACGTCCATGTTGAAGGCCAAGGAGTTCCTTGAAGTTGCCGATGACGGTGGTGTTAGAACCGTCGAGATTCCTTTGGTATTTCCGAGATCATCAACCACCGACAGTGATAGTGCATCTACTAGTGGTTCAAGTGATTCTCAATCGGGTGATGACACGGTTGAGGTGGAGCCGAATGAGGATGATTTGGGAGAGGAGTCGGTTGAGGTGGAGGACACTTAACGGGTGGAGCAAGTGCCATCCATAGCACGTGACAGAGAGCGTAGGGAGATCAAGCCACCATCTAGGCTTGGTTGGGAAGAGGTCAATTACGCTCTTATTTCTAGTGAGGGTGATCCAATGACATACAAAGATGCCATTAATTGTGATGTCAAGACGAGTTGGATGGGTGCTATGTCGGAAGAGATGGAAGCTCTACGAAAGAACTCTGTGTGGGAGTTGGTTCCTAAACCCAAGGGGCGACACATTGTTGGCTCTAAGTGGGTGTATAGGAAGAAAGAGGCAATTAACAAAATAGAAGAACCGAAGTACAAGGCAAGGCTCGTAGCGAAGGGGTTTTCACAAAAGGAGGGGATTGACTATGATGAGATCTTCTCCCCGGTGGTGAGGCATACTTCGATACGGGTGTTGATGGCAATGGTTGCTCAATTCGATATGGAATTGGAGCAGATGGATGTGAAAACGGCTTTTCTTCACGGTGATTTGAAGGAGCTTATTTACATGGTGCAACCGGAGGGGTTCAAGGAAGTGGGAAAGGAAAATCATGTGTGCCGTCTTAAGAAGTCATTGTATGGGCTTAAACTAGGGCTGTGTTTCGGCCGGATCGGATCGGAAAATGCCTATTCGGAAAAAATTCCGATTTTTTCCGAAATAAAATAACTATTCCGATTTCCGATCCGATTTTTTCGGAAAATTAAAAAAATTTCCGAATTCGGAAAATCGGCAAAAATCGGAAATTCACAAAATATATTAAAAATCCAGAAATTTCGGAAATTCCAAAATTTCAAAAAAATAAATTATGGATTTTCGATTACTCGAAATTCTCATTTTAAAGAAACAATGAAAATAGCTTAACCCAACATGTAAACACATGAGGATTTGGCTCATTTTTCATTTGTGTAGAAATTAGGAGGATATTCTCCTTTTATAGAGCATATTTTGGAGCCCTCTCCCTCTCCCAACCGATGTGGGATATGAGAAACTTTCAAAAAATCGGAAAAGAAATCGGAAAAATCGGATCGGCATAGTTTCGGAAAAATCGGATCGGAAAAATCGGAAAATCGAAAATTCAGAATTATTTCCGATCCGATTTTTTTCGGAAAAAACGGAAATCGGAAAATCGGAAATCGGCAAACTAAAATTTCACTCCAAATTCGGAAAAAATCGGATCGGAAATCGGAAAAATCGAAAAGTTCAGAAAAAAAACACAGCCCTAGCTTAAACAGTCGCCACAACAATGGTACCTACGGTTCGATACCTTCATGTTGTGGGTTGGTTACACGAGATGTGATCATGGCCATTGTGCATATTTTCGGTTTCTTGATGATGGTTCGTTTGTTTTGTTAATGCTCTATGTGGATGACATGCTCATTGCGTGTCGGGACATGTCATGGATAACGGAGCTCAAGGTGGAATTGAGCCGGGAGTTTGACATGAAGGATCTTGGTGCGGCGCAAAAGATTCTTGGTATGGAGATTAGACGAGATAGAAAAGTTGGCAAGTTGTGGTTATCTCAGAAAAATTATATTTCGCATGTCATCGGGAAATTTGGCATGTTGGATGCCAAGGCCACTTCTACCCCGTTAGCTTCACATTTCGCTTTGTGTGCAAAGCAATGTCCCTCTACGGATGATGAGTTAGAGGAGATGGCTTCAACGCCGTATGCTTGTGCCGTGGGGTGCCTTATGTATGCTATGGTTTGCACGAGGCCGGATATCGCCCAAGCCGTGGGTGTGGTTAGTAAGTACATGTCGAATCCGGGAAAAGAGCATTGGAAAGCGGTGAAATGGATTCTTTGGTATCTAAAGGGAACCAAGTCTATGGGCATATTGTTTAAGCGGAAGAAAGGGGCCGAGTTTGTTGCGGGGTATGTGGATTCGGATTATGCGGCGGATATTGATAAGTGGAGATCTACATTGGGATATGTATTCACTATTGCTAGCGGGTCGGTATCTTGGAGATCCATGTTACAAGCGACAAGTGCTTTGTCTACCACGGAGGCGGAGTATATGGCACATACGGAAGCATCAAAGGAGGCGGTTTGGTTAAAGAGTTTGGTGAGTGAATTGGGGATGAAGCAAGAGAGTGTTCGTCTTCATTGCGATAGTCAAAGTGCTATGCATTTGGCTAAGAATCAAGTGTATCATGCCCGCACAAAGCATATTGATGTGCGGTATCATAGAGTT
Source organism: Sambucus nigra (assembly GCA_949130495.1). Classification (NCBI taxonomy): domain Eukaryota; kingdom Viridiplantae; phylum Streptophyta; class Magnoliopsida; order Dipsacales; family Adoxaceae; genus Sambucus; species Sambucus nigra. The sequence goes on along the minus strand of OX422224.1, from coordinate 61,509,493 downwards.
CGGGATTGGGTTAATTTCGGCGAGGTTTTGATTGAGAAGGTGCACACGGATGAGAATGCAGCAGATTTCCTCACCAAACCTGTGAATACGGAGAAGTTTAGGCATTGACTAAAGCTTCTAAATCTCACTTCTTGTTGAAGTTCGAGGAGAGACTCCTCGGTTAGGTGGAGCCGCATTGAGCTTGGTAGATTTCGGGGTGATCTTCAAGCGGGTTCAATGGTTTTCATTCCAGGTTTTTGGTTGGATCATTCGGATCGCCAAGGTGGAGTTTGGGGTGTATTTTTGGCTCTCCGGTGGCTTCCCATTGGTTCACGGCTGTTTTGGGAGAAAAACAGAGTTTTCTCGATATTTACAAAATTGCCACTTTGAGGAAAATCTATAAATAGAAGCTTATTTTCTGTTTTTGTGTAGTGCTGTTTTTTTCAGCAAGAGTGAACATTTTGTGAGTTTTTCAAAGAGAAAAGTGAGTGAGAGCTTCTTGTTTAAGATTAGTTCTTGTGCTTGGTTGTGAGTGACTTTCTTGGAGAGATAAAGAGTGTGAGTGTGTAACCTTGTGGCTCCTCCATGTATCAAAGAAAGAAGAAATCCTACCATTGTGGATGTAACCCTTGTTTGGGTGAACCACGTTATATTGTTGTCGTTTCCTTGCTTTGATTGCTTGTGTGTTCTTGTTATCCTACTTGTTGATTGTTGATTGGAATCGTTTTGAGTTTGCACACTTAGTTTTCATTAGGAACAAGGTCTTAGGTGTTATTCGCACACCAAGTGTTTGATAAAATTCCGAAGTGAGTTTTATGGTCTTGGTTGCTTAACATAGGACTGTTTTAGCGCAACAATCTTCCACAAACCATTGTTTCTTCTGTTACTCTTATTAAGACACTATAGTAACTCTTCACTAAGTCAAGCATGCCCAAGCAATACAAAACAAGCTAGCAAAAAATGCCAAAGGACTTGTACCCTGAAAAATGTAATAAATGTTTCTCTGTGTGGTCTCTGCTTCTTCTACATAAAAGTGACAATTAACATACACTTGTTGTCTCCTATCTAAATAGTCTTTTTAGTTGCCTTCAAGCAAAGAAAACTGGTTTATTAAGAGTCTTCGCCTTTCAAAGCACTTTCCATATGAAGGTCAACGTTAAATTAGATCAGATGAGAATAAAGGATATCATGGATACTATGCCATTGGTCACTAACTCCCTATAGTCCCTAGGATATGGAATAGAGTTTCTAAAAGAATTAAGTCACTAAACTACCTCCCAATTTTGGAATTTCAATCTAAAGGATAGGGTTACTAAGTATAGTCCCTCAAAAACGAAATGATTGACTTTCACCCTTAACCCAGACAATGCCATTGAAGAAGAAACTTTCTCAATTCTACCTCCCCACACCACATCATGCCAAAAACTCACCCTCAACCCGATTCTCACCTTAAATCAAATGTGACCCTAAAAGACTCCCCAAAAATAATTTCTTGTTGAACTCTTTCTATAAGACAATCACACCCGATTTTCTTTGTTGCACCCCATTCCCCCTAACCTTCACCCGGATCTTATTTACCAATATTGTACCTCCCCTACAAATCTTCGTAATCATTTATATAAGGAAACCAAATTAAAAACCACCAAACTATTATCATCTTAAACCTTACTAAAACATGATGCCAAACCAATGTACCTGAACCTGAATTTCTCCGACGTGTGAGAAGGGTATGTGGTACGCTACTATGCTTGTTACATAATATATTGGGAGTAGGCTTAGTTGGAACGATGTTTCGGCTCATGATTCATTTGTAACTATTATGTAGATCGCTTTGGGTAGCATATAGTTTACATATAAAGTACAACCCACACTTAAGTACTTGATTTTTTGTATTTCTCTGATTTACGCACTTGATATTGGAATACTAGGTGGATCGTTTTTGTTTCTCTGATTCACACTATGTTTTCTCCCACCCGTCAATGGAACGTTTTGGGGCCATTTTGACATATGTTTGGCCCCTCATTTTGAGGGTTTGAGAGGAAGTCTATTCATAAGGTGAGAGTTTTGGGTGAGACTTGATGTATTTGGTATTGTTCAAAGGTGGAAGAGGATGAGTGTGGGTGTTTTATGTATTGTGGGTGTGCTCTATATGTATTGTGTGAGGGGTAGGGGTGGTAAACCGACGGATACGGATCGGATACCATATTTTTCATATTCGTATCCGCTATCGGGATGCACTATCCATATCCGTATCTGTATTTGCCCGGATAGTTAAAACAACTATCCATATCCGTATCCGCTCGGATTCGGATAATATTCGTATCTATTTACATTGTTTAGCTTAGGGGTGTTCGCGATCCGATCCGGTCAGATTTTGAGGTATTTTTGGGACCGGCCTGGCATTAATCGGTTCTATAAAATTATGGACCGGAATAATCGGTCTCGATCCTATTCGATTTTCAAGCGGTCCGTGCTTGGTCTCGGTCCTAGTCAGTCCATATCCACAAAAAACAACACATTTTTTTTAATTAAAAACAACACTTATAAAACAACATTTTTTTTAAATAGATTATTATATTAAAACAAATTGTACATGTTTGAAAGGAGAAAGGGGAAAGGGGAAATTATACATCAAAATTATATTAAAACAGATTTTACATTAAAATGAAAATAGATAACAACATAGCACTAATGTAAACGATATATTAAAACAGATTTTACATCAAAATTATACAATAGCAGTGATGGGTGGGGATTAGGTTATGTAGTGTAAGTACCCGTGTGGTAAAACATGAAAAAGGAAATTATACAATAAGGAGAGCTTGACATGTGACTGTATTAAAACAGATTTTACATCAAATATATACAATAGCAGTGATGTTTGAAAGGGTAAACAACCACTAACAATGTTTGAAAGGGGAAATAAAAATAGCCACTAGCAATGTTTGAAAACATACCTGATAGGCTGCGTATATGGAAGACAAAAAATGGTCCGTGCCGGATCTTGGATTTTTGAAACCTTTTGACTTCTATCGTCGGGTCTTAGATCTTGTTGTGTGGCTGGAGCAAATGAAATGGACTACGCGGGGTTTGTAGAGAGAGGGAAGGGACAGAGCCGGAGAGGTAGGGACGAGCCGGACAGGGGAAGGGACGGACCTTACAATAGAGGTGTTGTAGGCTGTAGCCGTTGGCCCATAGCAGTTTGTAGATAGATAGATAGATTATGTTGTGTGGTGGGTGGGGTGACCGTGAGTTGTTAAGTAACAAAAATATATATATATATATATATATATATATATATATATTTTAAACATATATTTGACGGATACGGATATCCGGTAAAATGGATACTCCGCATCGGATACGGATTATCCGTGTCGGATACTAGTACTATCCGTATCTGTATCCGTTTTCTCGGATATTTTTATACAGTATCCATATTCGTATCCGTTTCCATTTTTTCGGATAAATATCCGCAAATTCGGATATCGGACGGATGCAAATTTTTGAATATCCGTTTATAGCCCTAGTGAGGGGTTTCTCGCTGGATTACATGGGGAGAACACTGGTTTGGGTAGTTATTGAGAGGACTCTTGGTTTAGAATTGAAATACCTTTGGGTGGAGAGTTAATGCTCAGTGACTATATGAGATTTTCATAGGAGAATAAAGGGTATGTGATTTATCATTGGTATTATCTATTATACTTAACTTGTTCATATATAGTGGAATCGGGTGGATATAGACAAGTTGGTGACCACGTATTATATCTTGGCGTTCTTGTTGTTGTTTTCTCAAATTTTCATCTTTATGGTTCTTGTTAAATATTAACAATATATCTTGATTATATCGGGGATCATAGTTGGTGACAATTTGCCCAACAAAAATTTATATTAGGGCATAATAGGTATGTGGTACACTACTAGGCTCATTACATGGTACTTTTGAGTGCAGGCTTACTTTGCACGATGTTTTGGTTCGTGGTCATTTGTAACTATTATTTTGATCTCTTTGAATACCATATAAAGTATATCTATATAATACACCAAATGCATATGTACTTGTCATTTATTTCTTAATCCCATTTTTCTTTATTCGTCTCTTCAAATCAAAATTGGGACGCGAGAATTCAAGATCTAGGATTTAGTACCGTTAATGAGTATGTGAGATCTGAAACACGTAATCAAGGGGTAGAGAGTATCTGATAACATTGCATATTACTGTCTTCGCCTTAAAAGGAGCACAAAGGTACTCTGGTGGGGAAATCACTAACTATGTATGTACTCAAGAGAAGATGGTAGTGAAGCCATCCCATCCACCTACCTGAAAGGAATCATCTCACTCATAGCAACATTAATATTTGGAACCCGAGGTTTCTTTAAAACAAAAATTAAGGGTGTCTGTATTAAAGAATAAATGAGTTATAACCACCTCTGATCTACTTCACGGAATGTATTTGCTCACAAAACATTGAAAAATCATCCAAATTGGGTTATGTCAGGCTTTTGCCTAACCTGAATTCAGTTTACAAGAAATCGAGGAAGTAGTGAGATATTAGAGGAGATAAGAGAGAACATAGAGAGATCAACGAGAGAGAAGGAGAAGTATTGCGGTTCATATTCCAAGTCCATTGTTCTGTTACAATCCAGCTGTATTTATACATCAATTTCTAACAATATCTCTAACTAAATCTTGAGCTAGCAAACTACTAAAAACAGAAATATAACCAATTTGTAACTAACTAATTAACCCAGAAATTTAATTATCTACCAAGTAAACTACTAATTGTGATCCTGATAGGTTAAATGGTCAAAAGTCCCTTGAAAACCCTCAACCTTGACCGTGTTTTTGGAGACTATGAGGACTAAGCTGAAAAACAGTTCCAATATAGAATAAGTTAAATTCAAGAAATTTTGAATATTTGGCCTGTGGGTTTTACAAAACATTTTCAGGATCACGTCTGTTTTGTAGACTTTGTTACTCTATTTTGAGCACAAAGTAAGAAAATACTTTGCATATTGGGCTCAAGCCAGTTTCAAGTAAAAGTAGATTTCCTATACTTAGCATCACCACCTGAATCACTCATATTTGAGCTTGAACGAGTGCGATCACGCACCCAAAGGCAACCCTACGCATAAAGAGATCTTTAAACCATAGGAATATTAATATTTTCGAGAATTTTGTGGCCAAGTTAATAAATTTTATAATTCAGGGTATGCAATATACTTTTGAATATTTGGTAGGGAATATGTATTGTAACTTAGGAAATTTCAAGATATGCACTAGCTAGCCTTGGTACCATGGAGGTCGATTATCCCATGTAATTCCTTACATTTGAGGGCCCTGTTTCCCACATAATGTCACTAGTTCATACTAAACCCTCCATAAGATTAGGTGCCTTCTCTAGATCAGATCCCTCGCGTGCAGAAGATGCCTGGCCTAGAGCAGGACATGTATCGTGTGAGCCTTTTTAAACCCTTGCGTGTCATTAGCTAGTTATCCTTTTTAATGGAGCGAGAAAATCATTAATCTTGGATATGTCTTACATGTCACTCAGCTTGTGACATGTTTCCCCATCTCTTAGTGCAAGTGCTAAGCCAAACCCCATTTACATTCATGACTATAAATAAGCCAATTTTCCCTTATTTAGTTACATGGATTGAGATCCATTATTGATTATTACTCCTCAGCTGCAAATTAAGAGTCCCCGTTTGAAAATGATGGTTTCAAAGGAGACACCCGATCTGGCAGAAGAGTTATGGTTCACTGACATCAACAGCAATTCAGATATTCCGATATGCTCACCGAAAATTGCTCTTTTACCCCTGGTGTTCGTTCTTGCAGTAGTCAAATTGAGTTAGTTGAATATCTTTTGGTTATTTTGATTGGTTAGTTAGTACTTGTAGTACCAGGTTATCTGCTGTTTATAATAGTGCTGTAGTATTCAAAATTGATGTTATTATTATGAAAGCATTGTGCATGGGGAAGTATGATTTCGTTAGAGAATGGCCTAATTCTACAAAAAAAATGGTACATATTCAGATTATATCAGGTGTGATACGTCAATTAATGTCGCGTGTATTCTACTTGGTCAACATTGGGTAAAAAATATAGATGTTGACTATAACAAACACAACCTATATTTGATACTTTAAGTTTGAAGCTTAGCGTATACAACTAATTTGTATTAAGCTTAGAGAGAAATTGAGAAGTTGTGAATCTCGTTCTTGATCCTTTTGTTCTGGTAGAACCACATGAACCCAAGAATGATATTCTTGCTCCCAAAAGTTACCACCACATTGATAAACATTGATACTATCAAACTTATACAGTGTTCCCTTATATCTCTTGTTTTTTTGGCTCGGAATTCCACCCGAGGGCCGGTTCTTCGCTGGTCGCGGAGTTCAGGCAGAAATTTAGTTCTCTGGGAAAGAAGGGTTTGCAGGACGCTGTTTGGATGCAGCAAAACAGTTCGTGAAGTGGCAGCGAACCAGTGCGACTGCTGGGTTTAAGTGAGGGTATTTCAGGGTTTTTGGCCACAACCTTCCTCCAAGTATAAAGGATTGTTTTGGGGGGTCTATTTTACCTAAGTTTTGGCCTTGAGGAGGAAGTGAGATTCTCTTCCTAAGGCGAGATTTTTTGGTGAGAAGTGAGGTATTTTCTCACTCACACATTGCCATTGCTCAAAGGTGAAAGAAGGTTGTGTGTGCGAGTGTTTAATGTGTTGAGTGTGTTCTATATGTATAGTGTGAGGGGGTTTTCTCCCCAGATTACATGGGGAGAGGAATATACTGGGGATACATGGGTAACACTCTAGGTTTGGAACTTCGATTCACTTGATTGGAGAGTTGGTGTACAATGACTATCCAGATTTTGGTAGGAGTGTAAAATTGTATGCGAGTTAGTTATGCTTGGTATATTATCTATTGCACCTAGTAATTTCTTAATGACTAATGTTACATCCCCCCAAAACATCCCCAAAGTGCATTAAAAGTTTGTACATAGGGGTGGGGCCCCCACACATGGTACAAGCACTTAATGCACTTTGGGGGAGTTTTGGGGAATTTTTTTGGGACTCACAACATTATTCTTTCTTTATAAATCAGGCCAATTCGTGGATGTCCAAATTGGTGTTTAACATAGATCTTGGTGTCTCTTGATTTTGTCTTGATTGTTTATTACCATTAAATTTGCATCATATCTTGGGTCATGGTTGGTTGACCGTTTACCCAACGATCTTTAAATGACAGAGAGAATGATTAATGATTTGAAACATCTGTGACTTGTATTGGATTGGATTGGATTTTTATCTATTATTCATTTTGATCAATTCAAGTTTTAATATATGTAATTCTGCAAATTGGGACTTTGGGGTGTTTAGGGTTCTTCTAATCAAATTAGTTCTTGAAATATTTCTGTTGTTGTAATTGGTAAAATTAGTCTTAATACTAAGTTCATAGGTATTTGCAATTGCGCTAAATGAAATAATATAGAATATACAAGAAGCTAGTCCATACGTATTTGCCATTCGGTTTGTTGTTAACACGGCCATTTTGAGGTACCAAAACTATGTATGTTTGCATGAAATTTCCGTGGCGGTGTTTGACCATATTATTCTAAGAGTTTATTTAAAAGTTCGCCACACGAGAAACAGTGGGAAACATAAATTAAACATTAATTATTTAAACTAGTCAAGAGGCCTTTATTTATTCTTTTAACGTTAAATAGGTGGGACTTGACTACTGAGATATATTTTGCTTGTTTGCTGATTAGTATTTTTGTTTTTACAGAAGCCATATCATCATCAGTTGTTACACTTAATTCCATTGAAATTTTCAAAACCCACGAGTGGCTAACATCCAAACCAACGATTTACTTTCAATGCAAAGGCGAGAACAAGACAGTTTTTCCAGATGTAAAGGAAAAACACGTATTACTTACTTTCAAGGGTGAAGAATCTTGGCAGGTTTGTGATTACTGCTTTCATTGGTAGTTTGACGTTTTATTTTCTGTCTATTTAGCTATTCTTTGACTGAAAAATATTCTCTAAAGGTGCTTCTTGTTGTAAATTCATTCTTTTAGGCTCATCGATTTTTTTTCTTTCATTACTTCTCTCTTCCTTCCCTTTGGTGTTTATGCAAACATTATTAGTGACTGATAAAAAAAAGGTGCATTGATTGGGCTATATTATGTATAAAGTATGATATTAGTGAGGGTTTTAATTGTATATATAGAAAATTGTAGGATAAAATGTGTAATATATATATATATATATATATATATATATATCTATAAAGCTCTCAACAATTGATTTCAACATCTTTGTCATAGTATATAGGGGTGAACCTGAAGCAACGGTAAGGTTGCCCCATTTTGACTTGGAGGTCACAGGTTCAAGTCGCAAAAACAAGCTCTCTGCACATGCAAGGGTAAGGTTGCGTACATCTAAACTCCCCAGTAGCGGAAGCCTCGTGCACTGGGTTTGCCCTTTTTGAGTCATAGTATATAAACCAATTGGATCCATTGAATGAAGAACATATAAAGAAGGTTAAATGTGTGTGTGGGTGGGTTTGTACCAAATCTATTATTTAAGAAACAAGAGAAAGTCTAAAAAACAAAACAAGTGAAATTATAATCATGAGGTTCTAAAATCTCGAAATATCAAATCTCAGGATGCTCAATTCATGTAATTTGTAGATATTGTCAAGAGAAAACAGCCGTATAACTTTTTGTGCAAAATTATAGTTTGTTGTTAACTTATTTTTATTTCATTGAATTTGGTAAGGCCTCATTTGGTTGTCCCAAAATTGTAAATTGGATCATTAATAAATTGATCCATTCACAAATTGACCCATTAATTATGTTTGGTTTCATTAATGAATGGATTCATTAATTGTCCCATTTTAGCTCATGTGCAAAATCTGAAATTGGATCATTTCACAAAAAATGTGAAATGAATCCATTTGAAATAGGAGTCACATAAAGTGCATGTCCCCTCTCCCCTCCCCGTCTCTCTTTCCCTCCCCCTCTCTCTTGATTTGTTTTTATCTTTTTTTCATAGAACCTTAACATCAATTTCAAATTACCAAACATTGTGTAAAATTGGATTTAACTCATTTCAAATTCAGTCATTTACAATTCACTAATTCACAATAAACCAATTTACATAATCAAATAATTTGCGCAACCAAACTGGCCCTAAGTAGTTGACTTAGTTTTAGATTTCTGAATTTGTTGTGTTTAACAAGCTATATAAACAATGTCGACGCTCGACACTAAAGCTGTAGGATTAGTGTAAACAATACTAAGTTTTGTTTAACCTTTTTTGGTATGAATGTTTCAAATAATATGTTGACTTTTAATTTGTCCTTTTGTAGTGTTATAATTTGCAATGCTAAACTAGTACTCATCTCTTCGCATTCCTTTCCAATAACTATCCTTTGTTCTTCCCCTCTTGGTCTATATTAGTCTCTTTTGAATCTGTTAGAAAGAATGCTGCTCTTTTTTCTTTCTACATTGGAAAATAATGCCAAGTTTTACCGCTGTTAATGTTTTCAGCCTTTGACGGAATTTCCGAACAAGAAATGCAAGCGATGCGGGTTGTACGAAAGGGACAGCATAAAATCAGATGATGTGTTTGATGAGTGGGAATTTTGTCCTTCTGATTTTACGGACTCCGATGGGAAATATAGCCGTTCCGTGGACAAGGAATTCAATGCTACATTTTTGTGTAAAGATTGTGTGCCTCTTGGAACTGGTGAGTGTTATTTAGTGCATAGTTCTTCTTTTTCACACACACACATATATGTATATACATATATATGTATATGTATGTAACTCTGATTTCTCGTGGTGACTGCATTCTAGTATTTGTTTTTTCTTTTTTGGCATATGGCAATGAATGCATTAAATAGACAAAATGAGCATCAAATTATATGGCTAAAATGAAGTGGCTGTTAGCAAGTTGTTTTCCTTGATTTACAGTGATGGTTTTGCATATATTATCTCCCTCACAAATTAAGAGTCCCTATTTAAAATTCACAAATATCCTTCGAAATCTAGCTTAGAGCTGACGCTAAGTTAATATTATATAAATGCAATAGCTAACGAATAAAATTTGAATTTCACTCTATTATCTTTAGATCAAGACTCTTAATTTGTGACAATCCAAAATATATGAATATTAGCTATTGATCCGTAGACTAAGTTAACAGATCATTAACAAAATTGCTCAATAAGACCCAACAAAATTGCTGAAGTTAACTTGCCTAGTTGAGTCACCTAGTCTAGATTTTTATTTTGTATTCAATTGGTTTTTCTTCTAGACAATGTATCGTTTGTCTTGCATGAAATTGGAAGTGAAATCAGTAGTGTCAAAAATTGGATGACCGAGTCCTCGACCAAAATTGTGTCTGAGCCATTTCGGATTGTAAACCATTATGAGGTGATGCTTTTGAATATTACAAATTTTTACCCTGGAATCGGCCCCATAAATTTCTAAGAGCTTTCAATTTCGTGAACATCAAAACATGCTCAAAACATTCTTGATAATTGGTTACGAAACTGCTATTATCACATTCTGTTAAGTCTTGGTATGCCCATTTTAAAGACCAGGAAACAGATCAAATCGGGCCATCATTGTGTCAACCTTTTAACAGGGTTCGGGTTAAAACTATTTGTTTTCTTACCGGGTTGCACGACACAGCACAACTCTTAACAGCTCACAAGTAAACGAGTCATTTCAAGTCTTCCGGGGTTGACGTGTTAGCGGGACTTGTTGGGTCTTATTGAGTCGTAGGACATGATGTTATGTCTACTATATATAAATAACAATTGTAATTATGAATTTAATATAATTACAGAATTAAAACAGAATTACATAAATGAAACACTTACTTGAATTTGCAGAAATAATAAAAGAATTAAAGATAAATCCGAGCCCTGTTATGAACAGTTTCCTTAAGACAATTTATTCCCTCCAATGTGTTCCGAGGTTAATGAATATTGTCTCCCAAGATAGAACGGATTTTCCAATTAATTATGTAGCACGACAATAATTAATTACAACGAACTCAAATCTGTGGCTTTTACTCAACTCAATAACAAACAGTATAGATATGTTATGCAGGAGAAGGACAGAAATTTTCTGGGACAAAATTGACAGCAATTCTGGAAGGAGGGAAATTTTTCAGTTGTTAATTCTGTAGGGGGAATGTTTAATTTATAGCTTTTGTGTTGACTGTTGGAACAGTCAACCGAAATTAACTGTCAAAACAGTTAATCAGTTAAACGAAATTAACTGTTGACTGTTGGCAATAACTGCCAACTAATTAATTAATTTCGTAATTAATTAATAATTAAAGCCCAGAAAGTTAAATAAATTCGGCCCAAAAATGTAGGAGATTTTTATAAGCCCAAGCCCGAACCGAGCCGGCCGGACGCGCATGTGGACTTTTGACCGAAAGTCAACCCGTGCATAGCTTAGGTCATCTCCCCTTCAAAGATTTTTATAAGCCCAAGCCCAAGCCCAAGCCCGAACCGAGCCGGCCGGCCGGATGGACGCGCGCGTGGACTTTTGACCGAAAGTCAACCCGTGCATAGCTTAGGTCATCTCCCCTTCAAAGAGTTGGGATACCCCCAAGGCATCCAAGCCTTAGTCCATACTTGGGGTGTTATTAACTCATCAAAATTCCACTACTCTTCCAATGTGGGACAAGAGTTAAAACACACCCAATTCATTAACTTTCATTGCTTTGTGAGTCACTTTGGGGACATAATTATCATTCATAACTTATTGAAATTGGACATATGAATATACTACGTTAATCTCCTTGCGGAGATGAACGCGTTCGTATATGGTCCCACAATTTTCGTAGTGTGGGTCCCACCTAAATTTGAGCTCAAAGTTGCTCAAAATTCTGTCCAGAAAATTCTGGACAGCTTTCTTAAAACCCATTTAAGTCCAATTTTTCCAACACATGAGTCACCTGGTAATTATCGGGTCTTATTGGGTTAACACAGTCATCACTAAAACAATTGATTAACTAGTGCATCTTATCGGGTGGGCCTGAACACGGCCATTTCTCATTTTTCTAGGTGACAACATAAGGTGCAAAGCCAAAGATTTCGAACTCATTATTTTCATTTGCACCCCGACTTTACAACAGCGCGGCGCAAACAAAAATACCATAACAAGTGGGGTACAAAACACAGGCTGCAAAGTCATATTTTCCACTTTTTTCATTTTATGTGTATTTAATCAAATTATTTATACTGTGTGTTTGTAGATCCAAATGATGCCACTAGCTCGCGTAGTGGAGGGAAGCGAATGCATTGGGCTCTCATAATATTCATTACTTTTTTCGTTTCAACTGTCGTCATCCTTGCACTCGTGGTTGCATACAAGTATTGGTTGAAGAGGAAGAGAGAAAAAGATCAGGCCCGGTTTTTAAAATTGTTCGACGAAGGTGATGACGATGAAGAAAATGAACTCGGTATTGGGCCACTTAGCCATGTAATTTGACAACATCTTGTTTTTTCCATATCATAACACAAACCATATGTACAGTTAGTTTTGTACAAACCATTGCAATTCACAAAGAAAAGAGTTTTAGTATGATAGATTCAGATGTTTGTTTTCTACTAGTAAGTTTGAATTTAAATTCATCATGTTGAATGATGTTTTTTTTAAGAGGTTCATGCTCATATTGTCCCTGAATCTCATTAAGAGGTAATTAGGGTTTTTGTTTTTACGTTTTAAACCATCAGGGCTTAAAATATACCCCCTCCATTTTAAATGAGGGGCATATACTGAATAGCCCCTCGAACATTTTTAATACACGTTTAGTTCAAGCGTTTTTATTTTGTTCCAAAAAGTTCCTCACGACATAAAAACACTAAAAAAAGAGAACACACAAACTCATTTACCCACCTCCCTCCACGCCCACCCCCCACCCCACCCCACCCCACCCACCCCCCACTGCTGGAGCTCCGGTGAGTGTCGTCGGAGCTTCGACGAGGGCTGCCGGAGTTCCGGCAGTGGAGAGTGGGATGGGGATGGGGTGGGGTGAGGGGGTACCGCTAGCGCGGCCTTTAAAAATAAGAGAATATTGGGTAAATGGGTGTTTGTGGGAGTAAATGGATTAAACCAAAAATAGGTGCCTTTTTAAAAAAATATGTATATGTTGGGGGATATTTGAAAATTGACCCTTTAAATTAATAGTCTTGTTTTCCTTTTTAATCCGTCTCAAATTAATAATCATGTTTCCAAAATAGTATGTGAAAGTAAGTGAGATACTCGAAAGAAAAAAGTTGATCCCAGCATTGAAAGGTATTCATCACTTTTATGAGGATAAAGTTGGAAAGTAATTTTTTTCATAAAATGGTAAACTTTCAATCTACTTCTATTAATCGGTATAGAGGGAGTATAAAAAATTAAGAGGCTAGGATGGTTAAGAGGTATAATTGCTTCTTATTTGAACCCTCAATTTGAGTCTGACTTAATGTATTAATTTAAATGTTAAGACATGAAATAAGGGTGATTTTATTCTCACCAAACTTTTTTTTACACACCCCACTTTTAATACACCCACAATATTTGGTGTATAAACTGTGTAAATGACAAGTAAATCCCTGAACGTTTTACGCCACACGAAATGTATATATATATAATGATAAAATAAAATAAAAAAACTGATAAATACTTGTTTTTTGCATGAAAAACTTATTTTTTAATTATTTTTTTCTGGTTCGTAAAGCATTTATACTTCAGGGAGTTTATTGTGATTCACGCAAAACTATTATAATACACCCACTCACTCATCAGGTGTATATATGAATTTAAACCTTAATCAGATTTTAATATAATATAGATTATGTACTTTTAGGACTTAAAATAATATTGATTATGAATATAGGACAACAAACATTTCGTTTTCATTTTTAATTCCTATTTTCAAATTAAAGGGATGCGTGGCATGCTGTGATTGGTTGACGTTTTATGAATATTGGTCCGCGCCAGCGGCTTTATTCAAAAATAGAGACTAAAACTATAAATAAAACGTTTGTTGTCGTATTTCCAAAATACATATTACAAATAGGTCCTAAATTTACAAAGCCCCTAAATTGTCAAGTTTGCAAACACGTCCAAATCCAACTTCTTTTCATACTGAAATAAATTTGAGCTTGGGGACTTGGATTTAAAGAGATGGAATATTAATTTAGACTAATGGGTTCAATTCATTTACCAGGAATATTAATTTATCTTTGCTCAATGGATTTAATCCTTAAATGGAGGAGAGCGTCATCCTTAATTGGCTCAATTCATAGATGCAGATTATAGTTTGAGTTTAAAGAAGTTGGTTTACTTCAAGAATCATCATATAATCATTCTTTTTAAATTTATTAGAAAAGATGATGGTTGTTTGGTAGGGACCTAATAGTTCAAGAAGGAAAACCTAATTATTCTATTTTTAAACTAAAACGGGTGCCTTAAGTAGAATAAAGTGGACTTTTTATATTTAAAATATTTAAACTATAAAAATTTAAAAATGAGAGGTGTAGAAGGAAAAGTTGGGTGAGAATAAAAATACCCCAAAACAAATATGTTTTTCAGTTTCAAATTTCAAATTCCAGATTCACCTAAACAAAAATGCAACATAATACTAAAAAATATTTCTTTGGATATTTTATTGAGATTCTAATATGAAGCTAACAAATTTTTCAGATTCAAAATCGAGAAAAAACATTTATTTGATATTTTATTAAGATTCAAATTATCCTTCAAATTCAACAATCAGATTCTGGTTTTAAAAATAAAATGCGGCATTATATGTATGTTTTTGCATACGATAACTTAAGTTGACGATTTATTTACACATTCTAAACTGGAATAGTTCTTTGTTTTCGATGCAATGGTTAATCAAATTTTATTATTAAGTGCCTCAAAACACTAATAAATAATTATTGTCCCAGTTAAAGTTATCTAGAGTCGTTCTTTTTCATATCTAAGAACCAATTTAGTTTTGGGTATATCGCGTGTGATAAAGTCCAATAAAAACCATTTAAAAAAAATCTTGAGACAATGTAAACCATGTGTTTAGCATGTGTGATTCCAAGAAAGGATTTGTTCCTTTCAGACATGGAGTCACTTTATATAAGGATCAATGTCCTATGACACCTAATCAAAGAGAGATGATGAACAATATTCCTTATGCTTCGGTGGTGGGAAGCCTTATGTATGATATATTGTGTATAAGAGTGGAAATGTGCCTTTCTTTTGGAATGATTAGCAAATTTCAGTATAACTCGGGTGTGGAGCACTAGACTGTAGTAAAATTACTTTCTCAAGTACCTGAAAAGGGACTAGAGATGGCGTGTTGGTTTAGCCAGTGGATAATCTAATGTCTTTAAGTTACAAAGAATCCGTTTTCAGTCAGATAAGGATTCTAGGATTTCTACATCATGATATGTGTTACTTTAGGAGTTGGAGTTGTAAGTTGGAGGAGTGTGAAGCATTAATATATGTTTGACTCCACCATGGAGGCTAAAGTTTATGTCACTTCGGAGGTAACTAAAGAGGCTATATGGCTTGGGATCTTCCAAAGTGACTTGAATGAGGGTCCTTATGTGAAATTTATTATTACAATGTGTTTTGTTAATAACGAAAATATTGCAAGTTCGAGAGAACCCAGAATCCATAAAAGGGCTAAACATATTGAGCATATATTTCACCTAGTTCGTCGAACAAGGGAGGTTGCAAGTTTGTGACTAAGATTACATTAGATAACACTCAATTAGGTGTTAGATGCATATGCACATGTCTTTAAGACTACGTGGGAGATTGTTGGGGCTTTATTACTAAAGCCATGTATAACGTTTATTTATTGAGAAGGGTGTGTCATGCTCATTTGAAATTAGAATCATGTTTGTGAGAATGGTTTATATTTGTTTTAATGTCGGTTAATTAAAGTTAGTTGGAATTCTGGTGAGTTAGGTTCGGCTTAATCATAGAAGGTCAGAATTCTAGGTTCACAACCTAGATGGCGAGTTGACATCCCATCGGTAAGGCTGTGAGTACGATCTTAGTAGTTTATATTGACAAAGGGATCCGTGTGATGGTTCAGGTACTTATCTAATATTCATCATAGAGGATTGTACTGGTACATTAAGAATGTTAAGTCTAGAACTAACTAGATTAGACTTGCACAATCTCACAACGTTTTCAAAGGGTGCATAGATTCTCAGTCTCGAGGATAATGAGGGTTGGAATATCCTCAAAGTTATTGTTTTGGTTGTTATAGGTGTGGTCGAATTTATTGGTTCTACATCTTCACTAGTTTGCCAATAATTGTGTAGACGTGTGTGACATTCTAACTCGGAGGAATTTGCATCTAGGAGGTACCATAGACTGTGATAACCCCTTGATAAACTTATAAGTTCAGATTTTACTAATAAACCAGAACAGTGAATTATTTTATAATCCAGTAGAGTATCAATAAGTTAAGTTTGAGATCAAGGAATAAATAAGATTTTGGTTAAAATATATTAGCGATGAACTGAAGTTCACCGACTAGGTATTATATGATTTACATGAGGAATTAAATTATGCACTATATAACTTTGCAAAAAAGTCTCTTTATTCGAGAAATTTTGAGATAATTAAGTTAGAGTGAATAATGGATTAACAAACCCTAGAAACCATCCACTTTTTCTCTCTAATCCCTCATCTAACCCTGATTAGAGATGCATGACAACCTATACGTCCATCTCAAAACATGATGAAATCAAGCCACTTGATCCTCCCACTCATGGAACAAATCCTTTGCTATAGCGTTATAAAGGGTGATTCTTCCTCTCAAAATGTTCCTTTCATCAAAATCTCCTTATACAAAGGGGAACCATCCATAATATTTTCTCTGAAAGACATTCAAAAACTTGCAGAACCATTCAAATACTCAATGGTAGGAAAATTCTCCTGTGGAAGACCCTCTCTTGAAGAAATACGAAAAAGTTTTCACACTATGAGCCTCAAAGATGTCTTTCATACTAGTCTTATTGATCAAAAACATATTCTCATTAGACTTTTTATTGATGAAGACTTCACATGATTATGGATGAGGAATCAATGGTATTTTGGCAAATATCCTATTAGGACATTTAAATGGAGTCCTAAATTCAGACTTGAAAAGGAAAGCCACATAAACCTAATTTGGATCTCTTTTCCATCTCTCCCTATCCATTTCTTCTCTAAATCCTCATTATATTATATTACCCAGGTAGTTGACAATCCATTATAGCTGGATGGATCTATTGTAACTTGTAATATGCCTAATACTGCAAGACTTTGTGTGGAGTTAGATCGTATATAGCAAAAATCTGATCGTGTTTGGATTGGTTGTGGTGAAGATGGCTTCTGGAAGAAGATTGAATATGAAGTTATCCCCCAATACTATATTGAATGTTTCAAATTAGGCCGCGATATATCTAAGTGTACTTTGAACAAGAATGTCACTTTAGAAGATAGTGATGTGTGGAAAGTGAAAAAAGCTTAAGCTATCAATCCCCCCAAACCCAAGAATCTCCAAAAAGATATTATTCAAGATAAGCTTATGTCTCTTCAGAATGTTTATCAAGTGGGAGATCCTAAATTTATGAAGACTTAAAGCAAGAAACTCTATCGACTTCCTTAAGAACCTCATTCCCCTATCACACAAACCTCCTAAAGACCTCTCTCAACTGTCCCCAAACCCTCCAAAGTCTCATCTAGAACCCAAGATTTTATCCATAAGATCCAAGAAGAGGAAGTGGATTGCAATGAAGTGAAGGTAGTAGAAAACCTAATGCTATCCTTTAGAGCAACAGATATCCCTCCCCATGTCAAGAATGATTTTTCGTGATAGCCTAGTAGTTATTAATATTGATAAAGATGAAGTTGATTGCCCTCTTATTTTTTAGGAACTCTTACTCTTCTCAGGAGCTCTGTCAGGAAAATTAGATACATATAGTAGGAATAAGGCCCAAGCAGTTTTGAAAATAGATATTCCATAACTTAGAGAATGGAAAACATTGGTTCCTAAACAGACTAATTTTAATCCCATGGATCCCTACTACAGTTTTCTTATCTATAGCACATACAAAATGCTCTAAGAATGAGAGGTTGCCTCTTTGGAAATATTTTATCTAGCACAAATGTGTAGTTATGGGGCAACCTTGGCTTTTAATGGGTGATTTCAATATTTTTTCCAGTCATACTAACAAGTTGGGAGGTAATGAGATTAACAACTAAAATGTAAAAGACTTGAAAATTTCATTTCCAATGCATCTTTATTGGAAGTTAGTCTCACTATATCCAAACTAACAAGGCATAATTTTAGAGAATATGGAAAGATTTGGGCCAAACTTAATAGTGGTTTGGCTTATTTTGAATGGAATTCTTATTTTCCCCACTTCTCTCTTAACCACCTTAATAAAACTTACTTTGACCACTCTCCTCTCCCCTTCTCTATCAAATCCCACTTAGATTTCATTACCAAACCTTTTAAATTTCAAAATATGCGGTGTTCCCACTATAATATTAGACACATCATTGCAAACTCTTGGAATAAACCTATGGAAGGTAATCCATTTGGGTACTTTTCTTTTAAACTGTAAAAATTGAAATATGATCTAGTCAAATGGAACAAATCAACATATAAAAATATCTTTGAATAGGTGCAAAAGCTTAAAGATGAGGTTCTTTTTTGTCAAATTATATATGACAATGATCCCTCTTTGGAGAATAGAGAGAATTTATCTAAGTCAAAGGTTAAAATTCTTGGGGGTTTAAAAAATGAAGAAGTGTATTGGCAGCAGAAAATGTAGGGGAAATGACTCTATGATGGAAAATTTAATACTAAATTCTTACATGCCTCTGTGAAAGCTAAGAGGATCAATCTTTTAATTTATAGAATAAAAAATAAGGATAGTGTGTGGATTGATGACATAGATAGCGTTAAACAAGATTTCATTCAGCACTTTCAAAACATTTCAAAGTAGAGAATGTTGAGGGAGAAGATGAAATCCTTGATTACATTGATATTAAAGTTTCAAATAGTCAGTCTCTTATGCTTGATGAATTTCCTTTAGAGGATGAGTTTGTAAAGTTGTTCAAGACCTTAATGCTGAAAGTAGTGAAGGCCCTCATGGTTTTCACGGTGTATTCTTCCAAAAATTCTAGGATATCATCAAACTCGACACATTAAATGCCATTTGGTACTTCTTTTCTAAAGGAGAACTTCCCAAAAGTTGGACCAGTAAAAATATCATCTGGATTCCTAAATCTAAGCATGCTGCCCAACGTTCTGACATCAGACCTATCAATCTTTGCAATTTTTGTTTCAAAATTATCAACAAGATGCTTGCTTCTAAACTATCTTTTATTCTTCCTCTCATTATAAACAAATCTCAAGTGGATTCATCAAAGGTAGACTAATTACTGAAAACATCCTTCTTACCAAAGAAATTATGAGACAGGTTAGAAGAAAAATGCATGGATGAAATGTGGTCATAAATTAGACATGTCAAAAGCCTATGATAGAATATCATGTCTATTTCTCATAAAAATTATTAGAAACTTTGGATTCCCTAAGGTTTGGATTGATAGAAAACGGAGGAATATTTCTAATAAATGGCTTTTAACTATTGTCAATAGTTAAATTACAGGCTTCTTCAAATCTTATAAAGGCTTAAAACAAGGTGATCCATTTTCTCTTGGATTATTTGTCATTGTGGATGAGGCTTTGAATAAATGAATCCTCAACCTCATTTGGAAAGGGCATGTCAAAGTTTTTCCCATCCTAGAGGCCTTCCTCTAATCAGTATTCTTAGCTTTGCTAATGATACAATCATCTTCTGTAACGGAGGTTCTAGCGGCTTGAAACACGTATTTAGGTCCTTGAAGAAGTTTGAAAAGGCCTCTGGGCAAGTTATAAAATATAATGAAAGTAGTTTTACTATTCATGAATCATTGGGTAGAAGGAGGATCAAGGCCATAGCTAAAAAAAATTGAAAAAGTGCCTTTATCTAGGCTTCTACCATTTTCTATGGTAGAATGAAACATATTTACTTTGAAGAGATCATTAAAAAAATCAAGCTTAAAATTGAGTGATGGAAATCTAAATTCTTATCATTAGCAGGTAAAAGGACACTCATCCAATCTATCTTATCCTTTATTCCTATATATGATAGTGTAGCCATAAAAACCCGTTGTAGAACTCGTAATCAGATCCAAAGTCATCTTAGTAATTTCCTATGGGGTTCCTCTAAAGACTTCGATTAGAAATATCATTGGATTAAATGGGAATCAATGCTTTCCAATTAAAGGAGGACTTGGATTCAAGTTCATATTAGATATCTGCAGTACCTTTAGTATGAAGCTTTGGTGGAATTTAAATGCCTACAAGAGTATAGTGAATTAGGAACTCAACAAATAATTATGATGGTAAAATCTTATACATACAAATGTATCACATATATTGATGGTTGCAAGTGCTGAACTCTGTCTAGTGGAGGAAAGTTCACTTCTAAATCTGTTTGGCATGCTATCGGAAAACCAAATCCCTCATCTCATCATTGCAAATTCATTTGGAACTCGATTTATACCTCTAAAATTTCCATTTTCCTATAAATGATTTCATAACATTGTTCCCATTAAAGAGAAAATTCAATTTAAAGGGATCATAGTGGCCTCTAAATGCAACTGTTGTAATCAACATCCAAAAACTTTCAATCATCTCTTTATTAAAGGACCTATAGCTACTTGTGTATGGAAATTCTTTACTAAAATTTTTGTTCTAAAATCTCCTTCTCTTCTCTAAATTTGATACTTTTGTCTTAGTGGCTTAGAAAGACTAGAAAATGCTACTTACAATACCTCTTCTTATAGTTCACACCTATTGCATACATTTTAAACAACCTAGTTAAGCTACCCTGCCTAACTGATCTCTTTCACCCATCTTCTAAATCCTTATAACTATCACCTACCTTGCGGGATACCATGCACGTTATACCGTAAGCTATTACATAAGCTTTTAATTGATATAATCCTCAATGTGACAAATATATATATATATATATATAGTTCTCTTTTCTATATATAAGTATACCGTTTATATTCTAAAAATTTCACTAGTTTAAAATACCATTCTCACATTAGTATATAAAATCCCGTATATATATAGTTCTCACTTTAATAAACGAATCACAATTTAAATCCGGAAAAAAATCTCCCGGAATGATAATAAAACCTAATTCATTTTACTCTTTACACAAGTCAAAGTTAATGATATCTCGTCTTCGTATACAAGCAATATACTATACGCAACAAGTATGATTATACCTATTACAATCATAAGTATAATAACCATCCCACCGAGCTATAACTCAAGGATGCAGTCTCATAGTGCCTATCCACATCCGGATTTACTCACGTGGCCACAGTACCAAGCCAGACTTATTCAAGGTCATAGTAAAAACTAAACGGTGGATGCGGTCATGGACGATATGACCTGAGGACTATACTCTCCCTGCACCTCAAGCCAGGGGATTCACCCACATCGCACAACCTCCATGGATAGCACTAGGTAAAATTATAATTTAGTTGTCCATCCCTATGCTCGTGGAACCAACCTCTAAGGTAAAAATATACGAACCACACACAAATATATTTATTTTCGCATCATATCATATATATATACTGTAATAACTCCCATATATATAATATATATCACTTCTCAATATATTATGGCTATAATTTCCAAACTCTTATAGCGATAGCCAAAACCTCAAATGTTCCCATTCCTAATAATATATAAGCATTTACACACTTAAAATACTAAACCTATAAGTATTATCTTACTTAAGATTAATTCACGCCTTAGTCACTTCTAAGGATTTATATATAATACCGCATATACCAATTCTTAATAATTAAATAAGTATACTATCAACTTATTTTAGTTCCATAGGTGTCGCATCACCTATAATAATAGTCGTCAAAAGACGTACCGGATAGCCGCTCAAACCCCTTTAGCCCACATCCTAAATTCCATCCTAATCACGTCCTAGGATTTACTCAAATGCATTCATCCCATATTTATTCTAACCGCATAAATATCTTTATACACACTTGTCGAATGCCTCTCTCGAATGTTGCACGCCCTAACCATTCATTAGGTCCAAACCCCGGATTGTACCTTTAACTAATCCAAGGTTCTCTCTTTCAATCCAAGGTTTACTCACCCCCAATTTCGTTATCTAGGAGTCCTAATATCACATATAAAATCCCCTACAATAATCTCCGAGTTATAATTTAACTCCCCATGCACTGGAGGGAAGAAAATTGACAAATTCAGCAAAGGCGAATCGATTCGGTCTAGACCCGAATCGATTCGCACTGTTCGTAGGGCACTGTTTGGGTGATTTCATCTTCTCTAAAATACCCAAATATCAACCCATTCTCCATTTTGTGGTTTCTAATCTCAACAAACAACACTATAATCATCCTAACACTAATTTATAACTAACACATCAATTAATTTGTGGTACTAAGACGTTTCTCTTATATTTAAACCCTAAAACCATTAAAACCGTAGTTTATCATTTCTACCCACCATAAATATGGGTTTAACACTAGAAGTCATCAAGAGTTAACAATACATCAATTTGTAAAATCAAAATCTATTTTCCCAAATTTATTTTAAGCGTTCTAACCCAAAAATCGTATAGTCTGCCAACTATAATATGAAATACACAGATAAATGAATAAATCAAGTAAACACTCGCCTCGTGGATAAAATTCGACGACCTCGAGTCGAATCCCGCGGAGTTTAGCCCGGAATCCCCTTTTCTCTCTTCCTTTCTTTCCTTCTTATTTTGTCTCTTTTCTTTCTTTCTCTTCCTCTCTCTCATGACTTATAAGAGTGAAATAAGGGCTTGTCCCTTATAAACTAAAAAATGACTCGTTCACTCAATTGCGAGTCCCTACTAGTCCAAAAGTCCTCGAAACCTAAACACTGCCCCCGGATACTCTATTATGACTATCTCGGCCATTTCGAAAGAACCGTGCACTCGAAATCTCCATTCGAGCTACTTAACTAAAATTCACTAGTCGTACCCGACACTTCTCAACATGCATTTTCTACAACGTAAACTATCACTCGTCACTTAACCCAACTGCGACATGACATAAAAATATTCCGACTCATTTACGCAGTCCCCTAAGTAAATGTAACACGCATCGGTAATCATCTAACACTCATAAACTCCAAAAATTATTATTCACAGTAATTCCTCAATTTTCAAATTTCACCCACTTATGTAATTTAAATATCCATGAAAGTACGAGGCATTACATTCTCCCTCCCTTACATGGAATTTCGTCCCCAAAATTCAGATACAATCGGTACTACCAACCTAGGATCACCAATCACACTTCATCCTGGTACCCACAAGTTAAAAGGTACTAACCCAAATGGTACCCTACCATATACTCATTCATGATACCCACCTATCTCGAGGCCTATGCTCTACCGCACTAGCTTAACAACAAGATTAACTAAATCTATATATGCTACAACACTACCTCGATCATAAGATCAACTCTAGCAATGATAAATTACACCTTCTGCTTTTATAATTGCACATAAAGAGAACAAGCCTATAATCATAGCTCTAACGTATTAATCCTATTGGAAAGTCGACACCCTAAGCGTCCATTCGCCTACCTCATGACTTCGAATTTCCTTCAAAAAGGAAACTATACCGACACTTGGCTACTCCCGTCAATTTTCCTTCTTAGGTGTGCTAAGTCTTATTGCACCTATATATTTGGATTATTATGTACCTCCTACGATGTTCCATCCTACACATTCCAATTCCGTTTATAATTGCCCCAACACACCTTCTTCAACTTTATATACTGCGCCCCTTATATCTTAGACGGTATGTAAAATCAAAACACTTCCTTGGCCTGGTGCTAACACTTGGGTATTCTTAACCCACACAACTCAAAATTCAATTCTTCCTACACCTTGAAGTCCAATCCTTATTAAAGTTAACCCACCAATCTTCTTGTGGTTAACTCACTACAATCTTCCTAAAACAGCGCTACATGCCCCACTGGCCTTACTTCCTAAGATCGATGTGTTTCCTACACACGTAAAATGAGTACTATACTAATTATATCCCTAGTGGCTAAGACCTTTCCTAACTCCCGATATTATCTCGGTTTCATGCGTGGGATGTCTCGCAAAGATAAATCCAAACAAAGAACCCTCCCGTTATACTACTACCTCTCATCATCGGTCATCAAGATATAACGGCCTAAGGCACACAATCGGGATTGACAAAATCCTATCTCGTAACCATACTAACGCTTCTACCTCTATGTCCTTCCATTTCGGCGAAATGGAAATTCTAACTAATCGGGGTGTCTATACTCTACACAAATGTTACGATCATCATACCCAAACATGTTGCCTCAAAATTTTTCTCCTAGCCACGACATAGCCATAACCCTCGAATCAATTCCCTTAACCTTACCTCACCCGCTTACTTGTCGTGTGAGAAAGATTAACTCGCTTTTCCACAGCACTTCCACTTCCACTAGCCTTTAATCATCACATGACTTTCATCTAATTTATCATCAAAACCAACATCCTAGCATACAATAACATCTCTCCACTTCCAACGTCGTTAAGGTTCATGAGTGGAGTGTCTCGCAAGCGAAATCCAAATAAGGAACCCCTCCAATACACTACTACTTAACTTTATCGATCGTGGAGTTATGTTAGCGTAAAATAAATAAAATAATAAATCATGCATACCTTAAATCATATCGATAAGGTCCCCATGCACTAAAGTCATGCTAGTGAAACATCTACTCACCAAGTTCCGTCTAAACATATAATAAAGGTGAGCTCAACCCGTATCCAGGTGAGATATCGCAAAAACAACCAGTTCCACCCTGGAACCGTGGATACGATAGCCTTGCAATCATTAGCCTACTATCGCTCCCATTATACAAGAATATATTATTATCAAAATAGTACTATACTCGTATAACACATGTAAAACGAGCAGTACAAACTAGATATAAATTCAAAATACCAACACCCACTTTCACAACGAATGAAGAAAAATAGAGCCCCGTTATCGCGGAAAAACATATAGGTATACCTTCTATAATATTACTGATGCTGCCACAAAACTCGAATCACACACGAATCTAAGGCTAACAAAATAATGTGACTCAATCTTGCCACACAAAATATACCTCCTTCATCCAAGGTGAAACTCATAACAACATTCTTGCTAATCACCTTGGATGTTCCAAATGGTTCCCCGATATAGTACACTTGTCCTAACCGAACCAAAAACTACTTTAATCAATGCCCCATCTAGGCACCCTACTCTTGTCCTTTAACTCCTATCAGGTAAGATTAAAGTGTGTTGTTGTACACTCCACATCAGTATATTCTTCATGTCTAGCCTCCCTGGCCATGTTAAGGATATCAGTATCTCAGACTCTATAGCCTCGATCTTGACAATCACCCTCGTAGTTCCCTCAGCTCCTCCGACTAAAAGGAAATATGCTATCGGCCTTAACTTCCTTATTTCAATGAATCCCCGGGTGGATGTACACCTATGGGGTTCCACGAACATAAACTATCCATAAGTGTTAGCAACACTTACTAGTGAGCCTATCATTCCTCTGAAGGACTCTCTTTTCATTGTACCTACCTTATTAGGTACAAAATTCACTTATCTATATAACTCTTTATTCACTGTCGACCTCTGACCAATCCTCATATGAATAATTCAGAAACTGTGTTCTCCTCATTTATGATAAACCAACGGAACTAAAGGTTAAAACCATCTGTAAGATTCCTCTGTGATCTCAAACATTCTGCTCCCCCAAACATGGTGACCACCGTTCCCACCATTTTAACATTTATCCAACGAGTGAAAAATTTTCCTCAAATTTTCACATCTGGGCATTTCCATACCCTGATCCAAGTCAAAACTTTTGAGCCTTCTACTTCCACTGAATAATGCTATATTTCCTTCGCATAACTTAAACTTCAACGAATGGTCCTTATCAAAGAACTTTCAGACCTCTTCCCAATTTATTTCACTGGGTAATTCAAGTTTATCACCACTCTCTATACTATAGCGGTACGTAAATAAATATAACTACTATATTCTAGTAGTCGTTGCAGCAATTCATAAAAATGCCACAAAGGGAGTGGCCTCAACTGCGACCCTCATTCCCGACTTCAACTAACAGCTCCAACTCAACCACGCCTCCTCCTACCCTCATAACGGCCTTCCTTGGTCACCCTTCATCGATCAGCACACGAAACTCGAATGAGCACAGAAAAGATTTACTAGAATCTTACATAATGGAAGGAGAATGAAATCTCACAATACGAACCAACAATCCTAATCATAAGGCTCTATTCAAATAGAAAGCAACGCTGAAAGTGTAGTATGTCCACACATATCCCTAAGGACACTAGATATTGATGCTCTGATACCATCTGTGACACCCCACCTAATAAAATATCAGGTGATCAATCCTATAGCAGATTAAAACAGGAATCTCATATGGTTCATTCTTAACATTACTGTCGAAAACCAAATTAATTACCAATAACTTATCAGGCTGGCATCAAAATTTTATATTAACTAGTCTTTTTAACAGAACCAATTAAATAAAACATTGACAGAATTTATATACACGAAACTGAAATAAAAAAAAAATAACTGAACACTTTGTAACATAATACAACCAAATCGAATTCCGCATTAAAAAGCCGGTAAAAGAATAAATGAATACGGATGGGCTATCAGCCCGAGTGCTTCTACAATACCTCCTATCTAGATCACAAGGATGGAAGCATATACAATAAACCTGCTTGCATCCACAGCTGCTGCAGCAATGACTGACTTGAAATAATCATCATCCAGCCATCCCTGTGTCTGGACACCTAATATATATACATATATAGCAAGAGTGGGAAAATAGAGAAACGTGTCAGAGCCCGAGTTTTTTTGAAAATATTTAGCAAGTGCATAAGTGCCATATTTTAAAACAGGAAATTTCTCATATTTAAATTGGTATCGCACTCTCATGAAATACACATCTCCCCTCTTCTAATAGTACACACCTATCGCATACATTTTAAACAACCTAGTTAAGATACCCTGCCTAACTGATCTCTTTCACCCATCTTCTAAATCCTCATAACTATCACCAACCTTGCGGGATACCATGCACGTTATATTGTAAGCTATTACATAAGCTTTTAATTAATATAATCCTCAATGTGACATATATATATAGTTCTCGTTTCTATATATAAGTATACCGTTCATATTCCAAAATTTTCACTAGTTTAAAATACCATTCTCACTTTAGTATATAAAATTCCGTATATATATAGTTCTCACTTTAATATATGAATCACAATTTAAATTCGAAAAAAAATCTCCCGGAATGAGGATAAAACCTTATCCATTTTACTCTTTACACAAGTCAAAGCTATATGATATCTCGTCTTCGTATACAAGCAATATAATATACGCAACAAGTATGATTATACCTATTACAGTCAAAATTATAATAACCATCCCACCGAGCTATAACTCGAGGATGCAGTCTCATAGTGCCTATCCACATCCGGATTTACTCACGTGACTACGGTACCAAGCCAGACTCATTCATGGTCACAATAAAAACTAAACGGTGGAGGCGGTCATGGATGATATGACCTGAGGACTAT
Organism: Sambucus nigra; assembly: GCA_949130495.1. Lineage (NCBI taxonomy): Eukaryota > Viridiplantae > Streptophyta > Magnoliopsida > Dipsacales > Adoxaceae > Sambucus > Sambucus nigra. Next base: position 61,481,692 of record OX422224.1, on the reverse strand, counting down.
ACTCTCCCTGCTCCTAAAGCCAGGGGATTCACCCATATCTCGGGACCTCCTTGGATAGCACTAGAGAAAAATATAATTTGGTTGTGCATCCTTATGCCCGTGGAACCAACCTCTAAGGTACAAATATACCAACCACGCACATATATATTTATTTTTGTATTATATAATATATACACTGTAACAACTCCCATATATATAATATATATCACTTCTTAATATATTATGGCTATAATTTCCAAACTCTTATAGCGATAGCCAAAACCTCGAATGTTCCCATTCGTAATAATATATAAGTATTTACAGACTTAAAATACTAAACATATAAGTATTATCTTACTTAAGATTAATTCACGCCTTAGTCACTTCTAAGGATTTATATATAATCCCGCATATACCAATTCATAATAATTAAATAAGTATACTATTAACTTATTTAAGTTCCATAGGTTTTGCATCACCTATAATAATAGTCGTCAAAAGACGTATTGGATAGTTGCTCAAACCCCTTTAGCCCTTATCCTAAATTCCATCCTAATCGCATCTTAGGATTTACTGAAATGCATTCACCCCATATTTATTCTAACCGCATAAATATATCTATACACACTTACTGAATGCTTCTCTCGAATGTTTCACGTCCTAACCATTCATTAGGTCCATACCCCGGATTGTACCTTTAACTAATCCAAGGTTCTCTCTTTTAATCCAAGGTTTACTCACCCTCAATTTCGTCATCTAGGAGTCCTAATATCACATCTAGAATCCCCTACAATAATCTCCAAGTTATAATTTAACTCCTCATGCACTTGAAGGAAGAAAATCGACAAATTCAGTAAAGGCGAATCGATTCTCCCCTAATGCGAATCAATTCGGGATAGCGAATCGATTCGATATCAATCCGAATCGATTCGAAAAGTGTTATGCAAGAAGGTCCTCAAAGGTGAATTGATTCGATCTAAATCCGAATCGATTCGGCCTGAGACAGCCTTACAGGTCCCCTTATGCGAATCAATTTTTTCTAGACTCGAATCGATTCGCCTTGTTCGGAGCTCACTGTTTGGACGATTTCATCTTCTCCAAAATACCCAAATATCAACCCATTCTCCATTTTGTGGTGTATAATCTCAACTAACAACACTATAATCATCCTAACAGTGATTTATAACTAACACATGAATGAATTTGTGGTATTAAACCATTTCTCTTAGATTGAAACCCTAAAACCATTAAAACCCTTGTTTTCCATTTATTCCCATTTCTACACACCATTAACATGGGTTTAACACTAGAAGTCATCAAGAGTCAACAATACATCAATTTGTAAACTCAAAATCAATTTTTCCAAATTTATTTTAAGGGTGCTAACCCAAAAATCTCATAGTCTACCAACTATAATATGAAATACACACACAAATGAATAAAGCAAGTAAACACTTGCCTCATGGATAAAATGTGACGACCTCGAGTCGAATCCCGCGGAGTTTATCCCGGAATCCCCTTTTCTTTCTTCCTTTCTTTCCTTTTTATTTTCTCTATTTTCTTTCTTTCTCTTCCTCTCTCTCGTGACTTGTAGGAGAGAAATATGGGCTTGTCCCTTATAAACCCAAAAGTGACTCGTTTACTCAATTGCGAGTCCCTACTAGTCCAAAAGTCCCGAAAACCTAAACACGGCCCCCGGATACTCTATTCTGACTATCTCAGCCATTCCAAAACCAATCGTGCACTTGAAATCGCCATCCGAGTTACTTAATTAAAATTCACTAGTCGTACACGACACTTCTAAACACGCGTTTCCTACAACGTAAACTATCACTCATCACTTAACTAAACTTTGGCATGACATAAAAATATTTCGATTCATTTACTCAGTCCCCTAAGTAAATGTAACACGCGTCACTAATCATCTAACACTCATAAACTCCTAAAATTATTATTCACAGTAATTCCTCAATTTCCAATTTTCACCCACTTTTGTAATTTAGGTATCCATAAAAGTACGGGGTATTACAAAAATCTCCCTAGAACCTTATTGATCAGATCAATCCTATTAGAGAAATTGGAGTCCAAGTTGTATTTGTTCATTGTTAGAGAGAATTAAACTTTGTTGTTAACAGTTTACCTAATCACAGTATCCAAAGATAATTTTTCATTTGTTTTAATCAATTCATGGATCTCCCTACCTCATTTAGAGACCATTTTAGAATGGATTTACAAGTTCTTCCATCTGTTAGAATTGAAAAGTAGCTTTGGTCCTTTTTAATCTTGGTGTAGTATCAAATACTCTCATTATTTAAATTTTCTTTTTCTTTGTAAAGATTGATATTTATAAAGTCACCCTAAAATTCTTGTCCAGACACCATGGTAAGGCTTTTCAACCTATCTATTTGATAAAATTAGGGGATCTATCCCTCTTCCATAAAAAAAAGTTGCAGTGCATTTATAATTTTTAGTACAATTAATTACAATTTCACGTAATGGAAATGAATTACGAGGTTATAATTTGGGATTTCCATATTCTATTCGTAAGAGAATTTAGTTATTTGACTTTGGGTCGCTAGTATAGTCCCTATTAAAGAAGTAAGGTATTAAGTCGGTTATTATTCTAATCACTTTTAGTCGGTATCGGTTTAGAAATTGAACTAAGGTTTCGGCGAATAAGGACCCTTTTTTAAATAGGGGATTCTCTCGTTTGATACTTTTTCAAATGAGGGAACAACATTCTAGGCATAACAGCTCGATAAATGTCAAACTTCTCACGAGGTCCCCTTGTGAGAAGTTCTCATTCGAACGAGGGCATGTTTTTTAGGAAAATGTATTTTCATTGGAGTGCTTTATATTGATAAGTATAAATAAACCCAAAACATGTTTCTCTAAGTACCAAGAAGTTGTAATCATATTAATTAATCACACACGCACACATATATACATACACACAGAAAGAGAAATAGATCGAGGGTATCCGAAAGGCAAGGTGAGAAAATAGAGAATCAAATCTTTAGAGAAAATCAAAGAATAAAGGAAAGTGTCTTCTCAAGATCTTCACCAGGCACCATTCTTACTTCAATGGATCATATATTGTAAGATCCGAGTCACCTCTATGTCTTGTTCATGGATTAGCCTTCGTATTAGATTACCTATAAGATATGCAATGGTATGGCGATATAATCCCTATATCTATTATTTGGATCTTCATTTTCTTCTTATTTTTAATGAAGGATTGATCAAAGATTTTGGCCAAGAAAAGTTTGTTACAAAGTCAATCCCTGACAGTAGTGTCAAACCAATTATATCATTCCCAACGTCAACAAAATTGAATAAATATAAATGATCCACACAACATATTGTTTCCATAAATAATGAATCATATAACTGACAACATCTTCATAAAGTGCATAGAAAATAAATGATAAATATAAAAAAAATGACCAGTTTCAAAACCAGAAAGTAAACCACTATTGAACAACTATAATCCCATAATAGAAAAACTGAATAATAATCAATAAGTTTGACTAGAACAACTGAATAGAAATAAAATCCTACATTACAAATTAATATGGAAGTTTAAATGTAAGAAAGTCTGACTGCTCAATCCTTCCTTTTTAGGAATACATGGAAAAGATTTTTAGAAAAACACATGGGTTAAATTTCAAAAAATTGTAAGGAGTAATTTACTTTATGTAGACACCCCATTATGCTCCGTAATAATCTCGAGGGAGTATGGCACAATCTGTCAAACCTACCAAATCACAAAAAAAAAAAACTTTAGTCATAGTTAGGGTAGCCCAAATAACACCAAAAATAAAGACCCCAGGGCCCTGGAAAGCCCTAAAAGAATGAAAAAAAATAACCAAAAATCGACCCCGAATTAAACCCAAAACAAAAACATGCGCCCATGACCTATCGCTCTTAGGGTGCACTATGCCATGACCGATAGGTCCTGTCATAGGACCTATAAGAAGAGCCCTCACTAGCCAGTTTCGGAGACAATAACTCCTCTTCAATTATTTTTTTTATATTTTGAAGATATTTCTCTCTAGAAAAGCCTCGAAACCTATGAAGCACGGGCACGTAATACGTGTTTTGACACGCGACACGTGATTGACCCAAAACTAGGATACGACACACTATGATGCGTATAATATATAATATATATTTAACTATATATTAATGAAATAAAAAATATTTTCTCCATAAAATACATTATTAGAGCATTTTTAACATGAAATTAAGAAAATGGACCATATAAAACAAAATTCAAACACACTTTGACCTTAAGAATTATAAATAAAGCACAATCACTATCACTTGAGTCAAAGCTGACTCATGGCTTTCAGGAGAGTGTTCGTGCTTCATAGGTGTCCGACAAGTTGTTGGACACGACAAGTTGGTTTCCGAGAGAGTGTCCATGCTTCATAGCTCGAAACTCCCTACTTTTGCCTTCTGATTCTGAACCTCCTCAAGTGATCTAAACCCATAACCCAAACTTCTAACATTTTTCTTCTCATATAAACCCTAAAAATTACCATGTTTTCCTTTTTTTCCTTTTTTTTTCTAAAGAGGTAAACCTTAAATCTACATCCTAAAGAGTTGATTTCAAGTGGGAACGTTGCTGAAACAAAAAGGTGCACGTGTAACATCACATGTACGCTTCTTCTCAAGATTTTATTTTGAAGTCTAGATTGAAAAGGGGTGGTGTTTTGCTACAACACCACCAAAACCATTTTCTTCATATCCTTCTTCTCTAGACATGACTTTTATTAAAGGTCATGTCCAAACTACATTGACTTTGATTCCACCTATGGTGGATACATAGGCATGTTAGAGAGACCCGGTCTATAAAACTCAAGTTAGATCTTATATATATTTTCATATTTATACTCTTTATTTCGATAAAATTTTAAAAAAAATGCTTAAAAACCAAGAGATGCTCTCATATAGGTTAGAGGATCACTAGATACATGAATTTCACCTATTATTTTGTCCTTAATATTGGAAGTATCGACATTGTATCTTCATCAAAGTGATTATATGAGTGAACTCTTCTCATCTAGGTATTTTCATTAACACAAACTATTTATACCTTCAGATTTAATCTCGTTTCACTCTAAAACACCTTAAAAGATCAAAGAAAGTTTAGATCTCTTACTTCAAGCCTCCATAAAAGTTAGAATCCTTCTTGTCCTGAAAAGAACTCCATGGACTTTGAATTGCTCCTTGTGAGTATCTAGACTCACTCAGACTACTGTACGAGGGAACAAGTCCAACTTTGTATATATTTATCCTTTGTCTATATTATATATTCATACATCCCACATTGCACTACATGTCATATTTACATATTAACTATTTTTATTTTATTATATATATTTACACTATAAGATGCAATTTAATTACTTGAAAAATATTTTCACAAAGGTTTTGGTCTCTGACCCGCGTCAAAATTATTTTCAAAACTTTTAAGTTTCCAGCCATAGGGACGCCAAATATAGGGATCTTTCCAGGTCATCGGAGTTGCGATAGCTATAAAGTATTGCAAGGATTTGATTTAGTCATCTCTTATTTTTTGGTATTCTAGACAAGTATCTTTTTCTTACTATTCAGGCATGTTGCCCATGTCAGACTTTTTTATTCATTTTGGTTGTTTCACTTTATTAAGATTATTATATGGATTTTATACCAATGGTTTATTTGGTTGATTAGAACGTATTAGATTGCAGTATTTGGATTTATTCCATGATTGTGGATTTAATTTTGTATCTGAATGAATTGTGATCAATGGTTATATTTATTAATTAATTTATCGTGTTTTAAGAAAGATAATAAAAAAAATTGGCAAGCGCTTAATTAAATAATAGTTGATTAGTAATTAACTAAAGTTTCTACAGTGATGCTAAGAATGAGCCATATGATATTCATGTTTTATTTTATTAGAGGGTTGGTTACCCGTTATTTTAATACGAGGAGTGTCACATCTTCATATCGAGACTCTAAATTGATCAAGTAACACTCCGTAAGCTCAGACCCGAATTGTCTCTCAAGAACAAATAAGATATGATGAAGAAAATCAACGTAGGTTTTTTAAGAGTGTTCGAATACCCTACATGGATGGATAAAATCATACCAGTACCTAAAATTGGAGGCAATGTAAGGATGTGTGTTGACTATAGATACTTAATTTCCAAACACAAACATGAGCATTGACAACACCGTTGACCACAACTTGAAATCTTGCATGAATGGCTTCGTTAGCTATAACCAAATCAAGATGCACCAAGACGATCAAGAAAAAATAGCCTTGACTCCTCCTTGGGGAACCATTTGTTACATAGTGACACTATTTGTACTCAAGAATGCTAATGATACTTACCAACATGGGGTTACTACTGTGACCCATGACATGATCCATAAGGAGGTCGAAATATACATGGCCAATATGATCATCAAGTCCTAAACATGTGGAGGACATGTTCCACCATTAAGAAAATTCTTCTAGGAACTAAAAATGTACCATATGAGATTAAATTCCCAGAAATATGTCTTCGGAGTTATTGGACCGAAAGTATACACAAAAGAAAAGATGAATTGGGTATATAGGTTTAATGGAGAACTTTCTTATCTTTGCTGTAAGGATTAATTTCAATATGATAAATTAATTGAAGAGTAAATAATCAATTAACTAATAAGCATATGTAGTTAAGAGAGATACTTTAAAGGAACTTTTAAAACTAAGGTTTCAACGTGGTCGGCCACTTCCTGCTTCCACGCTCAAGACAGTACATGAGAACTTCACTATCTCTGATTCACGAGCAATGTCGATATTACTGACAGTGAGTCTAGTAATGAGGTTCCATTGATAAGCATTTCACCTTCAGAATTCTTCCAACAGATGCTTCAACAGTGCCTCTTTATTCAAGGTTGCCACTGCACAGTGATAGAACAACTTACTTAACATCATTCGTAAACCTTCACTATAGACTGCTTGAGACCGACCAAAGTTATAATGGGGTATAAAATCCCAGGCATAAAAACAGTTACAGCAGAGGTCGTGAATACTCAAATGGACACTCTAAATAAGGCCATGATCAACTAACACCTAAAAAACCCTTAGAGATTAATACAATGATGGGTTCAACTTCAATTAGTTTATCAATAACTTAAAATTCCCTAAGGATGTTTGCATGGAGACTCAATGCAAACTATATCTAAAGAACGTTGAGGCCTAAAATGTGAGGATAGAAGACTAAAGGAGCTTGAACCGATCATTGAGGAATTCAATAATAAAGTCAATGCAGCCAAAGAAGCTTTGGCCAAGGCTCTGAATGATTATGAGGTGAAGCTAAAATAAAGACCTAAAATTCAAAAAAGTCTCACTACTATCGTGGAAGCTCAATGAGCGTGCTTTCGGGGTGTTTCTTCGCTGCCTAAGGGATATTTCACCTCTCTGAACTTATGGTTTCTCATAGGATAGGAATATTTTATGTTTCTTATATATATGGGTAATAGTCCTAACTTGCAATGTAACTCCATTTAAGTTTAAATATAAATAAGAAAAATTTGTTCTAGAAATTCTCATTTGTGTACTTGTACTAATTTGTTTACTTTCAATAATTGTGTTTATAGTATAAACTGTGATTCGAGATTATGTTTATCACTACATCAAATCCTTCGAATAGTCACGCCCAGTTGGTCACGGCCCAAGTCTGTGACCAGCTGGTCACGGCCAAAGTCCGTGACCAAATCATTTTTTTATGTGACTATATTTGTTTACCACACCGAGTCATGGATGCTTTGGAAGTTATCATGGCCCAAATCCATGACCACTGTGGGTCACGAACTTGGACCCTTACTAAGTCGTGGCCATCTTGGCGCCAAATTCGCGCCAGAATTCCTTCCAAGCTTGGTCACAGATGGGTCACAGACTTGGACCGTGACCATAGGCATGACGAAGCACAAAACATACACATATGGGGTCACATATAGGGGTCGTGACCATTTCTTGGTGTGGGTCACGGCTATGGTCCGTGACCATCCCTCAATTAAAAATCTGCTCTTGGTCGCGCATGGGGATCACGGCGGTAGGCCGTGACCATTCGTCAATTAGGTCGCCACTCCATGGAGATTATGGGTTACGATGGTGGGTCACGGCTAGAGCCGTGACCATGTCATTCCTAAAAAAAAGAGGCGTTTTATTTTCATTTTCATTTGCCCCTTCTCATTTTTATTTGCCCGCTTCTCTCTCTCTCTCTCGTCAAAGAGGAAGCTATGGATGACCATAATTTCTCTCTCATTTGGACAAACAATCCTTACACTAAATGTTGTGATGGTGGTGGTCGAATTTCAGTGGCACCAAACGATCGTAGCTATTGGCGATTTCGGTTCGGGTTGTTTTGATGGTGGTGGTCGGGTTTGTGGTGGTGGTGGACGATCCGATGGTGGAGATAGGTATAGTTGGATAGTTAGCAATGGACATAAATTTGGGGAAACTTCCATTTGATTTCGATTTTCATCCTTCAAATCATCTTGTAGCTGCTGCTACTGTTGCTTCACACCGATTAATAACAACTCGAAGGCTGCCAAAGAACTCCGAATTTGTTGGAATTTCCCTTCTGATGGTAATATAAAGATAAATTTAACTAACTCTATTTTTTGTTGCGTGATTTCAGTAGCTCTGATTTGCTGCCTTGTTTTGTTTCTTTTTTCCTTGTAACCAAACAAAGGTAAGTACCTAAGATGTGCAAATGGTATATAAGATAAGGATAATGATAAGATGGCCAAAGTGCATTGTTCATATAATGTTGAAGTTATGTATAAATTTTGTAATGATTTTACATCTAGATTTCTAGAGAATTTTTATGACCTAGTTTTAATGTTTAGGTCTGGTTATATTTTAATTTATATATTTTCATTGTTTGTAAGGATTTTTATTTTATTTAATATACACTTTGTGTATCTAATTCGCTTGAGAGTTTACAACATTGATCAGTGGAATTGAAAAATAATTTTATTATTAATTAAAGTTTGTTTTTTTATTTTTGGAACCTACAATTTTGTATATTGTTAATTATTTATTGACAGTTTAATGAATACGTCTAGCTTTGTGTTTTTGATGTATTTTCCGTTTGTGATTTATAGTTGTGGGCCTGTGTTGACATATATTTTATTATTTTTTTGAATTTGGTTTGTCCATTCCTAACTGATAAAAAAAATCATCTTTGATATTTCTTCCCGTTGTTTGTAGGGTATATCATGCATTTTGGGATGTTACTCCGAGGATTCTTCACCCAAATGGTACATACACACACACATAATATATATATATATATATATATATATATATGTGTGTGTGTGTGTGTGTGTGTGTGTGAGAGAGAGAGAGAGATATATATAATATTTTCACTTTTTATTGTTGTATTCCAATATTCCAATATTAACCGTATTATTATGTATTGTTGTTGTTGTTATTATTATTGGAATTTAGTGGGCTGAACGTTTATGTGTTTTGGACATTGTAGCAATTCTTACTAGGTCTCCGGATTGTGGCATTTTGGTAACGGATGTTGAGACGGGATTTTGGGGCTATTACTTATTTGATCTATGCCCTTCTATATTGAATATGTTGTTCACTGCTTTCAGTTTGGAATTTGTTGTTATATTGAATATGTTGTTATATTGAATATGTTGCGATTTCGATTGGCTTTTGCGGGTTGGGGTGGGTTGTGACTCAGGGGGATAAGTTGGGATGGGTTACAATTCCAATGGGTTTTAGGGTGGGGGAGGGCTGAAACAATGAGTTAACGGGTTAATTTGAAAATGTGAGGACTTAGGCATAAACAATAGGTTAATTTGAAAATATGAGGACTTGGACTTAAAAATAATGAATTAGAGGGGGGAAATCCAAAACTGCCCCCGTACGATTTCATGAGAGGCACCAACACCTCTCACGGGACCAATGTAACTCATAGGAATTGACCGCGCGATCACGGGACTCCCAGTTTGAGAATACGACAATAATTTGAAAATTTCTAGACTTAGGCTTAGGCTTAAAAACAAGGCGTTAGAAGGTAAAAACCCAAAACAGCCTTCGAACGGCAACGTGGAAGGCACCAACACATAACACGGGACCAATGTAACTCGTAGGAACTGACCGCGCAGTCACGAGATTCCCGATCGGAGAATACGATGATAATTTGAATATTTTTACACTTATGCTTAAAAACAACGCGTTAGAAGGCAAAAACCCGAAATAGCCCTCGAACGGACTCGTGAAAGGCACCAACTCCTCGTACAGCACCAATGTAACTCGTAGGAACTATCGTCGCGATCACGGGACTCCCGATTTGAGAATACAAGGATAATTTGAGAATATCTAGACTTAGGCTTAAAAATATGGCGTTAGATGGTGAAAACCAGAAACAGCCCCCGAACGACCCTGTGAGAGGCACCAACACCTCGCACGGGATCAATGTAACTTGTAGGAACTGACTGCACAGCCATGGGACTCCCGATTTGAGAGTACGATGATAATTTGAACAATTCTAGACATAGGCTTAAAAATATAGCGTTAGAAGGTAAAAATACGAAATAGCCCCCAAACGCCCCGTCAGAGGCACCAACACCTCATACGGGACCAATGTAACTCGTCCGAACTGACCGCTCATCCATGGGACTCCCGATTTAAGAACACGATGATAATTTGAATATTTGTATACTTAGGCTTAAAAACATGGCGCTGGAAGGCAAAAACTCAAAACAGTGCCCGAACGGTCCCGTGGGAGGCACTAACACCTCACACGGGACTAATGTAACTCGTAGGAACGGACTGCATAGCCACGGGACTCCTAATTTGATAATATGATGATAATATGAATATTCATAGACTTAGACTTAAAAATATGGCATTTAAAGGCAAAAAATCAAAACAACCCCTGTACAGCACCGTGAAAGGCACCAACATCTCGCATGGCACCAATGTAACTCGTAGGAATTTATCGCGCAGCCACGGGACACTCGATTTGAGAATAAGATGATAATTTGAATAATTGTAGACTTAGGCTTAAAAACATGGCGTTACAAGGAAAAAACTCAAAACAGCCCCCGAACGTCCCCATGGGAGGCATAACACCTCGCAGGGGACCAATGTAACTCGTAGGAATTGATCGTGCAACCACGGGACTCTCGGTTTGAGAATATGATGATAATTTGAATATTCCTAGACTTAGTCTTAAAAACATGGTGTTTAAAGGAAAAAACTCAAAATAGCCCCCGTACGGCCCCGTGAGAGGAACCAACACATCGCACGGGACCAATATAACTCGTAGGAACTAACCGCGCAGCCACGGGACTCCCAGTTTGATAATAAGATGATAATTTGAATATTTATAAACTTGGGCTTAAAAATATGGCGTTAGAAGGAAAAAAACTCGAAACAACCCCCGAACGTCCCCGTGGGAGGCACCAACACCTCACACGGGACAATGTAACTCATAGGAACTTACCACGGGATCACGGGATGCCCGATTTGAGATTACGATGATAATTTGAACATTTCTAGACTTATGCTTAAAAACACGACGTTAGGAGGTAAAAATCTGAAATATCCCCCAAACGGCACCGTGAGATGCACCAACACCTCGCACGAGACTAATGTAACTCATAGGAACAGACTGCACAGCCACAGGACTCCCGGTTTGAGAATACGATGATAATTTGAATATTTATAGACTTATGCTTAAAAACAACGCGTTTGAAGGACAAAACTCGAAACACCTCGAAATCCCCCAAAGGCACACAAGATATGGTCGTCCACAATGCGTTAACCCCCATTCGATAGCCAATAGCTAGGTATGTCATACACATGATATTCCAAGTAATAAGCATGCACACAGCTTATATACATTAATAGGTATTCACATAACCCAACTACTATAATCCGTAACTAATATTAATGCCATTACTCTCCACAATATTCGTATATATTTAGCCTCTCTAGGACTTACGTTCTCTCCGAGGTTTTCACACAAATTCAATACCCCGAGGAACATTAAACCCTTAATTCCCTAACACTTTGGAATTTAAGCCACCTGTTACTCACGCAGGTTAATACACACCCTAGGAAGGTTTTTAACTCAAACGAACCCTAAAAACCCATTATGGAATCTCGTTAGAAGTTCTAGGATTCACGATCGAATGAGGTCATTCGAATGAGTTCCTTCGAACGAAGTTCCCACTTCGAACGAACTCAGGAACTCGTTAAAAAGGTCGTTGGAAATATCATTAGAAGGTTCATTCGAACGACCTGGGTAGGTCTTCTAATGAAAATTCCGAATAGGCCCAGTTCTTCCCCAAATTCAATTTTCTTAAATTTTCATACTTCAATCTCATTCCAAACTCATCCCAATCTTAATGTAATGTTCCTAATGTAATGTAATGTTCATACTTTCATGCGGCGAGGGATGCTAAAGATAATATGATGCAAGGTGAATTAAATTATGATCAAGATCCAACAAAGCTAAACAGAGAAGCTCTTTCTCAAGCTACAGCTTCTCATAATCTTCGTATCAAGTCAGAAGCTGCATATTGGGCTCAGAAAGCTATTGAAAGGTGGGCTAAAGATGGAGATAGCAACACAGCTTATTTTCATAAGATTGTCCAATGTAAGCAGAGAAGGTTATCCATTAATAAGATTAAGAAGCCAGATGGATCGTGGATTCAAACTCAAGAGGAGATAAAAGAGGAAGCTATAAATCATTTTTTAGAAATGTTTCAATCAAAAGAGGTTCTCAGTCCTGAGGGGGAGATTGAAATGATTAGTCATATTCCCAAGTCCATAAATGAGGAAATTAATCAGAAGCTAATAGCCTAGCCTGAAATGGAAGAGGTGGAAAATGCTGTGTAGGGTCTAAATGCTTCAAGCGGTCCTCGAGTGGATGGTTTCAATGGTTTCTTTTTCAATTTCTTTTGGGAAGATATCAAATGGGATGTGCTGAAGGCAGTTCAAAGCTTCTTTGCAGGCTCCATTCTTCCAAAGATCATCACTACCACTAAACTTGCATTGATTCCTAAATCTAAGAATCCCCAGTCATTTAATGATTTTACGCCTATTAGTATGCAAAATTTTGTCAATAAAATCTTTTCTAAAATTTTAAATGATAAAGTTGCAAAAATTTTAAACCTCGTCATTTTTCTACTTCAGTCAGGATTTATTAAAGGTAGATCTATTATAGAAAATGTTCTCTTGGCCCAAGAATGTTTATCTCGAATCAACAATAAAAATTTTGGAGGCAATATCATCTTAAAGTTGGATATGACTAAGGCCTATGATAGGGTCTCCTGGTTATTTCTAATAAAGGTCATGAGAAGAATGGTATTCTGTGAAGAATGGCTGGATGTAATATGGAGGATCATTTCAAATTCTTGGTTCACTGTCATGCTAAATGGAGAGAATGCAAGATTCTTCAAATACACAAGAGATCTAAGGTAAGGGTATCCTATTTCCCCGAGCCTATCATCATTATGGCTGATGTCCTTTCAAAAAACCTTGAAAATCTCATGTCTAATCCCAGTTATGTGGGATATAAAATGCCTCTTGGCAACCCTATATTTAATCATTTATCTTTTGCAGATGATACTATCTTTTGCAGGTTCTTAGTCTTTATGAAAAGGTGTCAGGGCAGCTAATCAACAAGAGCAAAAGTAATTTCATGGCCTCTAAGAAAATTTTCTTAAGATACATCAACATGCTTAAGTAAATTACAGGCATGCAACTAAAAGATGATCCTATAGTATTCCTTGGATGTCCCATATATAGCGGAAGGAAGAAAATTATATACTTTGACGATTTGGTGAAAAAAATTAAACAAAGAATCCAAGGGTGGAAGTCCAAGTTTCTGAGTTTAGGAAGTAAGATTGTCCTCATCAACTCTGTCCTCTCTTCTATGTATCTATACTTATTGTCAGCTATAACTTTTCCTAAAGCTATCCTCAATAAAATTACTGCTCTTCTTGCAAAAATATTTTGGAGAAATAGTTTTGGTGATCAAAAATTTCATTGGTGTGGGTGGGAGAAAATTATAAAACCTATAGTTGAAGGTGGTTTGGGAATTAGACATATTCATGATGTGCATTCTTCTCTTAGTATGAAATTGTGGTGGAATTTTAGACAACAAAATTCAATGTGGGATAAATTCAAGAAGGTTGCTTACTGTAAAAAGCATCACCCTGATTCTGCTCCGATTAGAGGATGTGCTCTGACTTGGAATCGAATGTGCTCTGTGAGGGAAAAGGCTGAAGACCATATGATGTGGATTATAGGAGATGGAAATATTAACATAACAAAGGACAACTGGAGTATTCATGAATGTAAGTCTGCTACTGCAACAGAAGCAGGTCAGATAAAGGAATATTGGACTCAAGACCATTTGTGGAATAAGGAGAAATTTAATGAGTTGTATAGTCCTTTAGTGATTTCCAAAGCGTTGAATTTTAACGAAATATTTCCAAACAAGAATGATTCTCTAAATTGGAAGCTAACAAGTACAGGATCCTTGTCGTGCCCCGACTTAATTTTGTTAAACTCATCCTTTTAATTAGAGATAAATTGGCTTAAACAATGCTTTAATTTAAATCTCTAAGGAAAATAGCATAAGATTTTTTTTTTCCAAAGGTATGTGTAGATGAAAACATAACTGCCTTTACTTATAACTAATAAGTACTACATAACTTTACATAACCAAGATCCTTAGTTTAATAATTACAAAAAATAAATCCTGATATTCAAACCATACTAAATATCCGTCACTCCCCCATTTTAAGGTCCTAACTTGGCAGTGAACTCCAAATTATAAGCATACCTGAAACAAAACATTACAGGAGTGTAAGCTATAAAGGCTTAGTGAATGACAACATACCACACATATAACCAATTTGAATAACCATTTTTATTTTGTTCTAATGCTATAACCCAATAGGAATTGTGAAACTCTCGCAAGCCTGGACCCGCCACAGTCCAATTAACCCACCACAGTTATTAGGGACCACCACATCCCTTTATTAGGCCCGAGTACACAAACCTTTAAATTGGATTAACAGGACCACCACATCCCGTAGGACCCACCATAGTCCTTAACATTAGATAAAGGACTCACTAGTCCATATCATTATATAACATCGCTTAACATTTTTAATCATATTCATATGTTTCATAAATACAACATCACTCCCATAAACATTTTAACACATGTGCTTAACTACACATTTCCATATGAAATTATAAGCATTTATATTTCATAAGGAAGGTCACTCACCTTGGATTTAGTGCTAAGATTGATACCAACTACTTCCTTGGTATGGTAGTATTAGCTGCTTCCCCACCTAACAAGTCAATGTCGTTAGTATTTGAATACACCGATTAACATCAAACCCAGTAATACATCACATCATTTGGTCAATCAGAAATAACTAAGGAGGAATTAAATATGAAACTTCACATTTATATAACACCCAATTAACTAGGGTTCTAACACAATATATAGAATTTAATTATGAATTTGCTAGACAAAGTTATGCCCATTTTATTACAGCCTTTTCCAAATCATTTCTCAAGAAAAACAACAACACAACTTCAACTTCATGGAATTCACATAATTTTTGTACAACATAACTTTAAATGATATTCCACCCAATATCAGTAAACATATTTAATAATACAAATTTAATGTTTCATAATTTTTAGGGCTAATTTTCTATGTCGAGCAAAACGTCAAACACCTGGTATGCATTCTTGCTCCTTTAGGGCAGATTTTAAACCAAGACTTCAAACTATCACCAAGGGTTCATTCCTTCGTATTTTTATATAATTTTTGGATATGTTATACATTTATGAGTATATTTTACTCTACAACTTGAATCACTCAATTACAATAAGTATTCCATGATTTATATCATTTTTAGCATAACTAGGTCAAAATACAACATTAAGGCATAACTTAACATTTTTAAGCATACATAACCTTGACCTTGAGTATAATTCATGGAAACATATAATAAACATGTTTTAGTAGAAATATACATCATAATCATGAATTTTCAAAATCAAAATGCTTTACGAAAAGATGATGTAAATTTAGGACTTTAAAGTATGCATTTACGATCCTAGCTCTAGTTCTAACTTATGTTCTTAACCCATCCTTGTTCCAACACAATTCAGCAATATGGGTATTATTAAAATATATATCCAAATCAAAAATAAAAACATGATAAGTATAGAACTCATCCTTGTGACCAACTTTGATAAAGATGTAATTACCTTACGAGGATTCCTTGATTTATAGAAAAAATTTCAAAGATTTCTTCCTTAACTTTCTTCTCTTTCTCTCTCTTTAGGCAAAACTCTTGTTCATGGCTGATTTTGCTGAACAAAGGGGATGTTTTATGAAGTTTAAGTCGGCCAAACCATCACCCACCCTCTAACCAATCAAAAAATAGCACATGGTGTGCTAATAAGAGAAATGTCACTTAAGGAATGGACATATTTTCCCTTGTTTCGTACTTTCGCTATAACTTCTTGTACGAGCCTCCGTTTAACCCACCGTTTGTTGTGTTATAATATTAATTCATATATCTAAAGCTTTCATAATTTATTTTTTCCCAAAATCATAAACTAATACGCCTAATTTGGGCTTCGAACGGGAAAGTAGCAATTTATCGAAAATCTCAAAACTTTCACATTTGGCAACCAAACATTGCCAATTTCGTATCAAACCCCTTATTTACTTTTATAAACATAATCATGAATTAAAAACATAATTTATGATGCATTAATCGCATAACTAATCATATGTTCTAAACATGGTATCCCCGATCATAAGCTCAATTAACACCTAATGTAAACAACACATATATCACATGAGCATGCATCCCCTAAACATGATAATTAACATGTTTAACACACATAACCAATCTATAACTTATAACTCCTAAGTTATAATTAATCATGTAATTAACCTTCCTAATAATGTTTTAGGGCCTTACAATTCTACCCCTCTTATAAAAATTTCGTCCTCGAAATTTAACGCATAAGAAACTTACCAAATAGATGAGGATATTGCTTCTTCATGTTTCCCTTTCCCAAGTGCCATACTCCATATTCCGATTTCTCCACATCACTTTAACTAGTGAAATGGTTTTACTACGTAACACTTGCTCCTTTCGATCTACAATAGCAATTGGTTCCTCCACATAGGTTAAGTCATCTTGAAGCTCTATCGGTTTTGAGATAAACACATGTGAAGGATCGGGCACATACTTACGTAACATGGATATATGAAAAACATCGTGTATCCGGGAAAATTCTGGTGGTAACGCCAATTTATAAGCTACAGCTCCAACCCGTTTCACTATCTCATAAGGGCCAATGTACCTGGGACTTAAGTTTCCCTTCTTCCCGAATCTCATAACCCCTCTCCAAGGAGAAACACGTAGAAATAATCGATCACCTTCCTCAAATTTCAATTCTTTCCTTTGGTTGTCTGCATAACTTTTTTGTCTGCTTTGCACCACCTTCAAGTGATTATGGATAAGACTTATCTTTTCAGTAGTCTGCTGTACGATTTCTGGCCCAAGTAGTTTTCGTTCTCCTACTTCAGTCCAACACACTGGAGTTTTGCATTTTCTCCCATACAAAGCTTCATAAGGAACCATATCAATACTCGAATGATAGCTATTATTATAAGCAAACTCTATTAGTGGCAAGTGTTCATCCCAACTACCTTTGAACTCCAATACACAAATTCGTAACATGTCTTCAAGTGTCTGGATCGTTCTTTCTGACTGCCCATCAGTCTGAGGATGAAAAGTTGTACTAAATTTCAATTTAGTCCCCAAAGCTTCTTGTAAACTAGGCCAAAAGTGAGAAGTGAACTTAGGATCTCGATCAGAAATAATAGAAACTGGTGCACCATGCAATCTAATAATCTCATCCACATATATTTTTGCATATCTATCCAGGGAGTAAGTAGCTTTAACAGGAAGAAAATGTGCAGACTTAGTCAACCTATCAATGACAACCCAAATAGAATCAAACCCTCGGGATGATTTTGGTAAACCTATAACAAAATCTGTAGTAACATATTCCCATTTCCACTCAGGAATAGGAAATGGTTGTAGTAAACCACTTGGCTTCTGATGCTCTGCCTTCACCTGTTGGCAAACTAAACATCTAGCAACAAAATCTGCAATGTCGTGTTTCATTCCCGACTACCAATAACATTGTTTCAAATCTCTATACAGTTTCGTGCTCCCTGGATGCATAGCATATAAAAAATAGTGCGCTTCCTCTAAAATCGTTCTTCTTAAATCAGGCACATTAGGTACACACAAACGGTTACCGTACATAACAATGTCATCATCCCGAGTAGAAAATTCATTTGCTTTACCCTTTTTCATATTATCTATAACTTTCTCCAATTCTGCATCTCTTGCCTGTGCTTGTTTAATCCAGTCAATCAATGTGGGTCTAACATTTAAATGTGCTACTATTCCATAAGACTCATTCAAAGTTAATTCCACCCCCATTAAAGCTAACTCTCTCAACAGGTCAACTCGAATACAATGAATACAAGATACTATGCCTCGAGATTTTCTGCTCAAAGCATCGGCAACAACATTAGCTTTACCCGGATGGTGATGTATCGTGCAATCATAATCTTTTATAAGTTCCATCCACCTTCTTTGCCTCAAGTTCAAGTCTTTTTGAGTAAACAAGTATTTTAAGCTTTGATGGTCAGTAAAAATTTCACAACTAACACCATATAAGTAATGTCTCCAGATCTTTAATGCAAAAACTACTGCAGCTAACTCGAGATCATGAGTAGGGTAGTTACGTTCATGTATCTTTAACTGTCGAGAAGCAAAAGCAATTACCTTTCCATGCTGCATTAATACACATCCAAGTCCTTGATACGAAGCATCACTATAAATAACTAAACCTTCTATACCTGTTGGGATAGTCAATATGGAGCTGATGTCAACTTACCCTTTAAATTTTCAAAGCTCTTATCACAATCATCACTCCACACAAACTCGTTCTCCTTTCTGGTAAGTTTACTCAATGGCAATGCAATAGAAGAAAACCCCGGTATAAACCTTATGTAATAGCCCGCCAATCCCAAAAAACTACGTACCTCTGTCACACTAGTTGGCCTTTCCCAATTCATTATTGCTTCTACCTTCTTGGGATCAACACAAATACCATCAGCAGAAATAACATGCCCAAAAAATACTACCCTATCTAGCCAAAATTCACATTTAGAAAATTTAGCATACAACTGATTTTCTCGCAGGGTTTGTAAAATAACACGCAGGTGGCGTTCATGCTCATCCCTCGTACGAGAATATATCAAAATATCATCAATAAAGACAATAACAAAAGAATCTACATATGGGTGAAATATACGGTTCATCAAATCCATGAATACAGCTGGTGCATTTGTCAACCCAAATAGCATGACACGAAATTCATAATGTCCATACCTGGAACGAAAAGCAGTTTTAGAAATATCACAGTCTCTTACTTTCAATTGATGATATCCGGATCTGAGATCGATCTTGGAAAACACCTTAGCTCCTTGTAAATGATCAAATAAGTCATCAATTCGGGGTAGTGGGTATTTGTTACGAATAGTCACCTTATTCAATTGACGATAATCGACGCACAACCTCATGGTTCCATCTTTCTTCTTCACAAACAATACTGGGGCTCCCCACGGTGATACACTAGGCCTTTTAAAACCACGATCTAACAAATCTTGCAAATGTATCTTTAGCTCTTTTAATTCTGTAGGTGCCATACGATATCGTACAATAGATATTGGTGCAGTTCCTGGTACCAACTCAATCAAAAATTCCACCTCACGGTCTGGTGCTAACCCTGGGAGTTCTTCTGGGAAGACATCTGCAAACTCATTAACTACTGGTATATCTGATAGTTTTCCAGCCTCTTGTCGTGCGTCCACCACATGAGCAAGATAACCCTCACATCCTTTCTTTAAAAGTTCATAACATTTTGTAGCAGAAATCAAACATGTTGGAGTGATACTTCGTTCCCCAGTAAATTTAAATTCAGGTTCACCCGGTAATCAAAACACTACGTCCTTTTTAAAGTAATCTAAACATACATGATATGAGGCTAACCAATCCATACCCAGTATCACATCAAAGTCATGCATATCGAGAGGTAATAAGTCAACTAGTAATTCTTTTTCACCCACTCGTACCACACACTCCCTATATACCCTCTCAATAAAAACCAACCCCTCCCCCACTGGAGTAACAATAGCTAAACCAGAATCTAATGATGATAATGGTTTATTAAGATGTAACAGATAAAGAAAAGACACAAAAGAATGTGTAGAACCAGGATCTATCAACACATAAGCATCTTTATCACCAATAGGAAGTGTACCTGTCACTACGTTAGGCATAGCTTGTGCATCTTGTTGCGTCAATGCAAACACTCTGCCTTGGCCTTGGTTTTGAGACACGCCTCCTCTACCTCCCCTATGTACTTTCGGTGTAGAAATACTATCTCCTACTGTCACACTCCCAACTGAAGTTGTAATCACTGGACAATTCTTTCGTAAGTGCCCCGGTTGATGACAATGGAAACATAAAGGTGTCGTCTCAGCTATTGTACACTCCCGAGACATGTGCCCTTGACCACCACATCTATAACAAAATATGGACCTTGATCCCATCACAGATGCATTTTCTGACTGATTCATCCCAGTCCTTCCACCTCGATCTTGAAATCTTCCACGTGCATTTCTATTATTTTTAAATTCTTGGCCCTTAGTCACTCCTCGTGCTACACTCTGAGTTGAGGTTCCCGCCTCCCATCCATATGATCTTATATTATCATGTCTAGCTTTCTTCGAGTGTTCAACTTGCATTTCTTTTATTGACTTTTCTGACACCATGGCCCTATCCACCAAGTCCACATAATCCGTGATCTTCATATTAGCAACCTTGCTTTTTATATCTACACTCAGCCCGGTTTGAAACCGATCACATTTACTTTCTTCCGTCCTCGCCAAGTCAGGTGCAAATCTAGATAAGGATATAAATAAAGCTTCATACTCTGCCACTGTTCGATTCCCCTGTTTCAACGTGATAAATTCTTCCTCTTTCTCTTTCCTATAAAGCCTTGGAAAATATTTTTCAAAGAACACCTTTACAAACCTCTCCCATGTAATTTGTGGAGGATTTATTGGCACCACTCCCCCCATTGTAGTAAGTAATCTTTCTGTTGCGTCCCACCATAACTTTGCATCATCCTCTAACCTAAAGGTTGCTAACAAAACCTTTTGTTCATCTCGCACTTCCATCACCTTGAATATTGTTTCCATCTTTCTAATCCACCCCTCTGCCAGTAACGGATCAGTAGTCCCAGTAAATGCTGGCGGATTTAACTTCATGAACCTCTCATGCAATTTGTCCCTATCCCCACCATGTTCTCCACCTCTTGCTTATTCCATAAGTTGTGCCACAGCACGTAATATTCTTCCCACGTCATCAATAGGTTGTTGTTGCACCTCTGGTTCCTCCACTTGAACATGTCTATATCCTTGCTGACTATTAGGAACATAAGATGCCTCACCCTCTGCTCCATCATGAGGCTCGCGTGGATCCTTCACTCACTGCAATATAATTAACTTAAACAAAATACAATAGTAGCAGTTTAATATTAACATTGTTAGTCAAAATCCAAACACATAAAAAAACTCACGTTCTAGTGTCCACTGCAAATCTAGACCCTCACACCCTGTCCAGAACCTAATAACCACGCTCTGATACCAAGTTGTCATGCCCCAACTTAATTTTGTTAAACTCATCCTTTTAATTAGAGATAAATTGGCTTAAACAATGCTTTAATTTAAATCTCTAAGGAAAATAGCATAAGATTTTTTTTTACAAAGGTATGTGTAGATGAAAACATAACTGCCTTTACTTATAACTAATAAGTACTACATAACTTTACATAACCAATATCCCTAGTTTAATAATAACACAAAAGAAATCCTGATATTGAAACCATACTAAATATTCGTCACTCTCCCGTTTTAAGGTCCTAACTTGGCAGTGAACTCCAAATTATAAGCATGCCTGAAACAAAACATTACAGGAGTGTAAGCTATAAAGGCTTAGTGAATGACCACATACCACACATATAACCAATTTGAATAACCATTTTTATTTTGTTCTAATGCTATAACCCAACAGGAATTGTAAAACTCTCGCAAGCCTGGACCCGCCACAGTCCAATTAACCCACCACATTTATTAGGGACCACCACATCCCTTTATTAGGCCCGAGTACACAAACCTTTAAATTGGATTAACAGGACCACCACATCCCGTAGGACCCACCACAGTCCTTAACATTAGATAAAGGACTCACTAGTCCATATCATTATATAACATCGCTTAACATTTTTAATCATATGCATATGTTTCATAAATACAACATCACTCCCATAAACATTTTAACACGTGCTTAACTACACATTTCCATATGAAATTATAAGCATTTATATTTCATAAGGAATGTCACTCACCTTGGATTTAGTGCTAAGATTAATACCAACTACTTCCTTGGTATGGTAGTATTAGCTACTTCCCCACCTAACAAGTCAATGTCGTTAGTATTTGAATACACCGATTAACATCAAACCCATTAATACATCACATCATTTGGTCAATCAGAAATAACTAAGGAGGAATTAAATATGAAACTTCACATTTCTATAACACCCAATTAATTATGGTTCTAACACAATTTATATAATTTAATTACGAATTTTGCTAGACAAAGTTATGCCCGTTTTATTACATCCTTTTCCAAATCATTTCTCAAGAAAAACAATAACACAACTTCAACTTCATGGAATTCTCATAATTTTTGTACAACATAACTTTACATGATATTCCACCCAGTATCATTAAACACATTGAATAATACAAATTTAATGTTTCATAATTTTTAGGGCTCATTTTCTATGTCGAGCAAAACGCCAAACACCTGGTATGCTTTCTTGCTCCTTTAGGGCAGATTTTAAACCAAGACTTCAAACTATCACCAAGGGTTCATTCCTTGGTATTTTTATATAGTTTTTGGACATGTTATACATTTATGAGTATATTTTACTCTCCAACTTGAATCACTCAATTCCAATAAGTATTCCATGATTTATACCATTTTTAGCATAACTAGGTCAAAATACAACATTAAGGCATAACTTAACATTTTTAAGCATACATAACCTTGACCTTGAGTATAATTCATGGAAACATATAATAAACATGTTTTAGCAGAAATATACATCATAATCATGAATTTTCTAAATCAAAATGCTTTATGAAAAGATGATGTAAATTTAGGACTTTAAAGTATGCATTTACGATCCTAGCTCTGGTTCTAACTTATGTTCTTAACCCATCCTTGTTCCAACACAATTCAGCAATATGGGTATTATTAAAATATATATCCAAATCAAAAATAAAAACATGATAAGTATATAACTCATCCATGTGACCAACTTTGATAAAGATGTAATTACCTTACGAGGATTCCTTGATATATAGAAAAAATTTCAAAGATTTCTTCCTTAACTTTCTTCTCTTTCTCTCTCTTTAGGCAAAACTCTTGTTCATGGCTGCATTTGCAGAACAAAGGGGATGTTTTATGAAGTTTAAGTAGGCCAAACCATCACCCACCCTCTAACCAATCAAAAAATAGCACATGGTGTGCTAATAAGACAATTGTCACTTAAGGAATGGACATATTTACCCTTGTTTCGTACTTTCGCTATAACTTCTTGTACGAGCCTCCCTTTAAACCACCGTTTGTTGTGTTATAATATTAATTCATATATCTACAACTTTCATAATTTATGTTTTCCGAAAATCATAAACTAATACGCCTAATTTGGGCTTCGAACAGGAAAGTAGCAATTTACCGAAAATCTCAAAACTTTCACATTTGGCAACCAAACATTGCCAATTTCGTATCAACACCCTTATTTAATTTTATAAACATAATCATGCATTAAAAACATAATTTATGATGCATTGATTGCATAACTAATCATATGTTCTAAACATGGTATCCCCGATCATAAGCTCAATTAACACCTAATGTAAACAACACATATATCACACGAGCATGCATCCCCTAAACATGATAATTAACATGTTTAACACACATAATAAATCTATAACTTATAACTCCTAAGTTATAATTAATCATGTAATTAACCTTCTTAATAATGTTTTAGGGCCTTACAATCCTTCTCCATTTCTTCAGCATGTAATATATGCAGAAAGGCAAGTCCATCCAGATTTAGTGCTAAATTTATATTGCATCAAAATCTCCCCTCAAAAATGTCAGTGTTTATGTGGAAGCTTATGAATAATCTTATTCCTAATGATGATAGGATCAAGAAAATTGGATATAGAGGCCCTTCCAAATGCTCCTGTTGTTCGAAGTTTCATGAAGAAGACCTTGATCACATTTTTTAGGGTGGTGATGTTCCTTCGAAAGTTTGGGATAAAATAACAATGGAGTATGGGATTAATAGAACTACATGAGGAGGTGTGCGAAACCAACTTTTCCAATGGTGGATTCATGGGTTAAAAGTAAACCAATTTGTTAGCAGAGTTGTTCCAGCGATTGTATGTTGGTGTCTATGGTGCTATAGGAATAAATGCAGATATGATGAAAACTCTCCTACTGTGGTTTCAGTTTTGAATCATGTTAATCGTGAAATATTCCTCAATAAAGTCCCATCGATAGTTCAAAATCCCAAAAATATTCTGTATATCAAGTGGAATCCTCCTACACCTGGTTCGCTAAAGCTTAATGTTGATGGCAGTTCGATAGGAAATCTAGGAAAGGGAGGAGGAGGAGGGATGCTTAGAAATCACTTAGGGGAGATGATTTGGGCTTTTTATGCAAATTTTGGTAAGGTCTCTAATATGGAAGCTGAGGCTTTGGCTTTGATTAAAGGCCTTGAGTTTTTTATGGACTTAAAAGACTATAACCTCCTGATAGAGACTGATTCTAAGGTTTTAGTAGATATAATCCTTAATAGAAGTAAGCCTCCATAGAAAATTATCTGGGTTGTTTTAAAAATCAAAAATTATTTGAAGATGATGAAGGTCAAAATAGTTCATTCATATCGAGAGGCAATTCAAGTGGCTGATTTTCTTGCCAAGGTTGGTAGTTCAGAGGACAAGGATTGCTTTTCCCTTACTTTAAATGATTTTCCAAAGCATCTTAAAGGCATTCTCAAAGTAGATAAATGGGGTCTCCCTTCTATTAGACATGTCTAGTGGCCATTGTTGTCTTGTTTCTTCTTTTGATTGTTTTAAGCTCTCTTTAATTTGTTCTTCATCTTTTGACTTTGTAAGGCCGATCTATTGTATAAAGAACCTCATTTATGTTTCATTTTCCTCTCTTTCTCTGAGATTTGCTCTGATGCAAGCTATTTAGAAGAGGCTAGGTCTTCTTGTGATTATTAATAAAGCAATATTTCCCAAAAAAAAAATATTCCAAATCACCTTAAGATACTTTCGAATACGAATTAAAGGTCAAATCCTTATATACTCAATTAGAATTCAATAATTTCTTCAATTTCAAATAAGTCTCTGAAATATGAACCCAGAATTTTATTTTCCCAAAACTCTTATTATAATTCATGATTAAGACATAAAATTCCCAGATTTTAATAGTCCAACAAAGGGTAAAACCTCTACAAGCATACCCATCTCCAATTCATAAGGTTTCTTCACACTTCAGTCTAATTAAACCTAAGTTTTCATTGCATCAAGTTTATATCATCAAACCTAAATTAATAGGAACACTATATGCTAAAAGAGGAGCAAGATAAACACTTGCCTCGGAATGTACCTCTAATTCTTGGACTGAAATTGGTATGGGAACGATCCTCCTGACACGATCTACGCACTGGTGTAATTTTTGGTGTGAAAGCTTGAGTTCTTGGCTTAGGGCTCCAATTGAGTCTTCTTCTTCCTTGGTTTTCTCTCTCTTTTTTTCTCTTTATCACGTAAGTTGAAACTGACATACCACTAACCCTCAATGCTTTTAACTAAACCCAATTTTCGTCCATTTAATTATCCAAAAATCCCAAAATACCAAAATACCCCTCTAGGGTGTCGTTTTGGGCTAAAATTCCCTAGACTCCAAATGAAACACCCGAGTAGTATTTTCTGACTATTTAGACCCTTCCGGACACTTTAGCGCACTCAAAATAGTCATTCGAGTTATATAAAAATAATTTACCTTTTAACCCCCAAATACATACCAGTGACGTGACTCATACGCGCGTCCTATATATTTATATCATGAATGTTGTGTATCTCATCCCGACCATACTATTATTTTCGATAGCTATTAACTCTCATCACGCTAGTAATTATTACTATTCAATCGAATTAATTACAAATTAAATTTTCTCCCTTTAAATTAATTAATCCTCATTTTCTATAATTTCATTATAAAATAAATATGCGTAAAAATACGGGGTATTACATACTTCCCCCCTAATAACAGAATTTCATCCCGAAATTCGGGAATGAATATATACCTGGTAAGAATAACTCTGGACAACGTTCACGCATGTGATCCTTGCGCTCATAGTTTGATTCCTCAATATTATGGTGTCGCCACTGAACATGGGTTAGTGGTACTATCTTCGACCTCAACTTCCTCTTACTACGGTCTAGGATAGCAACCGACCCCTCCTCGTAGGAGATATAAGGCTGTAAGTCTATTTCCTCCAATGCAATGTGAGTATGGGCCAAATCATCCCGAATAAATCTCCTTAGCGAAGAGATATGGAACACGTCATGGACCCTATGCAAGTGCTCTGATAACCCAAGTCTATAAGCAACTAGCCGAATCCTCTCAATAGTGGGGAATGGCCCTACATACCTAGGCTCCAACTTTCCCTTCTTCAAAAAATGCATAACTCCCTTCATAGGGTACACCCAAAGTAAAACCTGATCCCCAATGTTGAACTCATAGAAATACCATTTGGCGTCAGCGTAGCTTTTGTGTCGAATCCTGAGCAACTCGAATACGGCTCCGTATCAACTCTATCCTTGCCGAAGTATCCTAAATCACCTACGGACCAAGTAGATTATTGTCCCCCGCCTCTAACCAACATGATGGGGAATGATAAGGCCTTCCGTATAATTCCTCGAATGGAGCCATACCGATAGTAAACTGGTAGGAGTTGTTATAGGGAAATCCACCAACGGTAGGTACTGCTCGTAGCATCCTCCAAAATCAATGATGCACATACGCAACATGTTCTCTAACATCTGATTTGTTTACTCGATCTGACCATCCGTCTGGGGGTGATAGGTTGTTCTCAGTCGCAACTCCATACCCATCGATTCCTAAAACTCTCCCAAAATTAAGATACAAACACCTTATCTCTGTCAGACACGATATTGAGAGGCACTCCGTGGAGTCTCACTATCTATGCTACGAATATCTGGGCGTACTATGTCGTGATGTAATATGTCCTAGCTGGCAGAAAGTGGGCTACCTCGGTCAGCCGATCCACTATCACCCATATTGAATCATGACCCCTCTACGGTGTAGGTAATCCCGTGATGAAGTCCATGGAAATGCTCTCCCAATTACACATAAGAACCTCTAATCGATGTAGTAGTCTCAGCGGTCTCTGATGATCCACCTTTACCAACTGACAAGTGGCACATTTCGAGATGAACTCGGCAATATATTTTCGCATCCTACTCCACTAGTACTATCTATGCATATCGTGGTACATCTTAACACCATCGGGATCTACAGTAAATCGTGAACCGTTCGACTCTGTCATAACCTCGTGTCACAAGTCTTCTCCCTATGGAACAACTAATCTTCTATTGAAATGTAGGCCCCTATCTGAACCAACGGTACAATACTCGGCCCCTTCTACTAGAAGCTGCACTATCTGACTGTGGAAAAACTGATCAGCTGCCTGAGCCTGTGCTACTCTCGTAATAATTTGGGGCATAACCATCATCACAGACATGAACGATCGAGCCACCACATCCTGGTGCCCCAACTCCTTCCATTTCACTTTCCACACTTCGTTCGCCTCCCCTACCGGCTTACGGCTCAACACGTCTGCTACCGCATTAGACTTTCTCGGGTGGTATTGGATATCAAAATGATAATCCTTCACAAACTCAAGCCACCGGCGCTGACACGTATTCAAATCCTTTTGTGTGAAGAGATAGTGTAATGACTCGTGATCTGTGAATAAGAAAAATTTATCCCCCAGAAGGTAATGTCTCCAAATTCGAAGTGCAAACACCATCGCCACCAACTCTAAATCATGATTCCTCTCGTGAGGCTTAAGCTTACGGGAAGCATAAGCTATAGCCTGATCCTCTTGATGAAGTACACCTCTAAGTCCTAATAAGGACGCATCAGTGTAGACTAGATACTACCTTCCCAGCCTGGGTAATGTTAACCCTGGTGCTGAGGTTAACTTATCTTTTAACTCATCAAAGGCTAACTGATAGGCTTCACTCCAGATAAACGTCACCCCTTTACGAGTTAGGTGTCTCAACAGACCTGTTATCTTCGAAAACCCTTCAATAAACGTCCTATCATATCCGACTAAGCCCACGAAACTGCATATCTCGGTCGGTGTCATGGGCTGTCCGCACTCCCTCACCGCTGACACCTTCCCCGGATCCATTGATATCCCTTTGTCAGAGATGATATGCCCCAAAAAATAGACCTCCTTCAGCCAAAACCCACATTTCTTGTATTTTGCGTACAACTTATACTGATGCGGTATCTGCAAAACATGCCTCATGTTCTCGGCATGCTCTTCCTCGGTCTGCGAATAAACCAGAATGACATATATGAACACGATGTCGAACTAGTCCAGGAACTCTTTGAACACCCTATTCATCAAGTCTATAAGCACAGCTAGGGCATTGGTTAGCCCGAAAGGCATAACCCTGAATTCATAAGAACCATATCTCATCAATAAGGCACTCTTCGACCCATCCTGCTCCCTGTTATGCAACTTATGGTATCCCGATATCAAGTCAATCTTAGATAAGAAGGCAGCTCCTCTCAACTAGTCGAATAAGTCATCGATTCAAGGCAACGAATATTTGTTTTGTATCATGACTATATTCAAATCCTGGTTATCAACACATAACCTCAACGATCCATTCCTCTTCTTAACGAACAGTACGGGAGTACCCCGCGGCGAAATACTTCGATGGATGTAAATGAATAAATGTGTGATAATTGGTTAAATTCGCAAATTTCTAATTTGGCATACTTATTTAAATAATGTCTATTTTTAAACCAAATCAATTCATCCCCTAAACATGCATCTAAATGTCATAAATCATTCAACCCATGCATGAAAAATAAAGACGATCGATTCAGAAGAAAAAAAAATCTATCGGGTAAAACCTTTTATAACACTTTGTAGAATTCACAAGACCTTTGACTTACATACAACCTGATAATCGCCCATAAGTGTGTAATGCATGGTGCCTTCAGTAAACCTTCAAAGATACGAGAGACAGCGAAATACTCTCCAGGTGTCGGTTTGTCATCTTCGGCTCGTCCACGTACAGAATGACTACGCTTGGTATCCACCAATAAAATATGGAGATACCTTCTCCACAGAGGTTGAACAAAAGCAAAGCAGTGTTCTGTAACACCAAAATAATTCACCAAAGCATATGGGATTTTTGTGAATTGAAAACAAAAAAGGATTAAACCCTAAAAGAAGAAGTCAAAAGGATTCTGCAGTTTTGCAGTTTTTTGTCCTTCAAAACGCTGGGACTTCTAAATGAAAACGAAACAATTTAATGAGTATTGATAAAAATACGCGCCGCCTCAGTTGCTCGAACAAAATAGCTATCTCGCTCAAACGACGTACACGTGTCGTCTGAACGACATCGTGCGACATCTCGTTTGAACGACTTGGGCATCAAAATCGAGGTATACTACAGTACTTAGAAAAAAATACTCATTCTCAAATTTTGACGAAAAAGTCCACTCCAACACTTTGAAAATATTTTGTAAAAATATTCCAAAGCTCTAAGTGCAAAGTTAAGGTATTAAAAACATAACCTTACCAAAGTAATCTTCACGGAGTCTTTTTTATGAAGAACCTTGATAAATTTGGATCTGTCTTGATGTAGATTGCTCTTGAATTTCTTTGACGATTGTAATGGTATACGACATAATAAATTGATAACGGACTTATAAAATATGTTCATACAAATCTCACCCTATGTCTATGACGGTACATACATAAAAATATCCGAATCATCAAATACCAAATTACCTATACATATCTACCCTCCCATGAATAAATTTGCAAGATCTCAAACTGTTCTTTAAAAATCTTCATCAAATCTCAAAGCTTTCCTCATCAGGGTGTGAAACATCATGATCTTCAATTTTTGTACCTACACACATGAGATAAAGCAAAAACCTTCATGACGCATCGAGTTTGAAATGATATAAGAATAAATCATTAATAAAATCAAATCTACCCCATAATTCAAAAACTCCCCCATAACATGATAATTTTTTCTCCCCCTTTTTATGATTCCCCCAAATAGACAGATAAGAAGAAACAATCAAAATAAAGAGTGTCACGACAAAATGCAAAGCAAACATGAATCAACAGCGCGCATGCAAAGGTATGTCTCAAAAACTTTCACAAACTATTTTTTATTTTTCAATTTTTTCATACAAAAATAAGATAAAATCACACCATGGATTTAAACTCAAACAACCTAATCATGCAAACGGAAGGAATGGGTGTGAACACATTCGATAGGTAAATAAACTCAATAAATCATATGTACATGATGTATACGTGTACTGCTAATGAATGAACATCAAAAGTATCCTCAGGTGTAAAAATTGTTGAATTTAGATGACATCGTCTTATGCAAATCAACAAATAAAAGTCAAAGTGATTTCCACACCAATAACGTCCAAAACTATTTAATGCGCTTTTAAGACTTTCAAGGACACGCAAACCCATTTTAATTCTCCATCCAAACTCCCTCATAAATATTTTCTTTTAGAGGTGTATAAACTAAATTCTCAAACTTTGGAGAATTGGTGCAAAAACCTAATTGGCCCATAATTGGCATAAATTTCTTTTTATTGCCTTTAAATATTTTCGGACTCTTTTAAACCTCTTTGGACCTCGAATAATAAAATTCCTCAATTTTCTAGGTCCAATTAAACGGCGACTTTATGGCAAAGGATAAATGATAATCTTTCGTAGCCCGTCATCGTTTTCAAATAAATCACACAAACTCACAAACGGCTCTTACATGCACAACTTTCTTATCAAGTTTTATCGGTGGTTCATTTTAAGGACGGATTGAAGTGAAAACACACAACCAACATGTGATAAGACAAGCACAATAATCAAACAAATTCGTACATGTGTGCAATAAAGGAAATCATGAGTCAAACATGTAGGAAGTAACACTTAATTACATCTTAATGACTCCAAACATTATAAAGCACAAAGATGACATGATATATTGTCTCAAAAATTATCAAATAGTCACATGAAAAAGGAATGATGTTGTGACTTGGTCATCGTAAGTGTCCATCCATAAACGGTGCAAACAAAATACAAAAATATTTTTGAATTTTCTCACAAATTTTAACAAAAATAAAATCTTTTTAGATGACATCCGTGACAAGAATCCTTTGTCATGGACTTGTCATGGTCAATGACCGTGACAATTCTGGGCAGAATTGAAAAAAAAATTGTTGGGCAGTATGACTACTGCCACTTGCCAGCAGTATATTTGTACCTGTTATAGCAACGTTATACCTGTTCAAACATTATATATCCAAATAAAATAGAGATAATGAAAATATACATTCAAAACAATATGCACCATGATATAACCCGAAAATAATTCAAATATACATTCAAAACAATATGTCCCTCAACCCTCGCCCTATCCGTTGGCCATCAAATATGTCCAGTATAAAAAAGCTCGGCCAACCAAGTGTCGACATCGGTGGGTTGAAGGGAGATAAATAGGGGAGTGGATCATCAAAGTACGCATGTGTCGGTGATGAAGCAGCGAGGTCCACATCCTCGTCATCTTGCACCTCCTCTTCCACCACCTTCTCCTTCGCTTTCCCCTCACGGTTTCCACCCAACAAACGCTTCATGAATGAGAACATATCTTGGACCTTCGCCTCCAAGCGGGACAACTTTGCGTCATGCGAGTCCACCGTTTGAGCCAACCTGGTGTCGCTCGTCTCCAATCTGATGATCCTATATTTGGCCACTCGTAAGCTCACCCCTTTGTCCTCCCCTTGCGATCAGCGCCCAGCACTTGGCTGAGTGCGTCTGTGGACAAAAATGCATTGTCGGTATCAGACTGCGACTCATGAACTTCCTTAAGCTTTGCCTGAAACGACAAAAAGCACATGATTAGTAAAATAAGTAAATAAAAAAATTATAGCTTTATTAACAAAAAGTAAACTATTAAATTACTTACAATCATGGCCGCGATGCTCGGGGACACCTCCTTATCCTCCCCCTTCTTCATTCGAATAGCCACATAAGTATCGAGCCTATGTGGCCTACCCCCAGGGCCACTCCCTGTCCCCTGAAATAAAATAAAGTAAAATTAGTATCGGCCTCACAAAGTAAAATAATGCAGAATAATATATTTTTGTAGTTATAAAAAAATTAAATCTTACCATCGTCTTATGCTCCACCTCGGCATAAGACGTCTGGCCGAAGTAGTGCACGTCCGTCTTTTTTTCCCGATTTTCCCTCCCCGATTGGCGAGATGCCAATTATTGCTCCCCGATCTCATTGTCAATGAACTGTTGCCATTTTGCCAATGAGATCGGCTCCTTCGGCGGGACGGATTCACGCATTCAGATAACGGACTCTCGGGTCTTCCCAAATTACTGGGTCTACATATTTTTCTTCCACGTCTTGTGTTGCTCCCTCAACTGCTCCAAGTCAGAAACTTGTAGCTTTGGATCGAGGTTGAATTGTTCCTGTCCAACAAATACAATGTTAGTTGCGAATAAATATAAATATAAAATGAAATCGAAATCGAAATCGAAATTGAAATTGAAATTAAAATATTCATATAAACATAAATATAAATACATTACGTGTAGTGCCACCCAAACAGCTAACTTGAGCCCATGTGGCACCTCCCTCCAACTAGTGTACCTTGGGCTGATGATCGTCTTTACCAGCTCGTGGGATCTCGTTAATAGCCCCATCTTGTTCTCGACGGCCATACCTAATTTGCCATATTTGAGGAGCCTAGGGGCCGAGGATCCCTCATCGCCTTCGCTACCACCGAGCCCAGACGACATCATCATAACTAAGGCTGTGCTTTTTTTCCGAACATTCCGATTTTTTCGATGGCCGATCCGATATTTTCCGATTTTAGAACATATATAAGGTTTCCGATTTTTGATTTTCCGATTTCCGATTTTTTTCGAATTAAATTGGATAGGAAATTGGAACTATGTTTTAAATTCCGATTTTCTGATTTTTTCGATCAAATTTTTTGATATTTTAGCCGATCCGATTTTTCGAAATAATTTACGATTAATTTTCTGAATATTTTTTCCGATTAATATTCCAAATATTTTATATATATTTTTTACCTTGGATTTCCCTTGTCTAATAATAAGAATGTGTACATTTACATTTCCCTTATTCTTTACCTTACCCATATATATATGCTGTTAGTTTTAGGGTTAGACATATCTTTCCTCTCTCTCTCTCAATACGGCGCATACCGTCGAGTCCCCTCTCTCTATTTCAACTCTTGTCTGTCTACTCACCTCTCTCTCTCTGGTTTCTACGCTTCTAAGATACGGATCTGTAACGATTAGAATGCATCTCTTCATATCCAAGTCGAACGAAGGATCAGTAAGCCCTTTTATCTGTTTCCCTTATCTGTAACGATCGGATCTGTGACGATCTGATCTGTTTATATTGTTATAGGATCTGATTTGTTTATATTGTTATAGGATGGGATATATAACGATAGGATTGTTATAGGATATGATCTGTTTATAATACAAAGTTTTGATCAGTAAGCTTTCATATCCTCGTTATGGGATAAACTTTATATTGTGAAACGAGCGGTTTATAGGATCTGTAAGATTATACATGCTTTTTGTTTCTATAGGATTGTTATAGGATCTGTCTATACATGGTTTTTTGTTTCTATAAGATTATACATGTTTATAGGATCTGTAAGATTATATATTGAGTAACGATCGTTTAATTACATGTTTCTATACCTGTTTTATAGCTGTATTATATTGAGATCAAATATTAATTCCTGATTTATACTGAGATCAAATATTAATTGCTGATTTATACCTGTTGTTTCTATACCTGTTTTATACATGTTTCTACACATATTTACATGTTGGGTTAATTGTAGAGTCTACACAAATGAAAAAATGGTTAAATCCTTACATATTTACATGTTGGGTTAAATCTTTTTTTCGATTTCTTTAAAATGAGAATTTCGAGTAATCGAAAATCCTATATTAATTTTTTTTTTATTTTGGAATTTCCAAAATTTTCTGAATTTTTAGTATATGTTTTGAATTTCCAATTTTTTCCGATTTTCTGATTTTTTCGAATTCGGAAACTTTTTTTTATTTTCCGAAAAAATTGGATAGGAAATTGGAACAAATATTTTATTTCCGAAAAAATTGGATTTTTTTCCAAAAGGTCATTTTCCGATCCGATCCGACCGAAACATAACCCTAATCATAACCAACATCATCATCCTCACCTTAATACCTGAAGGAGACATTTGCTGTACAAATATGTTGTTATTAGTACAAATCAAAATGAATTAGAAGAAGACATGCAAATATGTAGACTTACTACAAATCCATATGAATTGTTATTGTTTAACATCTCAATTCTGAATTCCAAAACAATAGCATCTAGCTCATAATATGTACAATTACTACGAATCTGAAACATCCCCACCCCCACCTCTACTGCCCACACACACGCACACTACACAAGAGAGAAAATGATAAAGTGCAAATCAATTAAAAGCATTAAAAATGGATTAATAAAGTACAAATTGGAATATTTATTACAAATTAAAAAATTATTTCAAATTCGGGTTATCATCAAAAATGGATTGATATTCGTTAGGAGCATCCAAGTCATCCACACTACTATTTAGACGCTTTGGCACGTGTAGGACAATTGATCATTGCTCTTTGTTGATATACTCCGAGTAAAATGCTTGGTTAACATTTTGAAATGCACAAACAAACGGTTCATCGCTCCCGTGGTCGTTGCTCTTCAACTTGGACAAGTCAACCATGATCAAATAGGTGACAAGATCAACTTTACAAGCATTTTTATCCTCAACTCTTACTCAGTCATAGTAAAATACAACCTCTTTGAAGCTTATATAATTCAATTCAAATATATTTCGGATTACACCATAGTAAGTCATTTCATCTTCAACGAGATTTTTATCTTTTACGCTCAATCGAAATAAAGTAAGAGCCTTGTATGAAATGCCCGAGTTCTGTACATTTGTACTTTCCTCGTATACTTTAGCGCCGAAAATGCAACCGTTCAATCGATACTTTTTGTACTCTTATGCCACGAACAAGGGTCCAGTGGCTAGACAAGCAAGCCTTGATGGCGCATCACCCGTCTTTAAGAGCTGAGAATATAAATAAATTAATTATATTAGTTGTAAAATTTTAGTGTAATGTCCATTTTAATTATAATTACCTCTTGTGTCAAGCACAACCTAAATTCGTTGTCTGATTGTACCATTGTTTTTCGTCTTTTATTGTTCTCACGGGATTCATATTTTCTGCATATTACAAAATTAATTATGTATAAAATAATTTAAAATAATGTTAAACATTATAATAATTGAAACTTACTTTTTCCATTCTTCGACATCTTCATGTGTGTCAAATAGATAATGAGCTACTTGTTCATGTTGCAAACTCGTTAATTTCACTCGTTTTCCCATCAGATGACCACCATCATCGACGAACTCATCAGTGTCATCAACGCTGGTCGAGTTAGGCATATATTCCCGAGTATATATTGATGACTCCATGGTGATGTATTCCTCTGCAATTGGTCCTGAAATGTATCGCATATTCTTGACGTAATATTTAAAAACTTTCATCAATCTTTCAAACGGATACATTCACCGATATCTAACTGGACCACAAATAAGTGCATCGTCGCATAGGTGTACCAACAAGTGAACACTTATGTCAAATAATGCTGGGGGAAAGTACTTATCCAACACACAAATCGCTTCAGTCGCCGCCAATTTTGCGGCCACTATGTGTTCTCGATTGAATACCTTCTCACACAAGAGTGAGAAGGTAATACTAATTTGCATAATAGCCCTCCGCAAATCCTTGTGCTTGGAGAAACAGTGCTTAAACAATAGAGGAACCAATTGCATGATCACATGCCAATCGTGGGACTTACACTTATGTAAATCATGAGTAGTATAATTCACAATCCTTTGCAAGTTGGACGAAAAATTAGATGGGCCCTTCAAATTATATATTGTGTCTAAAAGCACCCTCCTTTCCCCACTCGTCAAAGTAAACGTATAAGGGGGAATTATTGTCCTTCCCCAACTATCTTCTTTCAACCATTGTTGTGGCTTAAGTTTCAACGATTTAAGGTCTTTTTGTGCATTTTCTCCATCCTTCGAATGACTCCACCAAGGCAAGTGCCCACAATATGTTCAGCGAAGTTCTTCTCTGCATGCATCACATCAAATACATGGCGCACCGGGTTATTCTTCCAATAAGGCAAGCCAAATAAAATTGACCTCCTAAATCATGCCTTTCTTGTCTCAGTTTCATTCCCAGTTGGGGTCTTCTTATGCTTGACATTCTTCAATTTGGGATTCTTACCTGACATATTAGGGCCACATTCAGAAGATTTACTTTCAATTTTTGAACCTGAAAGTTGTCTCGGCGGTAGCCTATGTTCAACCCCGCCTAATAAAAAAATAGAACCTTTCTCAAATCTGAAACTATGAGCCGGGGGTAAAAACCTCCAATGGCAATGGTATACTGTAATACCCCGTATTTTTATGCAATATTAATTTGGGGATTTATTAAATTTAATGTGAATTAATTATTTAATAAAATTCGGAAATTAATTATGTTATAATTATTAACGTGACGAGAGTTAGTAATTATGGTAAATTTGTCGAATATTACTAATGAGCAAAGTAATATATAATATTGGTTATATTGAATGTCACGAGTGAATTGAGTCGGGACACGCCCGTGTCGCGTCGGGACTAAATATTGATAAATAAAAGTGAATATTTTATAAGTTGTTCGTATGGTCATTTTGAGTGCTCCAACGCGTTCGGAAGGGTTGAGATAGTCAGAAAAGTGTGCCCGGGGGTTTAGTTTGGGTCTCGGGGTATTTTTAGGCCTAATTAGTACCCCGGGAGGGCATTTTGGACATTTCACATTTTTGGGTAATTAAACCCACGAAAATTAAAAGGGTTATATCAGATATATGGGTTATCATCTAGGGTTAGAAAGCTCAAAACACTAGAACGGCCATTGGAGAAGAGAGGAGAGAGCTCTCAAGGCATTCCACGGCTCAAAACTCAACCGTTTGCACCGCCGCCACCGCCAACGCGTAGATCGCGAGACGGGGAACGCAACCACATCCATTTCGGCACCAAACCAGACTTGTGAAAATCCCAGGCAAGTGTTTATCTTGCTTATTTCGTTGATGCATCTTTCATATTATTTTAGGAGTAATTAGAATGAGTTTTTATGGAAGAAACCTAAAATATGAGATAGAAAATTGCATGTAGGGATGGATTAATTGTTATTCTGGAAACCCCTTAGCATGTAGAGGATTGAACCACGAATTTATGAGATTGTAGATGAAGAAAATTTTGGAAAAGATGGATTGGAACATATTAATGAAATTCTAGGGTTCTTGAGGTTTTATATGAATTTGGGGCTTGTTGATCCATGTTTAATAATAGAAATCTACATGCTTTACGCTGAAATTTCATAGTATGATGATATAATGTCAGTAGTATAAATTTTGGGTCGATTGGGTATGAAAAATATGGATTTGGTGAAGGTTAGAAGATGAAACCCGTAACTGCAAATCTGCAGATTTCGCAGACCAGCTTGATCGATCGATCGATCGAGGCCAGAGCTTCGATCGATCGAAGGTTCGATCGATCGAGTCCTAGACCTCGATCGATCGACCCCTCCTGGAAGACTCATGTCTTCCCTTCTTAATTAGTTGAAATTCACTTTAATGAGGAATAATTCATGGTCACCCTTATAAATATGTTTTGGGAGATAAAGAGGACCAGTAGGGTATATGAATAATTTTGGGACCTCTAATATATGACGAGAATTGTATTTTTGGGATAATTATATAAGGAACGATGAAACTACGTATTTAAAGTGAGAGATTACGTCAAATACTTATGATAGAGAATAGATGAATACCTACTGAATTTTATAATTGGGAGGATAAAGCCATGAGAGTTATGTGGTAAGTTGGAATAATACTGAATCAAGGTTAGAAACGAACTGTTATATGTGTTTACTAAAAAGGTGAAAATAAGGATAAAAGTCGTGACTATGGGATTTGAAATATACCTAATATTGATATGGTAATATTTGTATAGTTATATGACTGTGTTTGCATATACTATCTATGTGTGAAAAACATACCCACGCTACTTGCTATCCCTAAGGTTGCCATGCTGGGACGATCTTATCATGTGTTGCCTTATGGGGGATATTGACTCGTACCCTAGAAGATAGATATCCTTGGTACATGCTATCGATTTGATAGTTCAGACGGTCCTAAGAGACGCGGGTATGTGCCATCCTCTTAGAGACTTGGAATCTATGCTTCGCCTCAATATTGTTGTGTATGTGTTAATACAATTCGAGAGTGATTCCGAATTTATATTCCCCTTAATACGAGTGATACGGGGTTTGGATAGTAGAGTATGCCCGCACCATAGTTTTTATGTGGGGTGCTGTTATGATATATATATTTGACGAGTAGTTAATATATATATGAAATTCTGAAATCTGGAACTGCCTACTGTGATTTGATATGTAGGACATGGTTGATGACTCAAATTGTAATACTTGTTTTGAGAAAGTATAATATGACACTGGAAAACTTTATAAATTAATAAAGTTAAAACGAGAATTTTGGATACTAATTGAAATATTCTTTTCAAACAATTGTATCGTTCAATTTTAAATCCTGCGAATAACCTAAGATAAGTTAAATCGTTGGGGAAAGATAGTGTGATATATGACGAGATAGACCATTGGGAAGGTTAGTGCGATAGGTGTGCACATTAGAAGAGAGGTGAGAATTTCTCAAGAGAGTGTCGCACTAATATGTTGTTGCATTAGCCTGTAATCAATTTAAATACTTCCTAAATGAATTTTTTAAATCATATACACTATCGGGCTCTGACCCGTTTCCATTTCTCTTTCTCTCTTGTATATATATATGTATATATTACAGGTGCCCAGCCACAGGGGCGTCTTGCATAGGGTCCTTTGGCAGGAACGCGCTGCAGCTTAGGTGGGAGTTGCAGGCCTGTTGTTTAGATGACTTCATCCATTTGATTCTACTCCTAGCATGTTCATCATTGGGGAATATGTCTCCCTTTCCATTATTCAGATGTTATTTGGATATTGTACTTCATCTATTTCTAGTATTGTCACTTTGGGAGTTATTATATTCTGGATGGTTTACTTTAAGTTTTATTGTTAGTAGCCAGTTGTTGAATGTTAAATTATTGAATTGATTGGTTCCGATATACTTGTGGTGTGATTCGTTATATATTAAATTGTTGTAATTAATTTAAATCTTATTTTAAAAAAATAAATAAATAAATAAAATTTGAAAGAAATGTTAAAAATGGTTTTGACACTTAGCTTAATTAATTAGGGTGTTTAAATTGGAAATTTATTTTCACGACAGTGATGCTAAGAATGAACCAACTGTTCACCTTGATTTTAATTTAATAAAGGAGTGATCGCCCGGTATTTAATTAGGCGGGGTGTCACATATACATTTTTTTAGCTAAAGGATATACGAATAGATTCGGTCTCCCCTCCATAAATAGGACACCCCAAATAACCATACACTACACAACCGAATAATGTCCCATAAGCTGGAAAAACATGAATTGCCCACATCAACACAGCTTTCAGCGTAAACTCTTCTTTTCTAAAAGAGTCAAATAATTACACACCCTTTTCCCACAACTCATTTAACTCTTCTACCAAAGGAGCCAGGTAGATGTCGATGTCATCACTTGGTGCCTTTGGCCCAGGTATCAATAAAAACATCATCGAAAATTCAGGTCTCATACATTGTGAAGGAGGAAGGTTGAGTGGGGCTAGGATCACTGGCCATACACTCTGATTGGTAATTAGATTTCCAAATGGATTGAAACCATCTGTTGATATAGCCAAATGAATGTTGCGTCGTTATCGAGCAAAATCGGGATACTCATAATTCATCCTCCTCCAGGCTGTAGAATCAATAGGATGATGTATGAGATTACCCCCTACTTCTACCCTAGCATGCCAAGTCATTGCCTCCGTTATCCATGGTACTGTGAAAAATCTCTTTAATCTAGGTCCAACGGGAAAATATTTCAACTCTTTTTTAGGCACTTTTGAGCTTGTGCCTTCCTTACTAGTAGATTGGACATATCTAGGTTCATCGCATACCGAACAACGATCAAGATTTTTATACTCCTTTCGGTATAGTATGCAGTCATACACACAAGCTTGAATCGATTTACACTTCATTCCCAAACCTTTCAAACTTTTCTTCATAATAGGATAGCTATTTGGAAGCGTATTCTCCTTGGGTAGTAACCCCTTCACCCATTTCAGAATTCCTATCACGCTATTGCCAGACAAACCGTACTGCATCTTCAAACTGTGCAGACCAACCATGGCATGTAAAGTTGTTTGATCTTTCTCACAGCCAGAGTATAACGTTTGGGTCGCCTTAAATTTTAAACTTTGGTAGTCATCGTCAAGGTTTATCATGATATCTTCACGAGCACTTTAACCTTCTATATCATCAGTAACCTCATTCTCCTCTACTACATAAACTTCGTACACATCATCAACTAAATCCTCTAACATATTACGATCTACGTCGTCCCCTTCTATATCTATCCTACTTGTTGAAGGTTGTTGTGAAGGTTGTTCGGGGATAAAAGGAACTTTTAATTCACCGTGAAAACTCCAAAATCGATAACTATCTTGCATACCCGATCTTAACAAATGTAGTTCAACTATTTTCCACTCAAACACCTTACCATTCTTACACCTAGCACACAGACACGGAAACTCGTCATCATTATGACATCTCTTTGCGTATTTCACAAATTCATTAGCACCTTTGTGAAACACATCCCCCATTCTATTTGTCTCACCCGTCCACTCTTTGTATTTTGGACATCCCATCACAGCTACCACAACTAATCACCTATTAAAGGTACAAATCGTATATTCATGGATTAGTATAAACAAAACTTAGATTTATAGTATGTTTTATTTAATTATGTCTTCGATTCTTAAATTTCAAATTTAAATTCAATTTATAATAGAAATTCCTATTTCCTCCATCTCCTCTAAAGGGTGAGTGGTCCTATCCCATTCAAGACCGTATATTTCTGTAATATACTTAACAGCTCATGCACATTGTTACGATTTGAGAAAAATTCGGCAGCATATCCCCGTAGTTCTCCAAGTACACGACGCAGATTGGTAAGTGTGAGTGTTATTTCAATTGATCAATTGAAATAACAGTCACACTTGTCAATCTAGTATGTACCCAGAGAACATTAGAATATGACTGCAGAACTTCCTCCAAAAGTAACAACTTTAAGCTACTAAGAATATTATTATACAGAAATTATGAAGTCTCAAAATGTCCAAACGGGACAATTCGAGAGATCTCATTACAGGGGTAATGACTCTCGAACGGGTCTAAGGGCTATTGAATATGTACGCATAAGAACTAGAAGGCAAGAATCTATGCGCACTATAT
Source organism: Sambucus nigra (assembly GCA_949130495.1). NCBI lineage: Eukaryota > Viridiplantae > Streptophyta > Magnoliopsida > Dipsacales > Adoxaceae > Sambucus > Sambucus nigra. The sequence goes on along the minus strand of OX422224.1, from coordinate 61,439,448 downwards.
GTAATTTCAAGTATATATATATATATATATATATATATTATTCATTATACAAAGTATTTTTCAAAAAAAGTTGAAAAATCCCACCCTCATATGGACAATAATCCAGTGGTCATGCAACTTTTAAAATTAACCAACCCAACATCGATCCACTATAATCCAATCGCAATGGAAACAACAAATGTGTATCCCGTACTCCTTCTAATTCATCTACTCAATTAGTTCTTTTCATCAATTAAACTAACAATTAAAGTATACAATTATTAATTTACTAATTTACAATGAGGGGCAATCCTACTTTCATATATTAATTTACTAAAAAAATTAATAATCAATCAATTCGTTTACAAGGGACACTACTTGCATATGAGGGAAAATATCTAATAAACCAATAAAAATTTAATAAAAAAATTAACAAGACCCACCCTCGCCCCATTTCCCCTTGCCCCACCCCCATCCCCACACACACGCACGCAGCCCCACCCCCCGTCACACCCCCCCCCCCCGCATCATTTCTCCCTCCCGCACATAGGCACAAACACGCACATACACACACACTACACACACATATACACATACACACACACACACAACCCCACCCCTGTCCCACCCCTACCCCCAGCCCTGTCCCCTCCCCCCCACCCTGCCTCACCCTCTTCCCCCACCACACACACACACACAGCCCCACCCCCCTCCCCACCCCCACCACACACACACACACATATATACAAATGGAAGAGAGAGAGAGAGAGAGAGAGAGAGAGAGAGAAACAAACCTTTTGGCACAAGCTTTTGGGTCATATCTCCCAAAGGAGAATTGAAAGGCTTGTGTCAGATGGAATACTTGAACCCCTTAATTTCACAAACTTTGATGTTTGTATCGAGTGTATAAAAGGGAAACAAACAAACACACGGAAATTAAGTGCCAAAAGGAGTTATGATGTCTTAGAATTAATACATTCTGGCATTTGCGATCCATTCCCTAGGCCAACAATATTTTATCACTTTTATAGACAACTATTCTCCTTTTGGGTACTAATATTTAATTTATGAAAAGTCTCAAGCTCTGGACGTGTTAAGGCCTTCAAAACCAAAGTTGAAAATCAACTAGGCAAGAAGATTAAAGTTGTCAAATCTGACTACGGATGTGCATACTATGGCAGATATGATAGATCAGGTGAATAACGTCTAGAATCTTTTGCCAAATTCCTAGAGACAGAACAAAAAGTTTAAGGACATGGTATGAAGTATGATTCTTCATTCTTCTTTTCCAGATTTACTCTAGGGAGAGTCACTTAAGGCTATAGTATATATTCTAAATAGAGTTATTTGTACAATAGTAGCTAACACCCCATATGAACTATGGATAGGCTGAAAACCTCTCACATTTGGGGGTGTCCAGCTGAGGCAAGGCCTTATAGGCTAATTGAAAAGAAACTGGACTCAAGAATTATTATCTTCTATTTTATTGGGTATACTGAACGATTGAGGGATTTTAAGTTCTTTGATCCCTCAACTAAGTCCTTTTTCAAGATGAAAAATGCGAGATTTCTTGAGGATGTTGAGTTTGAGGGGGAAGATACGGTTAAGAATAAGAATGTTGTCTTTGAAAAGGAATCAATTTCTCTTTTAAACATTGTTTAGCCTACTGACAGTGTTCAAGAAGACAACAATGAGGACTTTCCTACTCAAAATCTAAGAGTTGTTCCGGAAAAGCAAACTCAGCAACCTCACGAGCAGTTGTAGATCATTTTGATTTAGAGCTGCATCAGATGTATATTAAGATGGCTTTTCTCAATGGTAATATTGAGGAAATTATATATATGGTGCAACCAAAAAACTTTGACCTAGTTGATCCAAAGTCTATAGTTTGCAAACTCAAGAAATCCACATATGTTCTCAAACAAGCTTCCCGTAAATGATATCACAATTTTTATCAAGTCATTATCTCATATGATTTTGAGGTTAATGAAGTAGATAATTGTGTATATCATAAGTTAAGTGGGATCAAAGTTATCTTCCTTGTGCTCTATGTCGATGACATACTATTGGCTAGCAGCGATATAGGCTTATTGCACGAACCTAAGAGATTTCTAACTAAGAATTTTAAAATGAAAGATCATGGGGACTCCTCTTTTGTATTGGGAATTGAGATACACCGAGATCGTTCTCGGGGTGTCCTTGGTTTATCACAAAAGAGTTATATCGAGAAGGTACTCGCTAGATTTGTCATGAAAGATTGTGCATAAGGAGATACTCCTGTTGTTATAGGAGACAAGTTTAGACTATGTCAATGCCCCACGAATGAGACTGAAAGTAAAGAAATAAAAAAGGTTCCTTATGCTTCAGCTTTAGGGAGTCTTTTGTATGCTCAAGTATGTATGCGTCTGGATTTAGTGAACATAGTGGGTATGTTAGGAAGATTTATTAGTAACCCTGGAATAGATCACTAGAAAGCATCCAAATGGGTTATGAGGTATTTTTAGAGAACAAAAGATTACATACTCATCGAAAGTCAGTTAGTTTGGATCATTGGGTATTCTAATGCCGATCTTATAGGTTGTCAAGACACTAACAGATCCACCTCTGGATATGTATACATGTTGTCTGAAGGTCTTATTTTCTGGAGGAATGCTAAGCAGTCACTCATTAAACCTTCCACTCTGGCAGCAAAGTTCATAGCCTGTTATGAGGCAACAAATCATACGATATAGTAGCAAAATTTAGTCTCTGGGCTGCATATTTTGGATAGAATTGAAAGAACACAACAGATGTATTGTGATAATAATTCAGTAATTCTATATTCGAATAACAACATAAGCTTATTGAAGTCTAAGCACATATACATTAAGTTTATTATTGTTAAGGAAAGAGTTCAGAGTAAGATATTGTCTATTGAACATATAAGAACAAACTTCGTGCTCGCGAATATGCTTACTAAAGGCTTACCACCCAAGGTCTTTCATGAGTACACTTCTCATATGGGTGTTGTTCAGTTTAAGGATATTCAGTTTTAGTGGGAGTTTGTATTCAGTTTAATGTTCCTTCATTTGACACTACTCATATACTTTATGTATGCTTCAGTTTTCTGCATAATAAAGTTGATGGTATTTTCATTTTGTTGTTTACTCTGAATGTCTTATCTTTTAATTGTGGTATATCATAAGGTTTAAAAGACTAAGCTTTGATCTCACTACAGAATAAAGTTAGGACCAATTGGAAATAGGCATGTTTGAGATCACATTGCATGTAATTTCCACCCACACATCCATACTTGATCTATGTCGTTGAATATATTCGGTGTGGTGATCATTGATGGATCGAGTTACCACATATATGTAACAAAGTTCGTTTTGGTCTCATACTGGTATAGGAGATGGACGAGATTTATTCGGGAGATGTCCTAAGAATATAATGTAATTTGGTGCGCGCATAAGGTTATTGAATATAATTAGATTCGGAATTATTATGTGGCCTAAGTGGGAGATTGTTGGAATATTTTATATATTCCAAATAATTTAATGTGGGATCACATATTAAAATAGTAATTATATTTGAGCTTCAATTTAAATTTGGCAAATGAAGTGATCTAATTAGGCAAGCTCAAAAGACATCAGCAATAGGTATGGAATTCAAAATGTGTGGTTACCCAAAAGTCACCTACTGGTTACTCAAGAGTCGTGTTACTCAAGAGTCACCTATTGGTTACACATGAGTCACCTCATTAGAATCAATGGGTTCTAATTAGATGAATATATAATGAAGGGTTATGGTCTCCAAGGTTAATGCACTCAAACACTCTCCTCCTCATCCCCATCAATGAGAGAGAACTCATAGAGAGAGAGAGATTAATCTGTGGAATAACTCCAACCCCCAAGTCTCAATCACCACTGTGGATTCAGTATCAATCATCACTATGGATTCAGGTACACAGTTTCTACAATTCCTTTATTAGGTAATCTCAATAATATAATATGTTGATGAATTTTATTTAATATTCCAACAAAAAAAACCTATGAATTATGTTGTTTATTTCTTGTTTGTTTTTTTATTCTTTTCTTTATTCTACTTTTATACCCACATGAGTTCATTCACCCAAAAAAAACATAAAATAATTCTTAAAACATTCACTCCATTCCTTTCTCAACTTATTCATGACAGCTCCAAATCATTTGCCCATCCATTATTCCTGATCCTTCCCACTTTACACATTGTCTTGCACGCATTTTCTGCGATAAATAAAAAAGGTACTATTATTTTTTAACGATGTGTGTTATTATGATTAAAGTCCAAAAAACTCTTTCAACAAAGCCCCCATAAATTGTGATCCCATTGTCCCTTCGTCACCCATTTTTGAATAATAATAAAATAAAATCCCCCCAAAAATGTTACATTCTATTTCTACCCTCATCCAAAATCCCTCATCTATATGAAGGACCATTTTGTTCATCATTAAGGACATCTCATTTTAGTTTTTAAACATGAGATAAATTATGCTTTATCACTCTATAGAGAGTGTTTTTATTTTTATCAAATATCTCCATATAGAGTGGTGTGGTATATGAGTTTTTACGTACAAATTTATAGTGAATTTTAAGAAAATTTCTCTCATATTAAAGAGTGCATTAACAGTTCATCCATTGCAGTGGCAGATCCAGGATTACAGTCCACCCAGGGGGAAATTGGTTCAAATTTACATATGTGAAAGTTTCGAGTGTTCCCGAGGCGATTTTTTGGGGGTTATTTCTAATTTTAAACAAATTATAGCTTTATAATGCTCAAACAATTACTCTCAATCGTTATTAACAATATCTAATTAATTTCTCCATGACTTCCTATTTAAAAAATACCATATATTTCAGACTACATATATCACCACATATTTAAATTGAACGTTGAACAACTTCAAATTAAACTACACATACATACAAAAAATTAAATTGAACAACTCCACATACAAAAAACTAAACTACACAACTCCACATACATAAAATTTCTACCACATACAAAAAATATATAAATACATAAAAATAATACCTGGAATGAATATTGAACAACTTATAATGAGAGGTGATGAAAAGCTTTTTGCGTTGTCATTGTTGTGAAAGCTCTTCAATCAAATCCTCAATTACCTACAAATATATAACAAACTCAAGTGTAGAATGGTAAGTAAGGATATCAATCCTAATCTAAGGTGTGAACTTGCTAAAATGAGAAGATAATGAATATAATTCACTTGATTATTTTTTTTAGACTTTTTGATTTTTCTATTTCTTTTATGTTTTTCAAATATTAAAATAATATTTATGATTGTCAAAATTTAGTAGCTACACTAAGTGAGAGATATAAAACAATACTAAAAAAAAGTGCTAAAACAAGACAAAGTATCTAAAATGAGATATAACTAATTTTGAGATAAGATTGAGTGAGAAAAATTCAAGGAATGAAAATTCACCTCCAATTCATTAATTAAATGTATTAGATTATTCACGTTCACTAAGTTCCCAAATATTAATTTATTTCATCAATTGATTCTCATCATTTGACAAAATAAACTAACATATATTTAGTTAATTCATTTTCCATTCCTACTACTTAAGTGAAGAGATGATTTAGAGAAATTACATAAATCACTCGCTAGAGCAAATTCATATAATTAACTTTAAATCCCCAAAATTAATATATGAGCATAACCAAATATAGTATACTCTAATTAGTGGATCATCCTATCTCTAGTTTGAATCCAAAAATTAAAAGTATATTAGATTTGAATCCTTTCTCAGTGATGGTTTACCATCTCTCGATGCATAAACACATGTAGGAATGACAAATGATTAACTAAATGGAACAAAGTAAATAACGATAATTAATTCATTTAATTGAACTCATGGGGCTTCATTTCACTCCTTGATTGGAGTGATTAGCCTAGCATGATCACCATTCGAGAATAATTGTAAACAAGTATAGCATAGAAAGATTAGTAAGAGAAGAATTAATCAAACTCAATTTTGCCTTCAACTTGAAATGGTGTCTTCAATTACAATCTCTCAATATTTTTTTTGGTAAAGAAAAAAAAATTAAAACTAAAATTTTCTCCCTCTAACTATTTCCTTCTTCTTCTCCAAGACTCCAATTCTCTGATCTCTAGTCTTTCAATCTCCCTAAAAATGGCCTCGGGGTCTTTATTTTATAGTGGCCCATGGAGATATTGGGTAAAAGGCTAGGGGTGAGCATGTAAAAAGAGGTGTGTCATGGATTGTGGGAGGTAATGAGAGTGAGGGGGATAAACGTTAGTTGGGGGTATAATGGGTATAAGGGGTTAAGTGGGTCTTTTATTTAATTGGCTTTGGTTGGCTTAGTTTGTTATTTATTTGACAGGTGCACGATTTTGGATATGGGTTCAAAGTTTGGAGGTTTGAACCGAGGTCTCGATGGATGGAGGTCACACCGAAAATGGGTTCCGAGTTTGGGCAGCCGAAGTTGGTTGGGCAGGGCTTTGGGTGCCTTGGTGGGTTGGAACGGAGGGGATAGTAGCGGGTAAGAGTTTGGCGGCTGCGGATTCAGGGGTTGCTCGTGATTTGGGTGAGCTGCGAAGTGGTCCGAGTTGGACCAGAGGGGAGGATCGGGTTGATGGTTAGATCTAGTGGGTGACCGATCGGAGCTGGTGCGCCGAAGATCGTGGGCGCGGGTAGTATGGGGTTTCGGATTCGGTCGGGTTCCTTTCGGGTTGTGGGTTACTGTTGGTAAGGGTATGGCTGAGGTGGACGGGTTTGTGTATGGTTGTTAATGCTTAAGGAGATGGGTAAAGGTTTGTTAGTGGATGTATGAGAGAGAGAGTGGGGGAAGATAATGATGAATAGTGGTGGGGGTGTGGATTTGGTGTGGGTGAGTGTAGGTGAATAAGGTGGGGATGAGGGATTTGCTTGTGTGTAAGATAGTGTGTAGGTAAGTGGGTGTGAATGGGTTTATGTGTGTGTTTAGTTTGTGCCCTAAAAAAATAAACTAAAAATAAAAAATGAAATAAAACAAAATTAACCTAAAATAAAAATTTAACTAAACTAAAAATAAAAATCAACTAAAAAATAAAATTGCGCGACACGACACACTATACAAACTCTAAAAAAAACTAAATACGACTAAAATAAAAACTAACAAATAAAATCAAAATGAAATAATAATAATAAACTAACTAAAAACTAAGAAAATAAAAGAAAATATAACAACTAATACACGACGCGCTACAAATTAAAATATAAAAATACTAAAAATATATACATGACTCAATAAAATAAAATAAAATAAACCCTTAAAATAAAATGACACAAATAAAATAAAATGGGACAACCTAAACACACACGGTTCGGGACAGGTTTAGGTAGGTTTAGGGTAGGCGGACAAGGGTAATTTGCTTCATAATCCACACAATTACCTTGAAATACGCATTTGAACACCGCAACATGCATTCGACCTACAAAATAGACAATAAAGCGCATAAGACCATTATTATCGAGAATTAGCAACTAAAAATCGTCTATTCAGGGTATAAAATGTACACTTTTGGGGAGAATTATTGAAATGAATATTGTACAACTTGTGACGAGAGGCTGGAGTCGACAGTGGAGCCGCTAGTTTTAGGTTTAATATTTTAAGTAATTACAATCTTACACCCTCAATTTTGTATATAATTAGAGGTATACCTTGAAGTTTTAAATTTTCCAAAAAACCCTATTTTTTTTTTAAATTCAACCGGGGCCACCGCCCTCCTTCGGCCCTATGTGGCTCCGCCACTGATCCATTGTAAGTATTGTAAATAGTTTTCCTTCTTTCTTATTTTGTAATATTTTTTCTCTCTTTTAGATTGTTACTTTTTGAGAGGAAAATTTGTAAATATTAAGTTTAGTTAGTTAACTTTAAAAATCGGCACACTTAGTTAAGTAAAAATCCCTTGAAACATCATTAGGAAAAAAAATGAATAACATGAAAGTGATTTTATAATTATCTTCGCGTGTTTAGTTCTTCACACTGAAAAATTGGATTGATAACCCATTTGCCTCTATATGTTTTTTTGTCACATTTTGTAGGCATTCATTGAGTTTTGATTGAATGGATTTATTCTATAACAATATACCCACAATGTTTATTGTATCACAAGGTGTGACCACTGATGATCGACCCTCTCCCCTAATTAAAAGATTGCAAATCCATCAATACAAAGCAATAGACGTGAAGCGATTTGAGTGACAGTCCTATCCTCAGTCTAATGCTCCCAGGACATAATCTATGGGAAGATAGTGACATGCAATATGAAGAGCTAATAAGAAAAAGAAAGAAAATCAAAAAGGTGCAGAAAAGAAAGAAAAAGGTACATACCATCTCCGAAGTCAACCCACCCAGACGGGGACGTATCACCCCCTGAGAATATGCATAAGCCTCGGACTCGGGTTTGACCTGCCTCCATCTCCTCTTACAAGGCCAACTATCCGTGTTAGTTTCTCTCAAGGAATCTCTCTGAATCCCAAAGACATTAAAATCCCATATAAGCAGAAAGGAAAGCATGAAACTTTTAGTGGTAGAATAAAAAAAAATCACAAATAAAAGAAAAATCAAATCTTACCTCCTAGATCATCACAAAGCCCATATAACTTTTAATCACCTCTTTAGACATCACTCATTCAATCAAAAATAAATAAAGAAGAGTTGCCCCAATCACATTGATGAACACAACTAAAATATCTAAGGGAGAAGAGTATACCCTTGTGAATGACGCCAAGATGAGAAAAATAAATGTTTTGATCCAATGAGAAGAGCATGGAAACTGTGGTAAAAAGGCGAAACCATGTCCCCTAAAATGAGTCTCGAGAGACCTACGAGATAACCCCCCCCCCCCAACCGAAGAATGGTAATAACCACCAGGCAACTCGAATGTAATCTCCAATAATTTTGGCACGACAATGAATCATCACTAAACAATGGAGGAACTAGGAATTTTAGAGTGGTGGGGCACCATAAGAAAAGCAACGGGGGTTCGGGGACGGTAGCCCCCGAAAAAAAAATTAGGAATATTCACACATTTATACTTCGTGGCTAAAGATATAAATATTCACACATAAATAGTAATAAAATAGAACAAACCAAACCATAATACTTCATTGCTAAAACTAGTATACAAAATCTGAATTTGTCATTACAAGTATTAATTAAACAAACATATTTTTTTATTATCGATTGGGGAGACTTCTACACGGGCTTTTTTTGAGAAATATTTATCAAGAGACTGCAATTAAAAAAATATTATTAGAAACTAGCCAAAAATACATAAATGGACAATATATAAAAAAATGGACAATACATAAACTAGCCAACAATACATAAAAATGGACAATAAAAAATATGGGGAGTAAAAAAATTTGAAACTAGCCAACAAATGGGGATATTATTTCTTCATGCTATCCTCTGTTTCCCAAGTTGATTCTTCAATTCCATGGCTCATCCACATAACTTTAACTAGGGGAATAACTTTGTTCCTTAATACTTGTTTCTTACGATCAAGAATTTTCATCGGTTTCTCGATATACAACAAGTCTTCTTTCTGTTCAATAGGATGAATTTTTAATTAATGCGTTGGATCTGCCAAATAATTACGAAGCATCGATACGTGAAACACATCATGAAAACAAGACAACTCTAGAGGTAATGCTAATCTATATGCTAGGGTCCCAATTCTTTCCAGCACTTCATATGGTCCTATGTATCTTGGACTTAGCTTCCCCTTCTTCCCAAATCTCATAACGCCTTTCCATGGGGAAATACGTAGGAATACAAAATCTCCCTCTTGGAATTACAATGGATTATTTCTTTTATCCACATAAAATTTCTACCTACTTTGCGCCATTTTTATCCATTCAGTTGTCATATCTATGAATTCAAGACCCAAAATTTTTCTTTCACCTACTTCATCCCAACACAATGGTGTTTTACATCTCTTCACATATAAAGATTCATAAGGAGCCATACCAATGGTAGATTGATAATTGTTATTATAACAGAATTCCATTAATGGAAAATGATCATCATAACAACCCTTGAAATCAAATACATAAGCTCGTAACATATCTTCTAATATTTGAATCGTCCACTCTAATTGTCCATCTGTTTGTGGATAAAATGCAGTACTGGTGGCATTCTGTAAACAAGGCAAAAATTTAAAAGTGAACATTGGACCTTGATCTAATACAATTGACATTGGTGCCCCATGTAAATGGATAATCTCATCAACGTACATACGTGCATATTTATCAATAATGTAGGTAGTTTTAATCGGAAGAAAATGAGTTGACTTTGTTAATTGGTCTACGATCACCCAAATAGAATTATAACCCCTTTGGGACCTTGGTAATCTGTAAAATCCATCGTTATATGCTCCCACTTACCCTCTAGAATAAGCAATGGTTGCAATAATCATGCCAGCTTCTGATGTTCTACTGTCACCTATTCACATACTAAACATTTAGCTACAAATTCTGCAATCTCAAGTTTCATATTGTTCCACCAGTAATACTCTTTCAAATATATGTACATTTTGGTACCTCCAGGATGCATTGAATAAATAGAACTATGTGCCTCTTCTAATATATCCTTCTTTAAGGATGGGTTATTTGATCGACAAACTCTATTTTTATAACACAACGATTAATCATTCTTAATCTCAAAGTCACTCTCTTTACCACCCTGAACCCCCTATATCTTCTTCGTAAGGAATTCGTCAGCAATCTACAATTTTCAAATGTGTTATACTAAAAAAGGTCCCACTGCAATATGTGATAATAATCCTCCCACTTTTAACAGTTGTAATTCAATCCCCATCAATGCCAAGTCATGAATATTTCTAACATGTGCAAATTGTATGAAACCAAGAATTCCTAATGATGTTTTACTCAAAGCATATGCTACTACATTAGCCTTCCCATGATGATGATGCATGGTACATCCATAGTCTTTAATCGGCTCTATCTAACGCTTTTGTCTCAAATTCAGTTCCTTTTGTGTAAATAATTATTTTAAACTTTAGTGATCCGTAAATATCTCACAAGTTTCTCCATACAAGTAATGTCATCAAAACTTCAGAGTAAAGACAATAGAAGGTAGCTCCAAATCATGTCTAGGGTAATTTTATTCATGTATCTTTAATTGTCTAGAAACATATGCGATTACTTTCCCATTCTGCATAAGAACACATCCTAACCCTTGAAATGAAGCGTTTGTATAGATTATAAAAGACTCATTCCCACATGAAATAGTAAGTATTGGAGCTGAAACCAACCGATTCTTTAATTCTTTAAAACTCCTCTCGTATTCTTCATACCACACAAATTTCACTTCTTTATGAGTTAACTTTGTCAACGGTAATGCTATTGATGAAAATCCCTTAATAAATCTGCGATTGTAACCTGCCAATGCTAGAAAACTCCTAATTTATGTCACATTCTTTGGACTCTCCCATTCAATGATGGATTCTAACTTATTTGGATTAACATATATCCCATTTTCCGAGACAATATGCCCTAAAAACACAATTTTATTTAACCAAAACTCACACTTGCTAAATTTAGCAAATATTTTCTTCTCCCTTAAAATCTGCAAAATATAAGAGTCAAATGTCTCTCGTGTTCCTCCATACTACATGAGTAAATCAACACATCATCTATGAACACAATCATAAATGAATCAATGAAAGGGTGGAATACCCGATTCATAAGATCTATAAAAATTATTAGAACATTAGTTAATCCAAATGGCATCACTAAAAACTTATTGCCTATATCGAGTTCGAAAAGTTGTTTTGGAAATATCACAATCCTTTACTTTCAATTGGTGGTAACCCGATCTCAAATAAATCTTCGAAAATACTTTGGCCCCTTGTTATTGATCAAGCAAATCATTGATACGAGGTAGAGGGTACTTTTTTCTAATGGTCACTTTGTTTAATGATCGATAATCAATACATAGTCGCATTGTTCCATCTTTATTTTTCACAAATAATACGGGGGCTTCCCATGGTGAAACACTAGGCCGAATAAAACCTATGTTTATCATATCTTGTAATTACACTTTCAATTCTTTCAATTATGTTAATGCCATTATGTATGGAGGAAGGGAAAATGGACCAGTACTTAGAACTAATTCAATGGAAACTCTACTTCCCTAATGGGCAGCAATCCTAGCAATTCCTCGGGGAAGACATCAGAAAATTCTCTAAACATTGTTACATCTTCAATTTTAAGTGTCTCTTTACTAGTATCAACAACATAATCTAAATATCCTGTGCAATCTTTACTCAACAACCTTCTACTCTTAATTGTTGATATAAGACAATTAGGAATAATTTTCCTTTCTCCTGTAAAAATTAACTCGATTTCACCTGGCACATAAAATGTAACTTCCTTTCAAAAACTATCAATGGAAGCATGGTACGATCAAAACCAATCCATACCTAATATAATATCAAAATTCCAAATGGCCAACGTATCAAATCAACATATAAATCTCGCTCATCCATTCGTAAGACACAATCTTTATAAACATTCTCAACCAAAATTACACTCTTCATTGGGGTAGAAATATATAAAGCATAATCGAGAAATGAATATGGCCTACCTAAATATGAAATTATAGGAAATGCTACGAATGAATGCATAGATCCAGGATCAATGAGTGCATATAAATATTTATCTGTAATAGAAAGTTTACATATAAAAACTTCCAGTGTAGCATGATCATCTTGCAACGTCAACACAAAAACTCGTCCTCCTGCCTTCGATCCACTTGCTTGTCTTGTACCTCTTCCCCTGGTTGCACTGCTTGAAGAAGATCCTTTAATAAGACCCACACTATTAGTTGAAACTGTTCTTGCTATCATAGGACAATTCTTTTTTAGATGACCCTTATAATGATAGTTAAAACATTCTATATTCAGTAACTTTGGGCAAATTATCTTTATATGACCTGATGTTGCACAAAATAAATAAGTATTTGCATTTTCTTATGCTAAAACTCCTGAACATCTTCAACTACTAACTCCCCCCCCCCCCCCTTACGAACTATTTCCCATACCTCTACCATACTGAAATTTTTATACCCCATGCCTTGAACATTCTGTATCACTACCCTTTTGATAACTCGGATTGAATATACTTCTCTTCACACCTTGTTCTCGTTTCCCTCTCGCTTCATTCATCACTTTCTACTAGCATGGCTTTATTCACTAAGGTTGCATAATTAACAGTCTCTAAAGCTGACAACTATGATGTAATGACCAACTCTAGTCCATCATGGAATTGGCTACACATGTATTCCTCATTATGTATAAACCTCGAAATAAATCTAGATAAGGCTGTAAGCTTAGCTTGATATTCTCTAATTATCAGGCTTCCCTGATTCAACGTAAAATAATTTGTATCCTTCTATTTTCAATACATTGGAGGAAAATACTTATCATACAAAGATTTAACAAATGTGTCCCATGAGATCACATTCCCACCCCCTGGAGTAATCAAAAAATATTTGGTGGCATACCACCAATACTTAGCTTCTCCTTTCACCATATACGTTGTTAGGTTCACTTATTGATTTTTAGGCATTCTCATTACCCCAAAAATAAGTTCAATCTCTTTAACCCATACTTCTTCCTCGGTAGGATCAACTTCTCCTTCAAGAGATGGTGGATTTATCTTAATAAATTTCGCGTTTGAAGTATTCCTTTCCTCCCGATGTATTACCTCCTTAACCCTAGCCAATGATTGTGCCTCCAATTGCCTAGTTTATTGATCTTCCATCTGACCCATAAACCTAGCTTGCTGCTCTTCCATTAAAGTCATAACGCGTGCCATTTTTTTCATATTTGTTAATTGTTCTATCTCGGGTTCTATAATTATATGAACACGTTTTTCAGCCTCCGCTTCTGCTGTCATATTAAAGCCTCATCTTATTTTCTCATATTAACATCCCCTCATTCCATTTTTTATATCTAAAATAAATCAAAAATATAACAACATGCAGATCTACATATATTTCCAAACATAATCGCTAGTATATAATAAAACATCTATCTTATATTCACTGCCAAATCTAGACTCTTCTACCTCTAGAACCACCAAAACCTAGGCTCTGATACCAAAAGTTGATACACCGCAACCCAGTTACTTAAAATTAAGTTCAAAAGTCAAAGTGAGTCAAATCATTATTACCTTAACCAAAGCATAAACACGAGTATCAATTTTTGGAGTCATTAACGAAGATCCATAAAAACTGGAAATTTTCCACAATATTAAAGTACTTATGCTTATACAAACATTCTTGAACGATAAGTTGATTTCATTACAACATTTACATTTGAACCAAATAAGTGTTTACCCATTCCTTGCTAATCTTACCCGACCTCCTAGATATAGCAGTGACATCACATTACTTAAAAAATATAAACATAGGAACCGTGAGCAAAATAGCTCAATGAATGCATCACCCCTACACTATTGCATAAAATTAAATGCAATAAATAATAATGTGTAAACTTTGTCGGCCCATTCATAATGAATGACCCAACTTTTTCGAATCATGATTCATATATCCTGTCTGCATTAGACAATTCTCCCACATTCCTGGTCGAGGAGTAACCCCGTGTCTGTAATAGACAATCCTCCCCATTTCGGGTCGGGGAGTAACCTCCCATTTTGATAAATTGAAATGAACAATTTCATATTCATAATGTTGTGATCATATCCATATCAATATACAAATACCTCTTTCCAATGATTACACTCACCTTGGCCACTTAATGGATTATTCATTTGCCTTTATCTGGCACTTATTCAACCAGTTATTCTTCCCTTCCTTAGGGACTTTTGTGTAATTTTCTATGGATTTCTCTCCAAATTCTCCTCACACTCATCTTCCTAAGATTCACGATTCTCTCTTTAAGACAAACTCTCTCATGGATAAATTTTGTTGAAGAATGAGGTAATTCTAAGGTGTTTAAGTCGACCAAATCAGCCTCCATTTCCAACCAATCAAAATATAACACTTGGTGTGGTAATAATACAAAATACCACTTAAAAGGAATGGACATATTTTCCCTTTGTTCGTAAATTCGGTATAACTTCTTACTCGGACATCCGTCTAATATGAAGTTTGTTATGTTACAAACCTAACTCATATATCTACAGCTATCTAGTTTTCACTTTGAGTCAGTTATTATATTACATGGGTCAAAACTAGTCTCTAACATGAACATTCCTACTGAAAACTTCAAAATTTTATGTTTGTTACTAATTCGATATTTCATTATTTTTTAAGGTGGGATTAGAAAAAAAATAATAATTTAACATTATATACACTAATAACACATTATCCATATCACATAAGATAAACCTGATTTAAATATAATTTATCATAATTATATTCGTGTTGTCGCACTAAGTCACTTAATTAGTTATCTTAATGAATTATTATGAGTTCGCTAACAACTATAGAATACTATGCCAATCAACACATAACTCAATTATGTATTATAATAAATATATACATATCTAACATCTCAAAGTCACATCCCAATCTACTACTGATATAGAAAAATTCTAACATCTCGAATCATAAAATGACATACCACATGTCAATTGAAATAACAACTCATCGATATCCAATATTCAATTTAATAATTAATTAAAGGCCAAGGTATTATACGCATAATAATTCTTCGTACTCTACACAGTCTCAATGTTCTGCCAAATAAGTTCCACCTTCTGTGGGCCCTCCCATATACCATAATATTTAAGGCCTCTCAAATGATTCTCATGTTTGTTGGAAAAAGAATCTTTATATTCCCCACTTTTATCCAACAAACATGAGATCCACAAGTCATCCCCAATACCACCTCAAATATTTCCATGAAAGTCATTTGCTAATGATTGTTGTTGTAAGTAAAATCCACTAATGGAAATTACTTCTCCCAATTGTCCATAAAATCCAGAATAAAATCACATAACATATGCTCTAGCACCTAGTTCACCCCTCTATCTTCCCGCCAGTCCGTGGGTGATACAAGGCACTCAACCAAAACACTATCCCCATATCCAACTTAAAAATCCTTTAAAAGTGTAATACCAAGGTTTTGTACCTATTAAACATGATGTCAAGTGGCTCATCATCTAACCTTAGAGATTCCTTTGAGAAATTTTTTTCGTGTTAATCGTATTTAAAATTGATCTAAACTGGAAGAAATGGGTTATCTTAGTCAAACAATTCATTATTAACTATATGTAATCGTGTCCTCGCTTCAACGTAGGCAACCTAATAATAAAGTCCATTGAAATTTTCTCCTATTTCCACACTGGGACCTTAACAGGCGGTAGAACACCTTGCGGTCTTTGCTACTCTACCTTCACCATTTAATAATCCACAAAATTGGAAAAAATAAAGAAATGTCCCTCTTCATTATGGCCCGCCAATTATGGTGTCTCATATTCTGGTATATATCCCCCTTAGATGTACTCCAAAACATAATATATGTGCGTCCACCATGACTGCTTGTCATAGATTTTCATCTTTTGGTGCCAATAATCCTCTTTGTAACTGTAAACCACCATCATATCCAATTGAATATGATGGCTCCCCATCTATGTATAACTCTATGACCTCTTCCTCGCAAGAAGGGTCGCCTATTTATTGCTTCATAACCCAAACAATGATATTAGGTATGATGGTAAGACTTACCATAAACATATTTTCTAACTCATTAATTTCCCTAAGATAATCCCACTACGATATACATATTATTGATATAGTCAATGTCACTCTATGACTCAAGGAATTCTATTATATTTGCCTTGCCTGGGTGATGTTGTACATTAAAGTGGAAAACTATTAACTCAGCCTCATAATCAACTCACTTATAATTATAAGTCTCATCGTCCTCATCATAATCAACATCCACGGGTGGAACATATGGAAGAGTGGAAACTGGAAGTGGAACAATAGCAGAAAAATCATAAACATATTCGGATCTCCTCAAATACTCTGTAATAAAGGTAACATCCGTGTGTAATCTAGCCTGAATACGATCTATCATGTCAAAGTGATGTTTATAGCATCCACAAGAATCCACCATCTCATTTCTAATCGCATGAAGTTGGTCTTTCATATAGCCTAATTAAGCTTCCATGAACTCTCATTGACTATGATGTGCTCCTACCTCTAGAATGGGTGCAGGATGAGGAATCGGGATATGAGCGGGTGTCGGTGCATGAAGATCAATGGTATATCTAAGTTATTGATGTGCAGTATGTCCCGGAGAACGAGATGAGCTAACACCCGAAATAGCAATGATAATGGTAGTTACCTGATCTGTAAGCAATTGAGGAACACCTAACTGATACACATATCATATGATCGATCTTCTACAAGGCAAAGTCTCCCTTTCATTATCTGTGGATGCTCTCCTCATCACCCTGATAACTCGCTCTCATCTGTCTATTCTCTAAAGCGTATTTTAACTTACCGATGTGATAAGAAAAATCCAGGGTGGGACATTTATGCCTTATTTAGTTGTGGACATTGGGTCACATTTTCTCGTGGAAATTTAAAAAGTTATTTTATTATAGGTCAATTCTTACATAAACGCGGCCTATATGAGGCCTCGACCTCTACATCAGAGTTGGAAAAAATTAATAGCATTCACAATTTAATAATTCATTTTAAATGACAACTCATTCACTAAGCATTTGATTTATATTAAATTCTTCTTAATAGATGCCAAAATGATATTCCTCTTCATACGATCGTCATAAAAGTTTCCCAGCTCTCTGATTACAGCTAAAAGTGAAATCTATATAAAAAAATCCAAAAAGGAGCCATATGTAAAACTATCCTCCGTGATCCTCAGCCACCTACAATTGTTAGTATGAACAGGGTAAAAAGACATACAAATGATGTAATGTAACTAAAAATCAAAAATAGTGAATATGTAAGATAAAAAATAAGGAAAGTAAAGAATAGTGTCTTCCCAACCCCTTAGACTTCCCCCAATAAACTATGCATCAATCTCCCAAAGGTCTAAAAATTCCAGAAGGTCGTGACCATGGTAAAGGCCATAACCATAAATAAGATTAGAAAATGAGGTCCATTACTTAAGAATATAAAGGCCACAACCAAGGTGTAGTCCAAGGAAATGGATACAAGTAGGGATAAGGCCAAGACCAGTGGCATGGAAGGTCATGGACTTTGAGAGAGGTACCGACCTAGGAGAACAGATCGCAGCCAATAGCATTGTGGACTTGCTGAAATCTAGGATGTGAGATGATAACGTGGCCTCATCAAATCATAAATTGAGAACAATTATTGGGAGGTCTTAGAAGCACTTCTGAAGAGTTATTTATGTAAAAGTGATGTCTTGAGGAGAAGACCTAGGTTCCTTAGTGAACCCTATAAATAGAGTCACTTACTAAGTTTCCCAAAGCTATTAACACACTTAATTCCCACTTTAAAGAGAGAAGGTGAGATTTTGAGAGGAAATGGAGGAGTTTTGGGGGAGCGGGTCACGGACAGACATTGGTCATAGGAGGATAATGGGTGTTAGAGGTGACGATCATCTAGTGACCTAGGTCTAATAAGGTAACGAATATATCCTTATTTTCTTCTTCCTTGCTTAAAACCTTAGTCTCCATGTTTTTTTATTAAATGAGATGAGCCCTTGTGTGTATTTCTGAATTAGTCCATGGGGTTTGGGTTAGAGGCCATGGTTTCTTGCTGACCATAGACTTTATGTCTTTGTAAGTTGTTCTTGGAAAAGTCCTTGATTTTAAACGTTTTCTATTAAGGTTCTTGAGGGACGATTTAGTGAATATTTTGAGGATGTTCTTAAGCGACCATATGATGTTCTATATTAGAGTTTTACCTTTGGTATTTGAGGTTTGTATTTATGAGATAATTAGATCTTAAACCCAATGTTTTAATAAAATTATCCTTGTTGATTCGCTAATCATGAGTTTTATCTCCTTCTTTAAGGTCACGGCCTATTAGTAGAGGTCATGGAGTTGATACACAGTATATGTTATGTCTGGGTAAAATTTGAGATGGGATTTGATTCAAAGGCTGTGACACGATTGGCCAGGCAGAGGTGTCATTATCTATTTGAGAGCCTCTTTCTTAGTTCTTGAGATTAAGATGGTTAATCCTAAGGAGATTAAGCTTAGGACTAACTATTGGACTTACACCATGACAGAGTTCGACCAAGGTGTGGAGTTACCAGTAGACTGCGATCCCGCCATTATAGAATTAAGAAGGGGGAGTTTGTGGCTTTTGACATGACTAAGTCAATGATACCTAGGATAACGCCACTGGTATTGAGATGTCCTAGGCCATAAATTAAAGGTCGTTGACTATGAGGCTAAATCATGAGAGAATGATTCATGGGGATCCGAGGTGAACCAATGGAGATTGAGTCTTGGGAGGAGCCGTGGCATTGTGATTTATGGGATATTGAGACTTAGGTCATCCGGGTAATCTGAGGGGTTAGTGAACTTATATTCTTTTCCTTCCCGATTTCTTATATTACACTCTCATGCTTATTGCATTAATACTTTTCTAATACTTTATTATTATATCTTATAGTTGTGTAGTACTAACAATGGCAGGTGGGATAAGGACTTGATTTAACCCTTGCTGAGCTATTTGAGCTCATCCCTTCCATATTCCTTGTTTCCATAGGATAGAGGTGTAATACCCT
Organism: Sambucus nigra; assembly: GCA_949130495.1. Taxonomy (NCBI): domain Eukaryota; kingdom Viridiplantae; phylum Streptophyta; class Magnoliopsida; order Dipsacales; family Adoxaceae; genus Sambucus; species Sambucus nigra. The sequence goes on along the minus strand of OX422224.1, from coordinate 61,419,677 downwards.
TTATTTATAAGTAATTGTTTTTTATTAAGTTTCCTTGTGGGTTAATTCTATAAAATAATAGATTTTGAAGTAAATATTACTTTAAGTGAATTAAGAGATAATAATTACTGAGTTCTGCATATTTACTATTAAGCGAATGTAAATAGTATAACATTATGTTTTGTTTCGTCGTTGTGCTTTAAGCGACGGTTATGATTTATATTCCAATCGGGTTATTATTAAAGAGTTAATGTGACGTTGGAACATGAAATAATGTACGATATTCCGAATGCCAATTTAGAGGGCACGGTCAGTCCGAAAATGGTTGAGATAGTCAAAATAAGTTCCAGATGTGTTTTTGGGTTCCGGGGTACTTTTGACTAGTTATAACTTAAATATGATGTTACGAGTCATTTTAAGTATGTAGTAACATTTAATGTTGGACTTAATTTAATTTGAATGCTTTGAGTATTTTAGTCTTGCAAGAGCATTTAGGGCTCATTTGTGTATTTCTAAACCTAGAGAGTTAGAGAGAAGAGAGAGCTTGGGAGAAATAAGAGAAAAGAGAGAGTTTAGTGATTTGGGCTTGGAATCGTTGCAACGAGAAGATAATCCGAGGCTACAATCTTGAAGCAAGTTTCTAACTTGCATAAATGTATGATTGAGTGTGAATAATTTGTATTTATAGTTAGTGTTCTTGAATTTGAACCATTTATGGATTTTGATGATTTTGTTGTTTAAATCTAAAGTTAGGATCTAGACTTAATTGAATGGAGTGTAGTAGGTAAATGTCTTGGGGAAGGGTTGTAGGTGATGTTGGTTGATGGAATTAGGTTTTATATGGAAGAAAATAGGTTTTGGGGATTCAAGGTTTATATTAAACCGTAGCCATAAATGGGCTTCTTGGCCAAGGCGAATCGATTCACCCTCCTCGGCGAATCGATTCGCTAAAAATGGTGGCTATAGGTCTGAGGAACCGAATCGATTAGGGTTAAGGCTGAATCGATTCAGTCTTAGACAGAAGGTTGTTTTTCTCAGCCGAATCGATTCGCTTTCAGGGGCGAATCGATTCGGCCCTTAGGCGAATCGATTCGAAATCTTGTTATTTTAGAAGAATTTTTTAACTTGGTTTCTACTCCTTTTCTTTTAGGTATGAGGCTTAGGAACCTTCTCATATGAAGTAATAAAGAGTATTAGGGTCGCACATAAGGGATATTAATACCTTAGGTTAGTAAGGGAGTATTTGGGCTTATTTCGGGGACTATTTAGTAGAACTAAGAGCATCATTTCTCTTAGTACCCGACTCTAGGACTAGGGTAGAGTTGGATGGTGTTTTCATGGACTTTCGAGTCCTAGTATAAAGGGAATTATACTTTGTAGCTTTTATCGTTATGCACACATGGTTTAGAAAATAATAAACGTACATTTTAAATTGGCACATATTGTGATTTTGGCATGCATATACATACCTCTCTAAATGCTATCATAAGGGAAGTTACGCGAATGAGGTAAATCCCCTGGCTAGTGATGCAGGGAGAATATAGTCCTCGGGCCAAAGGACCGGTGGTTATATTGTATGATTATTTTATTCGAAGTGAGGTAATTCCAGGATTGGTTACAACTCACTGTCCAAGGTATATGGTCGCTTCCCATGCGTCGTGATTTAGGGTACCCAGGTGGTCTTTGTAATGCCCCGTAATTTTATGGCTTTTAATTATGAGATTATGTCTTTTAATTATGAGATGAACTAAATGAAATTGCTTTTAAATGTGGGATTAATTAAATTAATTTGGGATAATTAATTGGAAATTAATTCGAATTTAAATAACTAGCGAGACGAGATTTAGTATTTAAATATGATGATAATGTTGAATATTACTGAGTGATTATGGTAATATATGATTATTGAATTTATAAAAATTGTCGTGAGTTGAAAATATGGCAGTTTCGGTAATTAAGTTGGGGTGCGCGTGTCAGTCGTGTCAGGACCCAATTTAATAGATTTTAAAATATTTTATTTTTATGTCATTTTTATTATCATTTTGAGTGCGCTAACGCGTCCGTAAGGGTCGAGATAGTTAGAAAATACTAGACGGGGGTTTAGTTTGGGTCCCGGGGCATCTTTAGGCCTAATCGACAACCCGGGAGGGTATTTTAGTCATTCCTATTTTTGGTGAATAGTGACGCATGAAAATTAGGAGATATTTACCAGCCAACACTTATGGTTATTAGGGCCATTATTTGTTAAACACAAGAGAGAGTAACGTGAGAAGAAAGAAAAGAGTTTCAGAAGAATTCCAAGGGTTTTCAGGGCAAACCAACCACCACCATCGCCGGATTTATGACCGAAAAGAGAGGGATAACCACCCAATACTATCATCAACGGATCAAAACTTCTAATCAGAGGCAAGTGATTTATCTTGCAAAGATTCAAAGCATATATTTTACATGATAGTTTAGATTTAATGATTTATCATAAATAAGTGAATTAATTGTGAAATTGGAGAATTAAACATTAAATATGAGTAGGCTTCATGTAGATAAACTCCTGAGTACATACTAGTTATGAAACCATGATCCATGCGTAGGGAATTGTGAATTTATGTTGAGTTTTATGAAGATCTTGAAGAAAATAGGAGAAGTAGAGTTTTTATGAAAATTGGGTGTTTTGATCCAAGAAACTTATGATCCATGATGATTTGATGATTCTAATACGTTAAAGATGATGTTAATATGTTAATAGGATGATTAGTGAACTTTCTTGGGAGTTTGGGACATTGTGATGAAGAATTTGAGGTGTGAAAAGGAAGAAACCCATAACTGTTTAAGAAATCTGGACAAAAACTTGCTTGATCGATCCATCGATCCAAGAACGTTGATCGATCGATCCTTTTTGGTCGATCGATCGACCCCTCCTGATTTTTGGCAATTGTTTTCCCTTAAGGTTTAATGAAAATTCTAAGGTCGATGATGATTCTTAGGGTGATAAATTTGATATAGTGGGACTTAGTTAAGGTTAGTAGGGTCTTAGTTGATGCCCGGAAAAATGGTCTAACTTTTGGAATTGAATGTTATTGCTTACGAGGGTTACCGAGTGAGGTACGATTAGAAATCGTTCAAATTGAAACTATAACAGGAATGAATGATTATGTAAGGATAAGAACAGTAACGGAGGGACTTTAATTTATTCAGATAACACTAGAAACTAATGGGAGACCTAGTAACCTTTCGGGATAGGTTTAAGCACTCTAATTGATACGACGAGAGTTATCAAGCTAAATATATATAACGTATGATGTTCGGGATAAACTTGCTACGTACGAGACTTACTAGATGGAATGTGTGAGTAACTATATTGAAATATGATTACTTAGGTTGTGTGAATGCCTAATGTATGGATTTCTTATGTGTATGACATACCTACCATACTTGCTATCACGGGAAGTTGGTTTTCGAAAAAGGGCCATCTTATCTTTGTGTGCCTTGGGGGGGATTTAGATTGGTACCTTAAGGACATAGGACTGTGAATGACTTATTTGTGAGTTTATAAGTCAGCTGACCATGGGAGCGTAGGTATGTCCGTGACCCATGGGTATGTGAATTATGTTCGCCTCAAATATGTGTGATTTGTATTGAGACGGTTCCTGAATGATTCGGAACACGTGATCCTTACGTACGTGATGTACATGGATTTGATAGCAGAGTATGCGTGCACCACGGCATAGCCTAGGGGTGCCTTATATGTATATATGTACTGAGGGTGAATTATATATATATATATATATATATATATATATATATATATATATATACTTGTGACTGGTTCACTGTTGCTTAGTAGATGTAAATAACTAAGATATTTGAATGAGATAAGAATGTGAAAATTTAATTAACACTGGAGATAAGTAATTTAATGAAAGTGAATATAGGTTATGAATATGATTTGTTTGGGTGTTACGAGTAGATACCCTATGTTAGAATGTGAAAGCAGGAATGGTACTGACTAGTTAGTTAATGGCATAACTAGGATGGGTTAAGGGTATACGTTAGGCATGCACATTAGTTGAGAGGTGAGAAACTCATGTGAGATTACACAACTAACGTGTTTATAATATGTGTTATTTAATTGTAATTTAAACACATGCTAAAAAATTTAAACTGTTTTCACCTTGGGATCTAACCCGTTTTCCTCCAAATCTATTTTTGCTTTGTAAAGACATTTTAGGTGCCCAGCCACAGGGATGCCAAGCGTAGGAGTTCCATTCTGATGACGTGCTTTAGTTGCTGTGCAAGCTACAGGATCTCGGTATTAGATGCCCCACATTTATTCTTGATTCCTTCAGGATCATTCATATCAGTTAGGGCATGGTGCCCAATTCTTATCTAGACATTGTAGATGCAGACTTTCATTATTTCATATATATTGGTTTAATCAGACTCTTGTATTGGGATTTTATTTACTCTGGAATTATTATTATTGGAGTGTTTACTCCAGACTCATTTTATTTCATTCCGTTGGTTATTTACATGATATTTTTTTATGCGATCGATGGTTGTTGATTTAATTACTTGGTTAATGTTAACTCAATTAATAAAATTTGGCATCTCTCTTTTTAAATATTAGGTGGCTAGTATTAAATTAAATGTTTTCGACAGTGATGCTACGACTAAACCAACTTGATATTCTGTATTAATTTCATAAAGGAGTAGCTACTCGAAATTTAATTAGTCGGGGTGTCACAGGTGGTATCAGAGCATCAGGTTCTAGTGTCCTTTAGGATCTGTGAGGCTTACTATGCTTCCAGCGTAGCTTTCTTTAATATGAAGCCCTATGTTTACGATTATTGGTTTCTTTGGTGAGGTTTCGTTCTCATGCTATAATGTATATGATAGTAAATCTTATTTGTATTCGGGTGTGTTTGTGTGCCGAACAATGCAGTATGTCGTGTGAGTTGGGCGGATAGCAGGAGGAAAAGCTCAGTTCAGATTATAAGATATATTCAAAAATGATGATCGTAGTTGAGGTCACCCCTATTATGGTACGGAAGGCCAGAACGGTAAAGACAACTAAATCACAACATATGACTTTCAGGAACCACTATAGTAAAAAGTGGGGTCAAATTAGACTCACCCAGCAAGGTTAGAATGGGAGAGAGTCAGACGAAATATTGAAGAGAGCCAGCAGTGGAAATTCTAGAAATGCGAAAATGGCGTGTGTTAGCCAACGAAGGTAAAATATCCAAAGGCTTGGGCATATGTCGGAGTACGGCTAATCGGGAGTGAAAATTTGGGGTAAAATTTTTCTTGGCTCGTACAAGTAGAATTACAATGGTGAGAGGCAACCACCACACTAAGAAGTGGAATATTTCGTCAAAAGAAGGCGCATATGTATGGTTTGACCATACATTCATAAGATGTTCAGGATAAGATGTGAACGTTGTTCTAAACTCACACAAGAGGGTCGGAGAGAAGTCATTTTGTGAAAAAAAAATTAATTAATTAGCGAACCTTACACCGGATGAAGTAGGTGCAATGGAGAAGAGGACATTCAAGGGGAAAAAAATAATTTACAAGAAGAATTGTTTGCACTTCTGGGAAATTCTGCTTGGACGGTCAATGTAGATGGTAAGAATGTCATGTTTTGTTAATATGGAGGTAAACGCTTCCTTGTGTGGGGAGCTACAAGGATCGAAGAATTTAGATAATGTAAGACTGGGGGGAAACGATGTTAGTGAAGCACCACAAGGGGGAGACCCATCAGGGGACCCATTTAAATGATTTGGATAGTTGATTTGTTTACCGAGCGATGGTGATTTCAGTAAGAGTTATCGAAGCCAGTAGTGTGTTCCTTAGGGCCATCAAAGCTAAGGGAACAACGGAAGTAGTCATCAGAGTCGAGACTATCAATATTCGAAAGAAGGACAACCCTAACATGGTCAGTGTCACCTGATATAAGTGGAGTATGTATAGAGGTATTTTGTGGGGAGTGAAACCCGTGCATTAAAATATTTCCTGAAGCAAGTAAAGGGATAAGGGTATGGTGCCTAGAAATGGCAATAGTTATTGAAATTTTTAGTTTTGTATGGACAGGTGTGTTAGTCCATGAATCATTTGAGTAGCCAGGGTGATTGGCAAGATAGATGTATGAGTTATATCCTCAAATGATGTTGCGTGTTGAATGTGCCAGGAACGAGTTACTACATTTGATTGCTATATTCGCATGAGAGTTGAGTTTAGTGCGTATATCAACAATGTTATTATTTATCTGAATATTTTCCTGGTACAGTGGGGTTACATTTAGTGTGATCCGCGGAGGATGAATGGGTGTGTCGCTAGTGGTACATACCGTATTGAAATTTCTCTTTTAGTGTTGTGTTATACGAGTATGATACCATCCTAATTATGGTTTTTATAATATGCTTAAACCGATAGTGTGCGCATATTACAAGTCTATCGGGGTTACTACCTTGGGGTAGAATGTTTTGTTCTGGCGAGGCCCCATCTGCTAGAAGGTTGGGCACACGCTTATATATTTGTATATATGTATATATGTATTGTTGAGACTTCAAAAAGTATAATGGTCTCGAATATTTGTTCCCCGTATGTGTAGGGACTTTATTAATATAAATCAGAGTGTATTTGGTTTACTGTTCAGCAGAAAGATTTAGCGGGTTATTATAATTAATGCTCAGGATGTGGTAATAAGAATAGTGCATTGTTATATCACCCTTTAGAGACGTGGAAGTTAATACTCATAGTTGTATGTCTGGGGATGGGATTTTGAGAGCCCCGATTATATTTGCATGATGTTTATGGAATGTGATTACCATCAATGTTAAGAGACAGTGCCTTTCGAAAGAAGTTTCTTGTTTATGAATGTTGTGAAATGATATGTAACTCTGTTGTCAAGAGACGGGAATATAATGGTACATGTTATGGACTGAAGGCTAACGGATTTCGATGACCGAAAATGCTAGGAAGTAGTGTATCGGGGGGGTCCTTATTTGGATTTCGATTTGTGAGACATCCCACGCATGAAACTTAGCGTAAGGTTGGTAGTAAGGAGAGGTTTGGCCATTCGTCCATGATGTGAGTACCTCGATCGTTAGGGAAGTATATAGTAATAATTGGAAGTTAAAGGGTAAATTACGATATAAGGCCAGTAAAGTCAGTTGTGTGGTGAGGAAGTATTAATAATTTTGTTTTATTATTGGCGGGTTGAATGATCAAATGATGTTTAGGAGGATCTAAAATTTCAAATTCGGGGGTGATTGAGAATGCCCAAATGGTATAGCCACGTTGCAAATGCAGGAACAATAAAGAGTTTGGAGTACTTATGAAGCGTATGCGATGTTTAAACCCGTAAGCATGGGTTATAAGGGGTGTAGACACCTTGGTTTGCTGATGTGATAATCGCTGAAAGAAGAGACATAGAGATGAGTGAGATTTATACTTGTGAGACTGATATTACAAAATAGTAGAGGTATAATGGATTAAGCATCATAAAAGAAGGATGATAATCAGTATATTCATGCGCGATCGGAATAGCACGTCCGAAATTGGTTGAAGGGCAGCGGGAAGCCATTTAAAAAGAGGGTATCCCTTGAGAAAACAAATATTTAACTAGTATGGACAAATTTGGAGTGGAGTTCCACCCAATCGAATGTTGAGGGTGGCTTAAGTGTAAATAAAGTGAGGATGTCAATAAGGTATAAAGAGTCTGAATGTGCACAACGTAGTAAAAAGTGCACGGGTTAGAACTTTTGGTATACACCGTGGGAAGAAGAGGGTATAGTAAGTAGTAGATTGGTTGGAATAAGACGATCAACCAGATAATTTTGTATCAAGCCAATGATTCCAGTGATGGAAGAGTCAAGTTGGTAAATTTCTTTGAGGGATTGCCAACTTATAGATAAGTAACGAGTTCCTTCAAATGTGTGGAAGGGGTTGTCAAGAAGGAAAGAAATTATTATATCCTTGGGTGATTTACACTATTAAATAGTGACCGTGCAGGTATGTGGCCTTACCCAGTATTAATCCGAACTAGGATGAGATACCCGAAATCCACCTTCAATATGGGGTAAAGGAAGTAGTGGGAAAAGTTTCGTTTTGAGAAAGTTGTATCACCTATAGCCCGAGGAATAGTCGCAAGGTGATTGAAGACTGGTGGAACTATATGAAATTAATTTTGGATTCATTGCGATCATTTCATTTCTAGTATGTGAAGTATAATATGCTAATGGGGAGAGGATATTACCTAATAGGAAAGTTGTGTGAAAACACCCGTACCTATATATAGTGGACAAGGAGCTTATTGAGGTTTGTGTGGATAAACCTTACTATCCTTCCTCTGGATGCTTAGAGCTGAGCAGATTATCAGAGTTTTTGATCAGTCAGAAGTTGGAGTCCGATGACTATAATGGGTTAACCACCAACCGTTTGAAGAGGCTTTCCCTTATGTAAAAGTCACAACGCTAGGAACAGAGATTCAAAGAATGGACAAGAGTCGTCTGATGTTTTATGGTTGCTCCCAGGATGGGAGTTTTGTGTTTAAATAAACGCAGGAGTTGATATGAAGTGAGGTGCGAACTCATAATAATATTGAGTTAATGCGGCCAATGATGTATAGGCTATTCTTATTCGAATGTTGTTTAGAAAAAGAACAACATGAGGAGCATTTATCGAGGTGTAACTTTATAACTGATAAAGTGTCAAGAGTGTTCAACAAGTTTGTTGTGAAGCGAGGGCTGTAATGATTGAGCCTTTCTTTATATTTTGTTTTGAGTACTGGAGGATACCTAATTTTTCCAGGTATGCCTACTTTTCCGAATTCGGGATGAAATTCCGTTATTATGGCAGAAGTATGTAATACCCCATAATTTTATGACTTTTAATTATGAGATTATGGCTTTTAATTATGAGATTAACTAAATGAAATTACTTTTAATTGTGGGATTAATTAAATTAATTTGGGATAATTAATTAGAAATTAATTCATATTTAAATAACTAGCGAAACGAGAGTTAGTATTTAAATATGATGATAATGTTGAGTATTACTGAGTGATTATGGTAATATGTGATTATTGAATTTATAAAAATTGCCATGAGTTGAAAATACGGCAGTTTAGGTAATTAAGTTAGGACGCGCGTGTCAATCGTGTCAGGACCCAATTTAATGGATTTTAAAGTATTTTATTTTTATGTCATTCATATGATCATTTTGAGTGCACCAATGCGTCCGGAAGGGTCGAAATAGTCAGAAAACACTAGTCGAGGGTTTAGTTTGGGTCCTGGGACATCTTTAGGCCAAACCGGCAATCCGGGAGGGTATTTTAGTCATTCCTATTTTTGGTGAATAGTGACCCATGAAAATTAGGAGATATTTACCAGCCAACACTTATGGTCATTAGGGACATTATTTGTTAAACACAAGAGAGAGTAACGTGAGAAGAAAGAAAAGGGTTTCAGGAGAACTCCAAGGGTTTCCAAGGCAAACCAACCACCACCATCGCCGGATTTGTGACCGGCAAGAGAGGGAGAACCGCCCAATACCGTCATCAACGGATCAGAACTTCTAATCAGAGGCAGGTGATTTATCTTGCAAAGATTCAAAGCATATATTTTACATGATAGTTTAGATTTGATGATTTATCGTAAATAAGTGAATTAATTGTGAAATTGGAGAATTAAACATTAAATATGGGTAGGCTTCATGTAGATAAACTCCTGGGTACATACTAGTTATGAAACCATGATCCATTCATAGGGAATTGTGAATTTATGTTGAGTTTTATGAAGACCTCGAAGAAAATAGGAGAAGTAGGTTTTTTATGAAAATTGGGTGTTTTGATCCAAGAAACTTATGATCCATGATGATTTAATGATTATAATACATTAAAGATGATGTTAATATGTTAATAGGATGATTAGTGAACTTTCTTGGGAGTTTGGAACGTTGTGATGAAGAATTTGAGGTGTAAAAAGGAAGAAACCCGTAACTGTTTAAGAAATCTGGGGTGAATTATATATATATATATATATACTTGTGACTGGTTCACTGTTGCTTAATAGATGTAAATAACTAAAATATTTGAATGAGCTAAGAATGTGAGAATTTAATTAACACTTGAGAAAAGTAATTTAATGAAAGTGAATATGCGTTATGAATATGATTTGTTTGGGTGTTACGAGTAGATACCCTATGTTAGAATGCGAAATCAGGAGTGGTACAGACTAGTTAGTTAATGGCATAATTAGGATGGGTTAAGGGTATACGTTAGGCATGCACATTAGTTAAGAGGTGAGAAACTCATGTGAGAGTACGCAACTAACGTGTCTATAATATGTGTTGTTTAATTGTAATTTAAACACTTGCTAAAAAATTTAAACTGTTTTCACCACGAGCTCTGACCCGTTTTCCTCCAAATTTATTTTTTCTTTGTAAAAACATTTTAGGTGCCCAGCCACAGGGACACCAAGCGTAGGAGTTCCATTCTGATGGCGTGATGTAGTTTCTGTGGAAGCTATAGGATCTCGATATTAGACGCCCCACATTTATTCTTGATTCCTTCGGGGTCATTCATATCAGTTAGGGCATGGTGCCCAATTCGTATCTAGAGATTGTAGATGCAGACTTTCATTATTTCATATATATTGGTTTAATCAGACTCTTATATTGGAATTTAATTTACTCTGTAATTATTATCATTGGAGTGTTTACTCCAGACTCAGTTTATTTCATTTCGTTGATTATTTATATGAGATTTTTTATGCGATCGATGGTTGTTGATTTAATTACTTGGTTAATGTTAACTTAATTAATAAAATTTGACATCTCTCTTTTTAAATATTAGGTGGATAGTATTAAATTAAATGTTTTTGACAATGATGCTACAACTGAACCAACTTGATATTCTATATTAATTTCATAAAGGAGTAGCTACCCGGTATTTAATTAGTCGGGGTGTCATAGTCTTGATTATAGGCCCTAGAAGATGATGGCATTTAGGGGCACATCCAGTGGGATGACTCCCGAAAGGATGGTCTTAGAACCGTTATATTATGATTGTAATTTCTCTCTCGATTATGGAATTTCACATGAAGAGTTAATGAATCTATCAATCAACCTTATGGCATATGATTCCCATGATAAATCGACTTGTGTAGATATTTTATGAATTGGCAAGTTAAGCATGTTAATAAAGTTAAGTTATTCCTCTTAATTCGATGGGTAGTTTAACTTAATGAAATGGTATGGCACTAGGATGTACACTTAGATGAGAGGTGAGGATGATCCTTATAATGAAGAGCGAACTTAACCTATTTATGATGTTAGTATTCATAATTGTCATGCATTTTATTCACGCGTATATGATATCAAATCGGGCTCTGACCCGTTTATATTTCTCTTTCTTGTGTGGTTCTTATTTATGCTAGGGTGCCCCTCCGTAAGGGCGCCCACTATGATCTTTCTTTCCTAGTGTCAAGAAGCTACAACATTTTTGCGGATGCTGTAGAATTTTTGTATTAGACGAATCAATCTTTTGGATAATCTAGTTATGATTTGTCTGTACATTCGGGTGTGTTGCCCCAGTTTAATTATATCTATTGTAATACTTGGTGTAACCTTTTGTATTAGTATGTTAACCGGCAGCTTATTCGTTATGTTTTGTAGAATGGTTATTAAACTATTACATGTCTTTATTTATATCCACCTTCTGTTATAAATTGGATTGTCGAAATTGTTTTTATCAAACTTGCAAATTTACATGACATCCGTTTTAAAAAATATTTGGTGGTTGTCTCATACTATTATTATGCGACAGTGATGCTAAGAATGGACCATTTATGATCCTTCAATGTATCGTGTATTCTTGACGTAATCTTTGAAAACTTTCATCAATCTTTCAAACGGATATATCCGCCGATATCTAACTAGGCAGTAAAGAAGTTCCTCGTCGCATAGGTGTACCAATAATTGAACACTTATGTCAAAGAATGATGGGGGAAAGTACTTCTCCAACACAAAAATCGCTTCGATCACCGCCACTTTTGCTACCACTGTGTGATCTTGATTGACTACCTTCTCACATAAAAGTGATAATCAGATACTAATTTGCATAATAGCCCTTCGTAAATCCTTGTACTTGGAGAAATAGTGCTTGAACAATAGAGGAACCTATTACGTGATCACATGCTAATCGTGGGACTTACGCTTATGTAAATCATGGGTAGCATAATTCACAATCCTATGCAAGTTGGACGAATATATTAGATGGAACCTTAAAATTATATATTGTGTCTAAAAGAACCTTCCTTTTCCCACTCGTCAAAGTAAACGCACTAGGGGGGATTATTGTCCTCCCCCTACTATCTTCTTTCAACCATAGTTATAAATTAAGTTTCAACGATTTAAGGTATTTTCGTGTATTTTCTCCGTCCTTCGAATGACTCGCCCCAAGGCATGTGCCCATAATATGTTCAGCGATATTCTTCTCTGCGTGCATCACATCCAATATATGGCGCACCGGGTTATTCTTCTAATATGGCAAGTCAAATAAAATTGACTTGCTAGACCATGCCTCTCTTATCTCAGTTCCATTACCAGTTGGGGTCTTCTTATGCTTGACATTATTAAATTTAGAATTCTTACCTTGCATATTAAGGCCTCAATAGAAGATTTACTTTTAATTTCTAAACTTGGAAGTTTTCTCAGAGGTAGCCTATGTTCAACCCCGCCAGGTAAAAAATTGGACCCTTTCTCAAATCTAAAACTATGAGCAGGGAGCAAAAACCTTCTATGGCAATGGTATACATTTTTTGAGCTAGCGGGAAGATGAAGAGATTCAGTCTCCTCTCCACAAATAGTACACCCTAAATAACCATGTACTACGCAATCGGATAATGTCCTATAAACTGAAAAATCATGAATTACCCACATCAACATAGCTTTCAGCGTAAACCTTTCTTTTTTAAAAGTGTCAGATACTTGCACACCCTCTTCCCGCAACTCAATTAATTCTTCTACCACAGAATCCAGGTAGACATCGATGTCCTCACTGGTGCCATTGGCTCAGGTATCAATAAAGACGGCATCAAAAATTCAAGTCTCATATACTATGAAGGAGGGAGGTTGAGTGAGGCTAAAATCACTGGCTATACACTTTGATTGGCACTTAGATGTCCAAATGGATTGAAACCATCTGTTGATATTAACAAACGAATGTTACGCTATTCTCGAGAAAAATTGGGATACTCAAAACTCATCCTCTGCCAAGCTATAGAATCAATAGGATGACGCATGAGATTATCCCCTACTTCTGCCCTAGCACGCCAAGTCATTCCTTCCACTATCCATTGGAATGCGATAAATCGCTTTAATCTAGGCCCAACGAGAAAATATTTCAACACTTTTTGAGGCACTTTTGAGCTTATGTCTTCCTTTCTTGAAGATTGCACATATCTAGGTTCATCGCATACTGAACACCGATCGATATTTTCATAATCCTTTCGATATAGTATGCATTCATACACACAAGCACGAATTGATTTATACTTCATTCCTAAACCTTTCAAACTGGTCTTCATAGTAGGATAGCTATTTAGAAGCGTATTCTGCTTGGGTAATAAGTTTTTCTCCCAATTCAAAATTCTTATCATGCTATTGCCAGATAAACCATATTGGTTCTTCAAACTATGCAAACCAACCATGGCATGTAAAGTTATTTGATTTTTCTCACAGCCAGAGTACAAACGGCTAGGTCGCCTTCGATTTTATACTTTGGTAGTCATTGTCAAGATTTATTCCGATATTTTCATGAGCACTTAAACCTTTTACATCATCTGTGACCTCATTTTCTTCCACTTCATGAACTCCATACGCATCATCCACAAAATCCTCTAGCATATTATGATCTATATTGTCCTCCCCTTGTATATCTATCCTGCTTGTTGATTGTTGTTGTGAAGGTTTCTCAAGGACAAAAGGAACTTTAAATTCCCCCTGAAAATTCCAAAATCGATAACTATCTTACATACCCATTCTTAACAAATGTAGATCAACTGTTTTTCACTCAAACACCTTACCGTTCTTACACTTAGAAACTCTTCATCATTAGGACATATCTTTGTGTATTTCACAAACTCATTAGCACCTCTACGAAACACATCCCCTAATCCACTTGTCTCACCCATCCAATCTTTGTATTTAGGATATCCCATCACAGCTATTACAAATAATCACCTATTATGGGTAAGAAGAGTATATTCGTTTATTAGTATAAACAAAAGTGTGAACATTTAGTTCCTATTAAATAATTTACTACAAGATTGACATTTCATATTTCGGTGTTATATTATGGAAACAATATAACTCCAATTTCCTCGATCTCCTCTAAAGTGTGAGTGGTCTTATCCCATTCAAGACCACATATTTCTGTAATATACTTAACAGCTCATGCACATTGTTCTGATTTGAGAAAAAATCGACAGCATATCCCCATTGTTATCCAAGTACATGATATAGATTCGCAAGTGTAAGTGTTATTTCAATTTATCAATTGAAATAACACTTAACATCGCATCATCTATTATGTACCCGGAGAACATTAAGATACGACAGCAAAACTTCTCCCAAAAGTAACAAGTTTAAGCCACTAAGAATGTTATTATACATAAACTATGCAGTCTTAAATTGTCCAAACGAGACAATTCGAGAGATCTCATTACAGGGGTAGTGACTCTCGAACGGGTCTAAGGACTATTGAATGCGTACGCATAAGAACTATAAGGATAGTATCCATGCGCACTATATGTAATTTAAATTAATTATAAATTTTACATAAGTGTTATATAAGAAGTTGACTTAATGTAAATTTGCACATGGGATATCTATTTTGGTTCATGTTATCACCTTCTACCCTCGTTACTTGTTATATAACACTTACTTTGCGGGCTACATGCATTCATGTATTCTCATATGAATGCATGATTACTTATCACTTGTTGAATAAAATTTATAGTATGCTTCATTTAATTATGTCTTATTTATATTCAATTTTTACATAGTTATGTTTCATTTCGCATCAAGCCCTAAATGTTAGAGAATGCCTAGGGCCAACCAACTCAATAGCCGCCTAAGTATTCAAATCCACCAGTCAATCTTTTATTAGAGACTCCTAGGGAAAACCAACCCAATGGTCATCTAAATGTTCAAATCCACCAGTTAACTACAATTCAAGGACCCCAAACAATTCAATAATATATATATATATATATATATATATATATATATATATTGTTGATGTAAAAAAGTAGATTATATATAATTAATCAATCATAGATAAAAATGAATAAACAAGACAAAGGACTTTTAAAGTGGTTCAGCCTTATGAAAATAGCCTACGTCCACTATTTTGTATTACTGACTGTTTGCCTTGAATCTCAATAATAGGTTTACCAAGAGATCCAAAGTCCCCTTCTTATGAGGAGGTTATAATGTATTTATAGCCTTGAGGCTGTCCATATGAAAGGATAATGCGTTGTTATCTAGTAGACATATACATCTGTACGATAATAATGCACATTTAATGCGTAGTTGCCTTTTGGTTTTCTTGATTTGGATGCTTTGTATGCTAAGTAGCTCGGACCGCTTAAGTTGCTCGGTATGCTAAAGTTGCTCGGAGCGCCTGAGTAGCTCGGTGACAGTATGTTATTCGTCGAAAGTATTTATATTTGCCACGTAGGTTGATACGTATCTTCAAGTGATTGGTCCACGTCGATAGATTAAATTTGGTATCAACAAAAGCCCCCAGTGTTTCACAGTTGAGGTTGAAGGAGAGTGTGGAACATTTTGCTTGAAAACTTCTTGGATTACTGGTCTTCATAAATTTTAGGAAAATTTTAATTGTATATGATTCCTTTTTGAGCGCATAATATCAAGCTTCATAAATATTTTGAATTTTCACGATCACTTCGATATTTATGCCTTTTTCTTCTTTTAGCCGCCGAAAATTAAAGCGTCCTCCCTCGTAATCATTATTTTTTCTATATTCCCGAGGTAAAGTTTTTAAGTGCGATAAAAATCCTATCGTCTTTTACTTTTCAAATCTGTATCTCTGAACTCTTCATTTTTTCTCTTGCCTTCGTTCTTTCCATCGTTCATTGTCAGCCGATTTCTCTTTCTTCTGTAAGATTTTCTTCCCTTTTCTCTGTTTACTTTATTCACCATGGTTTATCTTGTTAAATCATTGGATAAATTTCGGTCTGAGTTTTCAATCCCTTCGTGGGTTATTTTGGAAGAACTTTCTTATCCTTCTAATTTACTTTCTTTGGCGGAGGGACCCTGGTTCCCAAGTCTTTTTGTAGTTGAGTGTGGCTTTTCTTTCCCGCCAAATCCCTTGTGTTTGGAGTTTTGCCAATATTTTGATATTGTACCAGCAAGAGTAGATCCAAATACATGGAGGGTAGTTAATGGTGTATATAGGTTGAATTAACTTCATGGAACTCGTTTGGGAATTCCATAAATTATGTATTGTTATAGATGGGTTACCAGCGACACTACTTTCTATTTAAAAACTAGGTTTTCAAATAGAGCTTTAGTTGTCAATTTTCCCGATGTCAATAGGGACTATTTTCATCATGGGGTTGTGATGAAAAATTGGCAATACCCTCCATTAAATGGAAATGATGTGTACCAAGGACCCAGGTGTCCACCCTTTGGCAATGGGATAGGTTGTTTTTATTTTTGAAATCTTATTTTCTTTGTATTCGATGAAACGCATTATTGACATTAGTTTTGTTTGTTACAGTTGATAGTAAAAGGAAGCCTCCAAAAGAGACTGATGTTAATATAAAATATTTAAAACTTATCTGGGGCTTGCATCAATCAGTTGCTGGGGAGCACATTAGATCTGCTTCTTATTTGTTGCGATACAGAAGCTCCACTTCATCTTTCATTGCTCGTCCAGTGGTGGTTGATCTTGATCGGATACCATCCTCTGAAACTAGTGTGGAAGGTTCTTCTTCTGACTTAAGTACTCCTATTACTGATCTAATGAAGAAGAGGAAATCTCCAGCATTTTTTGACAAATCTGCCTTTGCCACTAAAGGGGCAAAGAAAAATAAACAAGATGTCCCAAATGAGGGGACCAAGAATATAGATGTACCCCCTTCTATTGCTGCTGGCAAGAAGCCCCTTGTGCCTCCAAAAGAAAAGGCACCTTCGAGTGAAAGTGTTGTCATTTCACAAATTAAAATAGTATCTTTAATTGAAAGTGCTCCTGCTCCTCTAAGGAGATTGAAAATAAGTTCTACTGAGAGACCTGTTGAACCTATCTCTCAACCTTCAAATGTTGAAGGTGATGCTCCAGCTCTTATTCCTCCGAGCTCTGCTATGGGCTTGATCAAATCTTGGACTGTCCCAGAATTCCAAGGCATTAAAGATACCATTTTCTCGTGAGAGAATTACTACTTTGGCTACTCAACACATTACGTCAGTAAGTGTCATTAGCCTGAGTCCTTTATTTCTAGTACTACATTCATATATTGACTTAAAATTCTTCCTTCTTCAGCTCGTGACGTGTTTCAACAGTATTTTGAAGAAAGATGAATCCATCAGGGCTTCTACCTCCTCGGTTGGGGTAGAAGAAGCTTTTGCTGGATTAACTCGATCTCTGAAGTAATCTCGTTAGAAGTACGAGGAAGACAAAATTGCCTCGGAGAAACAATTCCAGTCTATTAAAATAACTCGAGATCAAACTGTGACTGCCTCTAAAGAGTTGGAGAAGAAATTAAAATACGCTGAACAAAGTAACAAGGAGCTTGAGGTCAAGCTTAAATCTGCTGAGGAAAATGTTGCGAAGCTTCAAGATGTTGAGCGACATAAGACAGAGGTAGAAGAAAAACTAAAGTCTGCCGAAGAGCTCCTAAGAGAAAGGACTTCCTCGGAGAGAGAAAAAAGGAAGATTGTTGTTAAAAAATCTTTTAGTGCTGGTTGGGGCAAGGGTTGGAATAAAGGCCTGGCTATTATGTCTTCTCAAATGGAGTATGCCCGTGTTAAATATTTTAGGGATGGATGGATAGCAGCTCTGAAGAAATTAAAGGTTGCTGAAGATTCTGAGTTGTTCCAAGAACATACTCATGGCCCTCCTCCCTCTCTTGGAGAAGAAGAAGAAGAAGATGATGAAGTTGAATTAGATGAGTCTTCCATGATGACAGGAGAGCAGGTCCCTGTTATTGCTATTATCCAACCCTCCGAGCAAGTCCAGTAAACTGGTACATCTACCGAGCAACTGCCTTTGCTCTCCGAGCAACCAACCCCTTCATCCAAACCATTCGAATAAGTCGTAGGAAATAAGAAGAAGGTGTAAAGTTGTTCGGGTATTATTATTTCGTTGTTTTCTTGGATGTAACCCTGAACTGTGTTTTCCTTTATCGTGATGAATAAAACATGAACTTTTGTTATTCGTTTGGAATTTCTCTTTTACTTGCTCTGTTCGCATCATTATTGATTTTGTTTTTCATTTTCTCTTTACTAGTTTGTGGCCAGGATGGAACTTTTATCAGCTAATGATATAGAGTTGATGAAGAAGTGCAATGACTATTTCAAAGTTGGTCATGCAGACCTTAATGAAGCCCAGATAATTGGCATCCTCGGATCAGGTGATTCTGAATGAGCAGTTGATGCTTACCTGTACTTGAAGTGCCTACTTGATCGTGTTGTAGCCAACAATGTGGCCTATTATAAAATGATTGAAGATCTTCAAGTAACTATCGAGGAACTTTAACAGCAATACAAAGAATCCAGCAAACTTCTATATGAGGGTTACGAGCTAAAGTACCAACAACTGAGTTCTGATCAGGAATCTGATAAGTACATGTCAGCCCATGAGAAAAAGGAAGTGTGTTAAAGCTTGAGATCGAAGATCATAGACATATTGCCAAGCTGCTAGTGCAAGAGAATATCACATTTCAAGAAGAAATTAAACAACTCAAATTTGTTGCCTCCTCTTCTTCGGGAGCCTTGGTCCCAATTAATGATGATAGTTTCTCCTTTTTAGAAATAGAAAATGCTAACTTACGGGATGAGTTAAAGACTTTGAAATGAGCAGGACCTTCCACACCTGCTCGTGGCAGAGCAAGATCTTCTTCTCGTGGACGAGCAAGGGTTGGTCGGGTTACTACTGATGAGACAAGAACTTAATTGTCCTTATAAAATCAAGTCGTTCAATTGATGGAGAAGAATCAGGCTTTGGTAGAAATGTCTAAGAAGATCCAGAGTTCAACGACCAACTCTCCAATCAGAGTTCTGCTCTGGAAAGTAAAGAAATTCTGGTGAAAAAGCTCCACGAGCAACTTGAGATATTGACTTATCAATTTCACAAGCAGCCCATGGAATTTTGGATGGCTGGGTATAATGAAGCTCTGTATCATCTTGATGCTCGTTTGCACCAGTCGAACAACGAAGGATATAAGCATGGGTGATTGAATGCCCTATGTGTTATAAAACTGGAGCAAGGTCATTTCTTATGGGATTATTATGAACCTGGAGTTCTTGACTTACCTGTGCCTCCCTTCAAACTTGACCTTAGTTGGATTCCAGCCCGTGCCATTCCTCGGATTTTGATCTCCAAGTATCTCGGTGATTATATTCTTCATTAAAACTTTGAGATATCTCGTCCAGAGCACTTGCTTGATCGACCATCCATAATGAATGTCAGAATGTTGCGAGATATGAACTTTATAAATTCTCCTTATGCATTAGATGATTCTCCAACTGGGTTAGAACCTGTGTCAAAAGTAGAAGGAAAGAAACCCATAGAATAGGACATTTTTATGTAATGAATCAAACTTTATATCATATGTAATCTGCTTGATTTTAATAAAGAAATGTTTAGTTTCTTTTATAATTTCATTTTCTTGGAAATATTTTGTAGAATATCCTTGTTATTCGTTGGTGAATATATATATATATATATATACTGTTTTGTTTTTCGATAATGGAACTTGTCCCATTTGTTGTCTGATTATAGTGACTTGTCACTCTTTGGGCCTAAGCAATGGAATGATTTTCATCCCATGTTCCTGCTTAGTTGTAGTAATCTCGTCAGTATTACCTTGTTGCCTAGACAGTGGATGCCCCGGGAGGTCATCCATCTTCTTGCCTAGTTTGGTACCAACCAACCGGAGTTGGTGGTCATTGAATTACCGACCAACCGGAGTTGGCGGTTAATGAATTACCGACCAACTGGAGTTGGCGGTTAATGAATTACCGACAAATCGGAGTTGGTGGTGATTGAATTACCGACCAACCGGAGTTGGTGGTTATTAAATTACCGACCAATCGGAGTTGGTGGTTATTAAATTACCGACCAACCAGAATTGGCGATTAATGAATTACCGACCAATCGGAGTTGGTGGTGATTGAATTATCGACCAATCGGAATTGGTGGTTAATGAATTACCTACCAGCCGAAGTTGGTGGTTAATGAATTACCGAGCAACCGGAGATTGAATTGCCGACCAACCGGAGTTGGTGGTTACTGCTCTGAATTTTCTTTTGTGTGTAGTGTGTAGCACTAATATTTCGAAAAAATTTCAACAAAGGAGGAAATATGGACGAAACATCACTTTATTCATATTGAAAGAATTGTGTTACATATAGACTTTAATTACAGATAGTACTTGCGCAGATGCTCTGCATTCCATGCGTTCTTGAATTCTTCTCCTTCCAAGGTTTCAATTTTGTATGTCCCAGGACGAACAACTGCAGTTACTCTGTAAGGTCCATGCCAGTTGGCTTTCAGTTTGTTGTGCTTTTGGATCACTTTCTTCAGCACATAATCCCCTTCTTTCAAATCGCACTGCTTCACCCTTTTGTTGTAGAACAAGGTTGTTCGTTGTTGGTATGCAGCATTCCTGATTGCTGCTTCTTCCCTAACTTCTTCGAGCATATCCAGATCTAAACGCCTCATCAAGTCGCTTATGGGAGAATTGAAATTAAACACCCTATGTGTAGGTAATCCTAATTCAGTAGGTATGAAAGCTTCACTCTCGAATGACAACATGTACGGAGATTCCCCAGTTGCTGTTCACGGTGTAGTACGATAAGCCCACAACACAGAGTGTAGCTCGTTAATCCAGTTTCCTTTTGCATTATCTAGTCATTTTTTTAGACTATTCAGTAAGGTTCTATTTTTCACTTCAGTTTGTCCGTTGCTCTGGGGATGGCCTGGCGCAGAATGGATCTTCTGTACATTAGATTGATGAAAATATGCAGCGAATTCCTCGTTGTCAAATTGGGTTCCATGGTCAGTAATGAATGCGTGTGGGAGACCATATCTACAAATAATACTCTTCCAAATAAACTGATAGACCTTGTCATATGTCATATTAATGAGAGGTTCAGCTTCCACCCATTTGGTAAAATAATCCACAGCAACTACGAGGTATTTGAATCTCCCTTTGGTCATTGGAAGTGGCCCTACCAAGTCTATCCCCCACATGGCGAATGGCCAAGGGGATGTGATGGGTGTTAGCAATGCTTGGGGAGTTCTTCGGATGGAAGAGAAACGTTGGCATTTATCGCACTTCTTAGCATAAGCTGCGCAGTCACCTCTCATCGTTGGCCAGTAATACCCCTATGTTGTTATTCTCTGCAAAAGCGTCCCACCTGCTACATGGGCTCCACAGGACCCTTCTTGAACCTCTTCAATCAAGTCTTTAACTTCGGAGGGATGGACACATCTTTGTAGTCCTGATATAACACCTCTTCTGTACAAAATGCCACTGGTCAATACGTAACGAGCAGCTTTAAACTTCAGTTTCTTGGTTGTGAGTTTATCAGTTAGCAAAGCCCCCTCTTCGATATAGGCCCTGATGGGGTCCGTCCAAGATGGTCCTAAGTCGAGGGTAATGAAGTTCATCATCAAATCATCATTTACGCTCCGGCCAGCCAAGATTTCTATTGGGATTATTCTTCGTAACTCGGTACGTGTTACTGATGCCAGCCGAGCTAGGACGTCAGCTCTTGCATTCTCCAATCTCGATATTCTGATTAATCGAACTGTAGTAAAAGTCGAGACGACCTCCATAGCTTTTGCATGATACTTTACCATTAGTTCTCCCTTCACTGCAGAAAACACGAGAATTTGATTTACGATTAACTGTGAATCATTGAATACCACGACCTGCTCTGCCTTCATAGTTTTGTCCAGATTTAGACCCACAATCACAGCCTCATATTCATCTTTATTAGTGGAAGCTTTAAACTAAAAACGTAGAGCATACTCTATATCAATCTCATTAGGACTGTTTAAAATAATTCCTGCCCCACTGCCTGTGGCACACAAAGAGTCATCCACATACAGATTTCATACAGGTACTTCATTATCAAGTTCTTGATCAGACAGAGTTCCTCGATGGAATATTTGATGCTTCCTTTTGTCCTCCCCCGACACTTCTCGCTGCTCATTGATTATCTTCTTTTGATCGTCCACAGATGGAAGTTGGTCGGGTGCTATCTTCGGTGATCCCATAACATCCATGGGTTGGTCTGTATTGAACTCCTATTCTTCGAATGAGTCAGAATGAGCAAACTCTGTAAGAAAATCCGCTACTGCTTGCCCCTTAAGTGAAGACCTAGGCTCATAAACTATGTCATACTCACCAAGTTCTACCACCCAGTACATCAATCTTCCTTATTTCTCCAATTTATGCAGAGCTTGCCTTAATGACATATCAGTATACACTACAATAGTATGGGCTTGGAAGTATGGCCTCATCCTTCTACTTGCTTTGATTAGTGCTAATGCTAACTTCTCTAGTCTTGTATATCTGATCTCTGCTCCTTGAAAGGCCTTACTGGTGTAATAGACCGGATTTTGTACTCCATCCTCCACTCTTATCAACGCCGAGCTAACTGCATTCTCTGAAACTGCCAGATACAAGTATAGTTTTCCCCCATCACTGATCTGGATAACAATGGAGGTGTCCCCAAATATTTCTTCAACTCTTAAAAGGCCTCCTCGCATTTATCATTCCACTCAAAAGTTTTTTGAAATGTTTTGAAGAATGGGAGACATCTGTCTGTTGCTTGTGACATAAATTTGTTAAGTGCTGCAACTCACCCTGTGAGACTTTGCACCTCCTTCTTCGTAGCTGGAGATTGTAGTTCTAGTAGGGCCTTGATCTTTTCAGGATTTGCCTCGATACCTCGTTGGTTAACAATATATCCGATAAACATACCTTCTCATACTCCGAATATGCATTTGGTGGGATTCAACTTCATTTGATATTTCTCTAGTTGATCAAAAGTCTGACCTAGGTCAACTAGATTATCAGCAGCTTTCTTTCTTTTTGTTAGCATATCGTCAACATAAACCTCCATGTTATGACTGATTTGCTATACAAGCACCTTATTCATCAGCCTCTGATATGTTGCACCTGCATTTTTAAGCCCGAAAGGCATAATATTATAGCAATAAGTTCCTCTTGGGTTGATAAAGGAGGTACTTTCCCTATCCTCAGGTTTCATTTTGATCTGGTTGTAACCAGAGTAAGCATCCATGAAACTCAATAATTCATGCCCCGAGGTAGCATCCACCAGTTGATCGATTCGAGGTAAAGGAAAATGACTTTTTGGGAAAGCTTTGTTAAGATCAATGAAGTCCACACACATCCTCCACTTGTTGTTTTTCTTCTTTACCATCACCACATTTGCTAGCTAATCTGGATATTTAACGTCCTCAATAAAAAAGGCTTTCTGTAGTTTTTCTACCTCTTCCTGTATAGCTTGGTTCTTTTCAGGACTGAACACTCTTCTTCGCTGCTTCACTGGCTTAATTTCCTTGTTCACGTTGAGCTCGTGACACAGGAAACTCGTGTCTATTCATGGTATGTCTTCATGACTCCATGCAAAAGTTTATTTTCTGCGCCTTAGAAATGCTACCAATTCCTGTTTTAATGATATATCCATTGATGCACCAATTTGGGTTGTTCGTTCTGGGTGTTTGTCGTCCAGAATGATATTTTCGGTAGCTTCCATGACCTGGCCCTTCACGAGTTGAGACTCGTCTCTAGGGTCTAATGTTTCAATCTCTACATCTTCTGCTTCATCCACTTGGTACGTAGTAGTCTTCTTCCTAGATTGTTCTCACTCTTCCTATTCACAGATGAATAGTAGCATTCCCGAGCTACTTTTTGGTCGCCTTTCACAACTCCTACTCCAAAATTGGTTGGGAATTTTAAATATTGATGTACACTAGATGGTACTACCTCAAACTTCTTCAGACCTACCCTTCCCATGATGATGTTGTAGGCTGATTGGATGTTTTTATCCATCACGAAAAATTGTACTCTTTCTGTTCGGCAAGCAGGCTATGTACCAATAAGCATATCCAACTTGATCGTCCCAAGTGCAAAAACCTTTTCGGCAGTGAAATTGAGGAGGGGCCTATGATATGGCTCCAACTGGGCTAACTTCAAATTCAAACTGTTGAAGCATGGGTAGAACATGATGTCTGCAGAGCTACCATTGTCCACCAGTACCCGTGAAATCACCACTTCTTTCATTCTCATCTTGATCACCAATGGGTCATCATGAGGATATAGTACACCTGCTAGGTCATTTTTAGAAAAAATGATGACTAGTTTGTCCCTATTCACCTTCCTTGGGCGATCATCTTCAGCCAAGTTTATTCGTTGTATGTAAGAGCAAGCTTGGGCCTCATTGAGGTAAAATTTTCTCTCCGCAGTCAGATCTCCACCTCTTGCATCTCCACCTGTAATGACATTACATTCAAATGACCCAAAATGGATTGAAAATACCTCGCGTTCTGGTTATCTTGGTCTTTTAGGAAGATCGGGGTCATCTTCTGGATCATCTTCGTGATGTCTCTTCTTGTCTTCTTTTGCTCGGCGAGGAGATTTAGATCTTTGCCTTCCTCGGTCACTGGTCTTTCCACCATTTTGGCGATCAACATACTTAGCCAATTTTTCTCGCCTGATGAGTGCTTTAATTTCATTCTGGAGAGCTATGCAATGTTTGGTCGTGTGACCATTATCTTTGTGGAATTCTTAAAATTTGGACTTGTCCCTTTTGTCAGGATCTGCCTTCATTTTCCCTAGCCAGGCTAACTCCTCGTTGTTCTTGATCTCCTCCATAATGTGATTTATATCTACCTTCAAGGGAGTATAATTTCCATATTTCCTCATCTGCTCCAGCACTTGCTTACCTTTAGACTGCTTATTTCCACCATTGTTCTTCTGATCCTTCTTCTCAGTTTTACCAACCTCAACCTTAGTCTCCTTAGTGTCTGTATTCTTCTTCGCAACCATGGCTTCCTCAGCGTTCATGATCTTGGTTGCCTTTGCCATCAGTTTTGCCATGGTCCTAGGCAAATCTTTGGCCAAAGTATAGTACAACTTATCAGGTAATAGTCCACTCATCAGAGCAGTAATTGTTGTTTTCTCCTCGTAATTAATTACCTCAAGTTTCTCGTTATTGAAACGAGTAATGTAGTCCCTGGTACTTTCTTATGGCTTCTATCTAACACTTAGTAAGTGTGCTACTCGTTTAACTGGTTTTGCTCCAAAACAGAAATTCCCTATGAAAATCTCTACCAGTTGAAGGAAATTCACAATCTTTCCCCGAGGAAGGTTGTTGTACCATATCTGAGCTGACCTAGTGAGAGTTCCCAAAAACGCCCTGCATCTCGTCTTGTCTAGAACCGCATAGATATCGGCAGAAGCTTGGTATTGTTCTATATGGAGGACAGGATCAGTTTTTCCATCATATTTAGGTGTCACCATAGGAGCTTTAAATTTTGATGGCGTAGGAAAATCCACAATTGCCTGTACAAATGGTGTCCCTTGTACAAAAGTTCTTTGTAGGGGATTCTTGGTCTTAGCCATTTCCCCTAAACTGTCTTCCAACCTTTGAATAGAGCCTTTCCATGCATCGTTTTCCACCTCGGGCCTATTTGTTCGAGCGACTGATCGCGTTGAGTTTTCCTCTTGGGACCTTTCATTACGGGCTACTGGGCGTGATTGGGCAGAGCCTTCCCTTAGGTTGGATGGTCGTTGAGAGTTCCTCGACACAATCCTAGGAGGACTTCTATTCCTCCTAGGGCCCAAACAATCAAAAGGAGAGACTCTACTCAACCTTTCTAGAGCACTAGTCCTTTCTGGAGTGAGAGTGACATTCCGTTGAGAATCTGTAGCTCGTAATGATGAGGTCCGGCCAGGTTGATACGAAGGATCATTAGATCTCTCAGTGCGATATGAGTCAGTACGTATAGATTAAGAGACCTTCGAGAATAGTGTTCGTCTAGTTCTTGAAGATGGCAAATGGGTATTTTTATGAACACTTCGTTGTCCTGATTGGGCCGGCACTCCACCTTGAACATTTTGTATAAGTTGACGCATAGTTTCTTGCATGGTCGTTTGGCCTTGGCTTAAATTAGCCATTATGCCAGCTAGATCTTGAATATTTGAGGGAGTAGAAGGGTTTGGAGGGACCCCAGTGTTTTGATTACTGGATTCCGTATTCTCAGCCATAGATGATGAGTTGTTTTGCGAAAAATGCCAAGTACAGTCATTTCCCACAGACGGCGCCAATCTGTTGATGTAAAAAAGTAGATTATATCTAATTAATCAATCACAGATAAAAATGAATAAACAAGACAAATGATTTTTTAAGTGGTTCAACCTTATGAAAATGGCCTACGTCCACTATTTTGTATTGCTGACTGTTTGCCTTGAATCTCGATAATAGGTTTACCAAGAGATCCAAAGTCCCCTTCTTATGAGGAGGTTACAATGTATTTATAGCCTTGAGGCTGTCCATATGAAAGGATAACTCGCTGTTATCTAGTAGACATATACATCTGTACGATAATAATGCACATTTAGCTCGGACCACTTAAGTTGCTCGGTATGCTAAAGTTGCTCGGAGCGCCTGAGTAGCTCGATGGCAGTATGCTGTTCGTTGAAAGTATTTGTATTTGCCACGTAGGTTGACACGTATCTTCATGTGATTGGTCCACGTCGGCATATTAAATTTGGTATCAACATATATATATATATATATATATATATATATATATATATATATAGAGAGAGAGAGAGAGAGAGAGAGGGAGAGAGAGAGAGAGACCAAAATGTGTATGTGTGCAGAGAGAGAGAGATGGTGGCCGTTGCTGCAATTAGAGAAAGAAATCAAATTTCAATTTTGAAATTGAATATTAAAAATCAAATAGTCACTATACCAAAAGACAAATACCAAATACCAATTTCAATTTTTAATACTAATTTCAGTTTCAATTTTAATTTATAATACCAATTTCAAATTCAAATTCAAATTAAATTTTAATTAGAAATTGAAATTAAAATTCAATTTATGATACTAATTCATATTTCCTCCATCTCCTTTAAAGGGTGAGTGGTCCTATCCCATTCAAGACCGCATATTTATGTAATATACTTAACAGCTGATGCACATTGTTCCAATTTGAGGAAATCCGGCAGCATATGCCCATAGTTCTCCAAGTATAGGACATAGATTTGCAAGTGTAAGTGTTATTTCAATTTATCAATTGAAATAACACTTAGCATCGCATCATCTAGTATGTACCCAGAGAACATACCGATACGACAGCAGAACTTCCCCCAGAATTAACAAGTTTAAGCCACTAAGAATATTATTATAAAGATACTATGTAGTCCCAAACTGTCCAAACGGGACAATTTCGAGAGATCTCATTACAGGGTTATGACTCTCGAATGGGTGTAAGGGCTATTGAATGCGTACGCATAAGAACTAGAAGGCTGGTATCTATGCGTACTTTCTGTAAGGGCTATAGTATGTTTCATTTAATTATGTCTTATTTATATTCGATAATAATGTTTAAAGTGATGATTTATACATAGTTATGTTTCATTTAACATTACTAATTGTTTAACAACAAGCTTTTAAAATTTATAGTATCTTTCCTTCAATTATGTCTTATATATATTCGGTTTTTACATAGTTGTGTTTCATTTCTCAACACAACCCTCGTTACTTATTTGGTAATAATGTTTATAGTGATGATTATTTCTTATTTATATTCGGTTTAATCACAACCCTAAATGTTAGAAATGCCTAGGTCCAACTAACTCAATGGCCATCAAAGTGTTCAAATCCATCAGTCAACAACAATTCAAGAATCCAAAACAACAATGCAAATAATAATGCGATATATAAGAAATTCCTAAGTCCAAATAATTAGGTATAAATAAAAAACAAATGTACAAAAATTACATAACATTATACCCAATTTCAGATTTACACAACACTATACTCAATTTACATTTTATACCCAATTTCAATTTTACTTTCACATTTACACAATAATATGCCCAATTTCAGATTTATACCCAATTTTAATTTCATATTTACACAACAAAAGGGGTCCAATTTTAGATTTACACAACATTATATCCAATTCCCGTTTTATACCCAATTTTAATTTTAATTTCACATTTACACAACAATATGCCCAATTTCAGATGTCCAACCAATTTCAATTTCATATTTACACAATAAAGGGGTATAATATTTACACAACAAAGGCGTCCAATTCATATTTATGCCCAATTTTTGTAAATACCAAATTTATCACACACACATACATATACAGAAAAAAACAACATACACACGCGTGTATATATATACACACACACAAAATCATACGCACACATACACATGAAGAAAAAACCCCACACATACGCATATATATATATATATATATATATATATACAAAGGAGAGAGAGAGAGAGAGAGAGAGAAGGGAAATGAAACGGATGAAAAAAAAGAGGCGGTAACGTTTTTTAGTTAAGAAAGTTGTCACGGACCTGTCAAGGTCATTGACCATGATAAAGTTGTCACAGTCAATGATCGTGACAAGTCCGTGACAACTGAACTTGTCACGGTCATTGACCGTGATAAAAAAAATGCGTATTTTTTTATCAGGTCTTTAACCGTGATAGGGCTGGCCGACTCAAAGGTGACAATATAGTCTCTTTTGTTGTAGTGTTTTGCTTCTTTCTTTGGATGTGGTAGACTTTTCCAGGCTCCCTCTCCGAAATCGAACCCTAATTCTCCGTCACCCGTCACCACCGTAGTAGGCCACTATGTGTAACAACCCGCCTAATTAAATATCGGGTGATCAGTCCTTCATTTAATTAAATCAGACTATCCAGTTGGTTCATTCTCAGCATCACTGTCGAAAAGAATTTATTTATTAATCACCTAATTATTAATTAAGCTAAGTGTTAAAAACTTTTTCCATTTTTAATTTAATTAAAATCCATCCCACGACACGGAATAATAATGTGCAATAACACATCACAACTGCATTAACTATAACAAGACGAAATGTGACTGGAATAATTCTTCGATTAAATTATAACATTTACACTAAATAAAAATGATATCCACAATGCTTACATAAATAATTACAACCTCTAGAATCCTGGGCGACAAGCCCTAAATGAAGTAGACACTACAGATGAGTGAATCAACAGAAAGAAAGCATCTAAACAAAATCCGCATCTCTTCTAGTAGTTATAAGGAGTTCGTTAAACAAGTTACTTCTCTCTTTCTTGCCCATAAAAGATAAGTTTCGAAATTCCATTCATATCCTGATTAAAACATCAAATGAACGATTTTACTATCGAACCATACCTAAAATTCTTATTCCAGCTTCACATATGTTCTTTATATATGATGTTTAACTCTCATCACTTTAAGTTTGTTCTTCCTAGAAAAATTTTACTAGAAAAATTTTACATCCTGGGTGTTACTACACTTCACCCTTCACAGCTGTCTTTGAATTTTTCCTCCACAAGAGTCCTTCTGACTCCCTCACCTTTCACATACAGTGTTGGGTGAGTTAAGAACGTCACAACCATTAACTATGATGGTGCTTAGGAAACTTCAACTCCCAAGTGACTTCCTTAATGTTCTCAGCCCAAACAACAATTATGATGGTTTCTAACTCCAACACCATTTCCAAAATACTCTATATCTTTGGCTAAGTCCTCCTCCTGCTGACCTTTTAATGGCACTTGTTAATCATCCCAATGTGTTTAGCGCACGATGCCCGATCGAACTCGTATAAGCATTACATCTTACATACTTCATGGCAGGAAAACGTAAGTCGAAATATGCACAAGAATTCAGCATCCTAATAATAGGGCTCTACATCAAAGAACGCTACGCTGAAACGTAGTAAGTCGCACAGATCATAAAGACACTAGAACATGTTGCTCTGATACCACCTGTAACAACCAGCCTAATTAAATATTGGGCGATCGGTCCTTCATTTAATTAAATCAGAATATCCAGTTGGTTCATTCTCAGCATCACTGTCGAAAATAATTTATTTATTAATCACCTAATAGTTAATTAATCTAAGTGTCAAAAACTTTTTCCATTTTTTATTTAATTAAAACCCATTCCACGACACGGAATAATAATATGCAACAACACATCACAACTGCATTAACTATAACAAGAATAAATATGACTGGAATAACTCTCCAGTTAAATTATAACATTACACTAAATAAAAATGATATCCACAATGCTTACATAAATAATTACAACCTCTATAATCCTGGGCGACAAGCCCTAAATGAAGTAGACGCTACAGATGAGTGAATTAATAGAAAGGAAGCGTCTAAACAAAATCCACATCTCTGCTAGTAGCTATAATCCATCGGAACATCCATAATCTATGTTGGGCATCCCTGCTGCTGGATACCTGATGTACAAGATATAGTAGAGAAAATAATATGCAAGAAAATGGGTCAGAGCCCGATTGTAAAAGATTTTAAAAATAGCAAGTGCTTAACAATTACAATTAAGCATTTATTATGTACATGTGAGTTTCTCGGGCTCTCTCTTCAGAATTCTCACCTCTTATCTAGAGTGCACACCTATCGTATCTTATTATCTTTCTAAGTAAGGTTCCCTCCTAACTAGTTTCCATAACACAATTCTAACCGATATCATAAACCCGTATGTCCCATACCATACGTAATATAACTATGCATATTCATTTCTCTTTAATATGAACTAGTCTTGTTACAACCTTGGAATTAAGTGTTCACTTACTTAATTCAATTCAGATTTCATTATTTACTTCTATCTACAACATTACATAGTAGATTAAATCACAGTTTATATTTTCAATCTACAATATCACATAGAAGAATACATCTCTCTATCTACAATGTCACACAGTAGATTACATCATAGTTTATATATACAAAATCACACTAATTATATATATACTAATACGGAACCTCCCCAGTCACAGTTGCGGTGTATGCATACTCTGCTATCATGTCCTGATACATAATGTCACTGTATAGAGGACTAATGATTCGGTGTCTCTCACGAATCATATGACATAACACAAACATATTGGAGGCCAGCATACTCCCCAGCTAAATGGGTCACGCACATACCTACGCTCCCATTCAACCGTCGAAACTATCGTATACACCGATAGCACGTGTCCAAGGTCCTATGCTCAGGGTACGAATCTAAAATCCTCCCAAATGGGCGCATAGGATAAGTCCGTCCACAACGCGAGACCTCCACCCCGATAGCAAGCAGCATAGGTATGTCATACATACAAATAATAACATAGGTATTCATCACACCCATATAAATATAACATCCATAACGCATTCACACAACCATATGATAATTACCGTACATAGTATTTTTATCTATCAAATCCAACGTATTAAAGATTATGACTTTACTTCTTTATTTTATATTCTCGAGCCTCACTCATTACTCGAAGATTAAATAAGTATTCCTTAACCTAATTCAGTAGGTAAATGTCTACACCCTACTTGTCCTTGTCATCATAACTTTCAAAATTCTATGAATTAAACTCATCTTTAATTAGGTTTAATTTCGATAACCCTTAATTCATTCTTAACCCTTCATTCTATCTCTTAAGGTTAACCCCAACTATTCCTAAGGCCATATCGGTAATTAATAACTCTCTTACTACTGGTCCCAATCTTAAATTATCGTTTATCCAATTTAAATCCCAAGTAACATAAGTCTCGATAATAACTCGTTTAATTAACACTCGTTAATTTCCCCCCATTCAAAATCCCAAAATAATATTTCTCGAGGATTAAGTATATCCTACTGCTCTTCCCTAAGTCCCATTAAGTTCATTTAATCATCATCAAAGATTCCTCAAACTTTGGGATTTAATCAACAATTAAAAAGAAAAATATTTCACATTTCCATGGGGAGTCGATCGATCGATGATTCTGGTCGATCGATCGACAATCTTGAGTCGATCGATCGATGGACCAGATATTGCCCAGTTTTCTGTATTATTTTTCCTACCGGTTTCATATTTTTTAATCATCAAAACCTTTATCAAATAATCCCAAACTCCCCAATATTCATTCCATATGATAAACCAAGATATATAAAGGATTTCTAATAATCAAACCACCTAAAATCATCAAGAAGGTTGAATTTAAAACATACTATTTCCAGAAAATTCATATTTTATATTTATCCATGAACATCATATAAACTCCAATATTTCTTCACCAAATGATTCCCAATTTAATCTCATGAAATCCAGATCATATACCATCATATATGGATAAGTTCTAACGTATCCACAATCATTTAAACATCATTTACATGAATCAATTTAATCAAATTCCATTTTATTCTCAAGAACTCTAATTTTTGACTTTATCATCAATAAGAGAGTAAATCCCATATTCCTTCACAAGATAATATAAAATTCATGGAGTTTATTCTATAATCAAAAGAGATCACTCCTAGATAATATCCATATCAAATATCCTTTTAAAATTATCACAAATTTATCTTTGGTCATGCAACTTTTCAGAATTTTCCTAACTATCCTAACATGGACAATATAAAAGCTAAGATTGCAATAATTAATCACTTGCCTTTAGATTGTAGGTTTGATCCGTTGAGGATGATACTCTACTGGTGGTCCTCTCTTTTTTCGGTCAACTTCCGGCAGTGGTGGTGATGACTCTTGGTGGTGCAAGGTGGTTGTCCTTTGGTTTCCTAGAAAAGTCTTTTCTTCTCCCATAGAAAGTCTCTCAATCTCACCCAAACATTTTCCTCTTATTTTTGGTGAATGAACCTACGTTCTCTAATCTCCTCACTAATATAATAAAATCCAATTTTCGTATTTACTATTCACCTCCCTTCTAAAATGACCGAAATACCCCTCTGGGGTGTCCTTTCGAGTCCAAAGTGCCCCGAGACCCAAATCAAACTCCCTGGTAGACTTTTTCGACTATATGAACTCTTCCGGACATTTTGGCGCAGTGAAAACGACCATTCGGGTGACGTAATAATATTTCACTTTTATTTCATATAAATCTAGTCCCGACACGACATACTCACGCGTCCCGACTTAATTACCTAAGTTGTCGTACACATAATTCGTGACAATATATAAAGTCATAATCAATTGTAAAGTCATAATCAGATATATTACTTCAATCACTAAGTAATACTACTTTATTCTCTAGTAATATTTAAATCCGGAATAATTTTCAATTATATCACAATTAATTCTAATTAATTTCATTTTAAAAGTCATTAAAAATACGGGATATTACACTATCCTACCATCAAAAGTTGATAGGGTAGAAATTTGAATGATGTGTCGCCGGCAAATGATAGTATAAGATGATGCATCGAAGTGAAAGTGGGGAGATTTTATTATAGTTTGACATAGGTGAAATTTGTGAAGTATTATTTAAAATAGTAAATGTTTTTAAGCACTGTATGAACATCATAAAGCTTTAACCAAAATGCAACAATCTCAATAAAAATATGTTTGATCACAAACACACACACACATTGAAATTTAAAGTAATTGAAGGACGAATTTCAGTCTCAACACGATTTCACGTTGCAAAATTCAACAATGTGAAATTGTGAAATTTTGGGAATCACATTTTACTGCGAAATTTATAGAAGATTCAAAAACTTTACATTTTAAAAAAATTATCTATCCTTTGCAAATCTTTATTGATTGGTAGGGTTGCTAGCTTTCCA
This sequence comes from Sambucus nigra, assembly GCA_949130495.1. Classification (NCBI taxonomy): domain Eukaryota; kingdom Viridiplantae; phylum Streptophyta; class Magnoliopsida; order Dipsacales; family Adoxaceae; genus Sambucus; species Sambucus nigra. The sequence continues at coordinate 61,385,554 of OX422224.1, read as the reverse complement.
AATAATTTAATGTCAATTAGAATTGTATCCAAAGAGATATTTAATCTTAAAGTCTGTTACATAAAAGTTGTGGTGAATGTGAAATTTCATAAACACCAAAATTAACTAGCTCTCGTGAATCTATTTAAATAGATCTCGTCAAGAACTTTCCATTTATATAAATTTCATACTAAATACAACGTGTATTTTGAAAGAGGTTTCATTTTAAAATTTGTATACAGAAAGGAAAAATGGCATATATTATATGCATGTACTAGGGGCTCATGGACTAACACATATTGTGTCGAGTGATTGATTGATTGATCTAAAGTTTTCACAATATGAATTACTCACAAATCTATGAGGTTTTGTGACACTTTTTTGGTATCCTTAATAAGGGTTTTGAGTAATTTTAACACTTTGAACCCAAACTCATTATATGAAAATGTTTAGACCTCAATATCAAAATACACATAACAAATGAACCCCAAAAGAGTATATGAGTCAATATTTTATCACATCTTAGTCCATCCTGTATATGGATTTTTTTTTTCCTTTGAACTTATGATTTTTCTGGAATCCTGTCCAATTTTAAATGACATTGAAATAATATTTTTCCTTTATGATTTTATATTTTCCCAATGACATTAGATCAAAATTAGAATTAATTCTGAGTTTGTAATTTTTCTGAATTTTCCATAATTATATTTAGGGTCAATTAATATATAGTCCCCAATATAAATATATATTTTATAAAAAAGATATATATGTTTAGTTTAACTCATTTAATCCCTCGAGCACCCATTTAACCAATATTCTATTGCAATGGTTATTATTGATAGGGAGCCTTGGTTTTGTCACGCTACAAAAATAATTTTTTTAAGAAGAAAAATAAAGGGTGGCAAAGCAAATGTCGTCCGGAAAAAAAATAGTTTAGGGGGCAAAACAAATTGCTCTCATGATTAAACTTTGTTGAGACTTTGCTTAGGCAAAATTTCAATCAAAATTACTCATATTTAAGTGGGAAAATAACTCAAGACTATTTTAGGTAGTCATTTGGAATTATACCAATCCGATATAATGCTCTAAGAGGATTCAATTTTGTCTAATATAATGGCTAAATGCAAACCAAAAAGTTTGAATCAAAAATCTCGTGAAATAAACTAGGGTCATTTACTATCTGCGGTACGTTTGTTTATAATATTAGTCGTTTGGGGTACGCTAGTTTTCAATATTATTGGATGAGTGTTGTTTTGACGGTTGGCCTTAACATCCGTTTGTCAGTTGTGCTTAAAAGTCAATTACCAACATTACCCTTAGCTATAATGACACATGTAGCCTTTGTACAAAATAAATATGTTTTCAACCCAAAAATGATATCCAACTACAAAAAACAATTATTTCCAGCAAAAAAATAAAAAATAAACCTGATTTCGGTTTAAAAAAATATATTTTTGGAAAAAACACATTTTTCAATAATTAAAATATTTTTCAACAAAAGAAATATGTTTTCCAACCCAAAAATGATATCCAACTACAAAAAAAAACATTTCCACCAAAACAATAAAAAAAACTCGTTTCGGTCAAAAAATATATATTTTTGGAAAAAAAACATTTTTCAACAATTAAAATATTTTTCAACAAAAGAAATATGTTTTCCAACCCAAAAATGATATCCAACTACCAAAAAAAAACAATTCCAGAAAAAAAAATGATTTCAGTTTAAAAAAATATATTTTTGGAAAAAATACGTTTTTCAACAATTAAAATATTTTTCAAGAAAAGAAATTTGTTTTCCAACCTAAAAATGATATCCAACTACAAAAAAAATAAACTTCCAGCAAAAAAATAAACCTGATTTCGATTTTAAAAAATATATTTTTGGAAAAAAAAACGTTTTTCAACAATTAAAATGTTTTTCAACAAAATAAATATGTTTTCCAACCCAAAAATGATATCCAACTACAAAATAAAACACTTCCAGCAAAAAAAATAAAAAAATAAACTTGATTTTGGTTTTTAAAAAAAAACACTTCTAGCAAAAAAAATAAAAAAATAAGCTTGATTTCGGTTTTAAAAAATATATTTTTAAAAAAAAAAAACATTTTTCAACAATTAAAATGTTTCTCAACCAAATAAATATGTTTTCCAACCCAAAAAATTTCTGGAGGTTATTTTATTTTTAATCAATTTTTAACAACTTTTTTTTCTAATTATTTAACCTTATAATACTATATATATATATATATATATATATATATATATATATATATATATATATATATATATATATATATATATAGAGAGAGAGAGAGAGAGAGAGAGAGAGAGAGATTCATGTGCACACTAAGTTTGCACATCATTTTTTTTAAATAGTAAAAAAAATTGAGTTGATTTTTTTTGTGTGATATTTAAACATTTCAACGGACCCGTGTAAAAATATCAGCAAAAAAAACTTATTTTGTTATTTTTAAAAATCGGTCAAACTTTCACTGCTTTTAAGCACTTTAAAAGCTGCGAAAGTTTGATCGATTTTTTAAAAATAGCAAAAAAAAAATTAACTGCTTTTTTATACATGGGTCCGTTGAAATGTTTAAATATTACATAAAAAAAATCAACTCAAAAATATTTTTTTAATGCTTTAAAAAAATTGGTGTGCACCAGTACTGTGCAAACTTAGCGTGCACAAGAGTCTCTCTCTCTCTCTCTCTCTCTCTCTCTCTCTCTCTCTCTCTCTCTCTCTATATATATATATATATATATATATATATATATATATATATATATATTATCTATTAAAAATATTTTTATTAATATTAAACAACATTTTTTATGCTTTAATTTAAAGGCCAAATATGTCAAGGGGAAAGATGTCTTTTATCATGTGAGATAAAACTGTTGATGGTTTCAGCTAACGGTCAACTGAATCAACTAACGGTTTTCGTTAGTTTTGGACCCAACGAACTAATAAGTAAATAAACGTACCCCAAGCAACTAATATTATAAATAAATGTGCCCCAAATAGTAAATGACCCAATAAACTAACTAGCTGATATATATATATTAGCTAAAGTTGAAATAAACGTGCCCCATATGCTAGTTTGTGCTCGTGCCGATGGCACGGCGCTAAAGTTGCCCCCGGGCAAAAATAAATCTAAAAAAATGTATTTAAAAAAATTAAATTAAAAATAATTAAATTATTGAAATAATTAAATAACATGTATTTAAAAAATAATTAAATTTAATATAATAGCATATATAGTATATATAATAATATAATAGTATATATGCTTTTATCATGATATTTTATGTATGTGCATGTGTATGCATACAAGCAACCAAGATTCTGAAAAATGCGGGACGTGATCGAGGCGTGAAAGCTAATCCTTAAACCATAGAAGTCTAGGCGGACCTTAGGCGTGAAAAGACGTTTAGGCCTTTTTAATATTTTTTAACCATAACAAGGCTATTAAAATGCTAAAATTGTACATATCATAAAAATATGTCTGAATATATGCAAATTAAAATACTATTTTATTATTTTGGATGAGATAATGGTCTGGTTAGTAAAAAAAAATCTTTAAAAGGCGATACTGTTTCACTAAAGCATTGTTGTTTTTAGAAAAAAGTGTTCCTTAAGGGTTTTACCAAGAATAAGGCGTAAAAAACTTAAGGTGGGGCGTTTCTCCCAACCCTCAAGCCTAGGGGTGCCTAGGCGGCGCCTAGGTGGGTTTTTTAGAACAGTGCATGCAACACATAAAATATCAGACATAAAAAGTTAAAACATCATACATACATTTTTAACATAATATTCCTATCTTATATAATATAATATAATATAATATAATATATATATACGTCATCTCCTGTAAGGACTCCTTATGGTGCAGAGTCCAGTACATACCATTTTTTTAAAATAGTAAAAAAGTGAATTTTTTTAAGAAACTTCATGGATATGATCTTCATGGTGGGAACATCATCTCCAATTTTTTTCATCAAAAAAATCAATAAAAAAATCGTTGAGATGAAGTGATATGTAAAAAGGGGTATAAATATGCATTTTCGACCGTTGAAATATTGGCGATCATTTCACCCACTTTTTGATTGATTTTTTTTATGAAACTTCATGGATATGATCTCGATCTCGATAGTGAGAATATCATACCTATGAAGTTTCATCAAAAAATTCAATCAATAAAGCGGTTGGCACCGACCCAACATTTTAACGGTTGAAAATGCATATTTATACAATGTTTTTACATAACACCTCATCTCAATGGTTTTTTATTGAATTTTTTGACGAAAAAATTGGAGATTTTCTCACCATGGAGATCATATCTATAAAGTTTCTTCAAAAAATTAATTTTTTTACTATTTTAAAAAAATGGTCTGGACCGGAGTCTGCACCATAAGCATAAGGAGTCCTTACGAGAGACTTTTTGTATATATATATATATATATATATATATATATATATAGGAGAAGGATCACAAGTGGACCAAAAGAATGGACTTTTTAATGAACTTAACAAAAAAGACTAATAACCCACTAATTTTAATTCCTTGGTGTAATGGGTCCGCGCCAGCGGCACCCAATAACCGGGACTTATTAGTCTTTTTTGTTAAGTCCATTAAAAAGTCCATTCTTTTGGTCCACTTGTGAACCTCTCCCTATATATATATATATATATATATATATATTTATCATATAGAATTCTGTGGATACTAAGTTTGCACATTTTTTTGTGTGATATTTAAATAATTCAAGGGACACAAAAAAAAAATCAGTTGAAAAAAATATTTTTTTCTTTTTTTGAAAATGGTCAAACTTTAAAAGTTGCGAAAATTTAACCGATTTTTTAAAAATAGCAAAAAAATAAATTGAGATGATTTTTTTTTTATGTGTCCGTTGAAATGTTTCAATATCATATAAAAAAATCAACTCAAAATTTTTTTTTTTAATATTTTAAAAAAATTGATGTGCGCCAGCACATGTGCAAATTTAGTGTACACGGGACCGTATCTCATATATATATATATATATATATATATATATATATATGAAAAGTTTTTACCCATCATTTAATTTTTTATTTATTGACTCAATTTAAATTCAAATTCATATTAGTAATGTAAAAATGATAGGCTTACAATTAAAATGTACAACTTTTTCATACAAATGAATATGTCGTCAATTATTGAGAGAGATTGAAAGATAAAAATATTAAAAATCTGGTTTCACGTGATCATGATAGGTGCTCGTCAACGAAAAAAATTGTAAAATTTTGTTATACAATGTTGCATTACTCTTAATAAGGGATATTTGTATTTTATGACCCAATAATTCTTCATAATGCATTTTAGAGTCCATAATTTTCACTATTTGTTTTTTGCAATTTATTTTCACATTTGTGATATTTTGTAAGATTATTTGCACACTTGTTTCACAAAAACGTCTCAAGGGTAATATATCACAAAGCGTATATAGTTAAATCCTTGAACTCCAAACCACAAAATACAAATAACCTCTTAATAATCATACTCGGATTCAAATCTTAAATTTGACTCATTGATATTTTAACTACACCTAAAGAAAACCAAAAAAATGTACACTGAAAATAAAAATATTTATTCTAACTTCAAAAGATTGATAAATTTGTCATAATTTATTTAAACTTCAAAATATTGATAAATTTTGACAACCATTTTCTTTAGTTATTGTGCAAAGACACTTAAAACCAAAAAAAAAAATAACAAGAGGGGTTAATTACACTTTCACCCGTTTAACTTTGCATTTTTTTCACTTCACCACCTGTACTTTTATTTTCTAAACTTAACGCACTCAACTTTTAAAAATGCATCATTTTACCCTTGACCATAACGTTGTTAAGTTTCTAGGCAAAAAATTGATCATTTGCCCTAGTGGTTGGATAACAATATCCTAATTTACAGTGCACATGCTCGAGTTTCCATTTAAAAATATAACACTGTTAGTATTTGGGATAAAGTGATGCATTTTTATGAGTTGAGTGATTAAGTATAAAAAATGAAATTATGAGTGTTGAAGTCAAAATAAGGTAAAGTTAGAGGGATCAAAGTGTAATTAACTATTAAAAAAAGTCACAGGGAAAATACTATTATTTTTATTATTTTGGAAACATGAATTAGATAACATTACGAAACAACACCTTATTATCTTAAACAATTAAGACCAGTGACCAAATATACTCTCACAAAGCCTCAACTCATCTGAGCTTTCCCCATAAGAAGGCTCAACCTCACCATAACCACTTTGGTCCTCACCCACACAAGATCCCAACCCAAACCCATATCCAAAAAATCCATAATTATTATCATAAAAAGGCCTAATTTCCATCTCATTATCATAACTATAATAACCGTCAAACTGCTCTTCCCCCTTCTCCAATCCACCATCGCCACATGGCGTGTACCGATTGGAAAACGTGTCATCTTCCCACCACCCAACAATATAAGATTTATAATCCCCTAACCAATTGTGATCACCGCCACCACATGGCATTTTTTCATTGGTCAGTCCATCATATTCAACTTCTTCCCCGTAACCCGAAAAATATAAATTCTGAAAAAATCCCTCTTGATGGGTCGAAAGTGGATCGCCGTAGGGGCCCACATTTTCGTAGTTATCATCATACGACGTGAGATAATATGACGCGTATTCGGCAAAATTAGGCTCGGTAGCTTCGGAGTTGGAGTGAGAGATTGAAGGTTGTAAATTCAAGCTCCAACCCGTCATCTAGGCTCAATTGTATAAACCCTTTGGAAGAAACTATACTTCCATCTTGCAAAATATTGTGTGCTTTCAAAAGAGAGATTCTAGTAGTCACTTATATAGAGTGGGAAAAGAAGAGGGAAAGAATTTCCTTTTTCTATACCTAAAGTGGAGGGGTCATTTTAATGCATGATTTCATAATATGAGAATATAGTGGTAATTAGGGAACATTTTGAGGAAGCGTAAAGTGGGCAATCGCATATGGCTCCGTTGAACTAGATTTATGAGTTATGTGTTTAAAATTCAAATTTTTACCGTAATACGTATAAAGACGATATTTTCAATTTTTGAACATTTTTTATATATTTTTTTCTAAATTTAAGGATCAGGTGAAGTGGTAGTAGTACAATCGCGATCTAATTTTTGCTATTTTACATAAGTTTGTTTTCATCTATGCGAACCCAAAAATAAATCGGTTCACATGCGCTACATGTCACTTGTTGATTCGCATAAAAGAATGAATGCAGACATATTTATGGCACATCACTTGTCACGCGCGATCTCATTTCTCAACAATGTTTCACATATAATCCTTGCATTTAGTATGAACCACATGAAAGAACGAGATATGCTTTGCAGGTGTACATCTATAGTTGTCTTTTCCTAATAGATCATGAAAAATGCGTAAAAGCATTTTACACGTGTCTGGAGTAGGGTTGGCCCCGAGGTTTTGGAGAGGGTGCGAAGTTTTAAAATGGGTCTTTTTCAGTCACTTTTAAAATAAAAAACAAAATAGTTTTCAAAAAACAGCTTTTTATGACGCTCTTTTAAAAAAAGCAACAAAAATAATCTTTTATATAATTTTTATACGTTTATGTCCGCTTTGACACTAATCACCTTAAATGCTAATTTTGGTAAACAATAAAAAGCATAATTTTTTTTTCCATAATTTTTTTTGGACCACGTGCAAATATAATAAAGAAAATTTAAATTAAGTTTAATCCCATCGATCCTTCGTGAATAGAATCTCATTTATAATGAAAAAGTGGGAAAATTCCCTAAAGAGGAAAAGAGAAAAGTGGAAAGGGATTGGGTATCTTGGCTAGATAAAGTGGATGAATAGTTGAGGGTGGCATCTTATCTTATGCTATACCTATATTTTACATTCTCCATAAATTTTACACAGTTGAAATGCAACTGATTGATAAAAAAAAGTACACTAAAAACACACCATTATTTCAAGTGGGCAACATTTTTTTTTGCTTTTTTTTAGTTGTCAATTTAAGCACTATTAACTTTATTGCAATGTCACATCATTTTTGCGTTAAGTTTCCGAATGACATGACCTTTATGATTTTTTTAGCGAATTTGGGTGAAGGTTTAATGAATTGTGGAGATGAATTTGGGTGTTTAACAGTTGGACTTGCTAAACATAATGATTTAACGAAACAGGTTCGAGTTTATCTGTGAGAATACATGAGTTGGGAAACGAAAGTCATAATGGACCAAGTAAAAGTGATTTTGACATGAACCCAATATGACGCGTAACCCATTGTGGCCCAGAATTTAGGCCCACCGGTAACTTTTCGTCCGTACAAAACAGCAAAATGTTATATCAAATTTTTGTTAACTTTCATGGGTGGAAAGTTTAAATGTGGATTTGAATTGACAACTAAAACAATATTTCACAACTCATAAACAATTAGTGTGTGGTCCCTAAGACTTTACCAACTTAATAAATAAGTCCATCTCTGCATTTCCAAAAATTTAGTGTCATCCCTATAAAAAATTCCCGTTGTTGTAAAATATAAGCAGAATTGTAAAATAAATAAATTTATTGGCTCAAATATATCTTTGGGTTTTAAGATGTCGATATCAAGGTCCACATAGCAAAGTGCAAAAAACGTGATTTCTTCATTGGACTCAAAAAAAAGGATCAATTGATAAGCACCCAAAAGTGTACATTTTATACACCGAATAGACGATTTTTAGTTGCTAATTCTCGGAAAATTGGGTCTTATACGCGTAAATGTTTAATGTGCAGACTTGATCACCATTTGCGAAAGTTCGACGCTTATTTCAAGGCAAATGTGCGATTTATGGAGCTAAATTCCCCAGTCCCGTATGTTACCCGAGTCCCGTGTGTGTTTAGTTTGTGCTTTTTAGATTTTTTTTAATCTTATTTAGAGTCGTTTTATTTTTAGATTTTATTTTAGATTTTTTTAGAATTTTCTAGAATTTATTTTCTATTTCTTTTTATTTTATTTTTATTAGTTTTTAATTTTAATCTTTATTTTTAGTTTTGCTAGATTTTATACTTTTAGGACTTTAGGTTTTATTTTAATTTGATTTGTATTTTTTATTTTTATTATTTGAATTTTATTTTATAGATTAGGAATTTAATAGATTTTATTTTATTTATTTTTAGATTTTATACTTTTAGGATTTTTAGGAATTAATTTCATTTTTTTTATATTCCTTTTTATTTAGTGTTGTGTATTTTGATTTTAAGTTTTATTTTTAGGATAATTTTTTTTTTAAATTTAGTTTTATTTTTATTAGATTTTTATTTTTATTTTGTTAGGATTTAATTTTTAGTTTATTTAGTTTTAGAGAGAGAGTTATTTTTAGGGTACAAATTAAGCACACAAATATCCTACACCCTACCTCATCCAAACACTCTCATTCACACACACCATATTAACCTAAACAACTCACTCACCCACACCCCAATACCATACACACTCACTAGAGGTGGTAAACGGACGGATACGGATCGGATACCATGTTTTTCATATCCGTATCCGCTATCTGGATGCACTATCCATATCCGTATCCGTATCCGCCCGGATAGTTAAAACAACTATCCATATCCATATCCGCTCGGATACCTCGGATTCGGATAATATCCGTATCCGTTTACATTGATTAGTCATTGCAAAAAATAACTATTAAAATATCCAATCAAATGAAATCCAATCCAAATAAATATATAACAAAATGGTACCTCCTAACATAAAAAATTATGGCTTCTATAATAATCATAGCATTCCATAATGATAATATGGATTAAAGTCATCCATACTTTACAACCATGTAAACTTAAAGCCATCCAAAAAAAAATATTGTAGCATTTTATAATAGTAAATATAAATATGCACCTTTTAGATTAAATCAAATTTATTGAGAATAATAATCTCATGGACCTTTTAGTCTTCAAAACATACTGATATTTTTATTCTAATAATTATACATTTTTATTTTGTATATAATATACATGTTGTTAACTTCAACTCTCATCACAATCAAAACCATCTCTTTATTTTTTTGTTTCTCTCGTACATAAAGAAACTAATGAACAACCACAAGAACAATATATAAATACAGTTATATATTTTTATTTTTATTTTGTATGTACCTGTCGTTGCGAACTTTATGTTGTAGGAGGATGGGATGCGGGGTGGCAGAGTTGATGCGTAGCGGAGAGGTTGATGAGTAGTGGTGGCGGGGTTGATGAGCAGTGACGGGCTGATGCGGCAGAGGGAGAGGTGGCAAAATGAGGGTTTTTTTGTGGAGTGAAATGAGGGTTTCTTTTCTCTTATTCTGTACGAAAGAGAAATGAAATGAAATTATGATTTTTTTTATTTTGAGTGGAGTATATGTTCTTTAGTGGGTGTATGTTGTGTGTGATAGGGTGTGTTGTAACTTTAAGGTAACTCCATGATAATATACCCAATAAAATAATAATACATGGCATTTTATAATATACACAATAAAATAATAACTTTATGATGTTTTTGTTTTGAGTGGAGTATGTGTTTGTTTTGTTGTAGGGAATGAAAAATTAAGTTTTTTTAATATTATTTTATTTGTAATACCAATACTAATATTATTAGTAATATTTTAAACATATGTTTGACGGATATAGATATCCGGTAAAACGGATATCCGTTAAAATGGATACCCCGCATCAGATACGGATTATCCGTGTCGAATACTAGTACTATCCATATCCGTATCCGTTTTGTAGGATATTTTTACAGAGTATCCATATTCATATCCGTTTCCATTTTTTTGGATAAATATCCGCAAATTCGGATTCGGATATTGTATGGATGCGGATTTTCGAATATCCGTTTACAGCCCTAACACTCACATACACCTAAACACACCACACCATTCCATACACTCACCAACACCCACTCACACTCTCACCACCTTCTTCAACCTCCAACATCTTTTATCTCCTCTCCCTCCGTTAACAAACACCACCTTATACCTCCACCCCTCATCACCATCATACCCATCTACTGTGCAAACCCGATACAATCCAGCAACCCGAGTTAACCCGAGCCCCTGCCTCCGGTCGATTCTACCCGGATATCCACAGACCCACTGCGCCCATTCCGGCCATACGAGCGCCAGCGAGCCTTGACCTTACTTACCAAAGCTCCAAACCCGTTAACATGTTCAAACCCGCGACCCTACACATGCCATGAACACCTCAATTCCCAAACCATTCCCCAACACCCATTCTCAAACCTGTAACCCATTTCATCCTAAATCCAATTCTCCTCTTTGTCCCCTCCAAAATCGTAGCTACCAAAGGGTCCTTCTAGGGGGACTTAAAATTGGGACACAAAATGGGGACTCGCTGACATGGCGAGTCACGATTGATCAATGCCACTGGCACAGACCCACGTTCATAAGGAATCAAGCAATGATGGCACGCCATGTCAGCGAGAGTCCAAATTTTGAGTCCCAGTCAAGAGTCTCCCTATCATTTTCCCTGCCAAAATACACACCAAGCCAAAACCAAAACTAAAACCCCACGTGTCTTTTAAATGCCAACTTTAGTCCCATAAACCCATTTTACCCCCAACCCATCCTAACTCCCACATCTCCCACATGCACCCTCTTTAATTCCTTAATTACCCTCACCCAAATATCCTCACACCCCTCATGCACATTAGTGTGTACCAACCCAATTTACCCCTAAGCTCCATGGCCGCACTATTTAAAGAAGAAGGAGATCCAATTTCAGGGAGATAATATAGGGTTTTAGAGAGAATTTTAGAGAGAAAAATACCATTTTAGTGTAGTTTTTTTTTAATGTTAGAATTTATTTTATTTTATTTTTTAACAGATTAGTGAGAAAATAAATTTGGGAGATTCAAGTTAAGTGAATTTTTCATTTATATTTTTGTTGGTCACTCACTTGGAGGGTTGTATGCTTATAATTTAAGGATTGAAGTCAATTGAATTCAAGAGATTGGTTTGAATGTTCTTCTCTCTACTCTTTTATATTAAATGCCTATTGAATATTTGTTTATCATGTCTGATATCATGTTAGGCTAAACCCCTTTCAAGGGGTGGGGTGACCCATTATTTGATATTAATCCTAATTTAATTAATTAATTTAAATTAAATGTCCCTTTGATGATTAATTTTGCACTCTTACATTTTAATTTACGCCTCGAGAGAGGGTAAATAATTTTCGAGAGAAAATCGAAATTCTCGTTATAATACTCATTTTAGATTCGAGCTAGAGATAGGAGTTTCTTAAGTGTGGTATTTTTCCTTTAATTTCAACTCTATGCTTACTTTTATGATTTAAACTAGTTTAATCGATCGATCCTAGCGGGTGATTTGTTAGATGATGTTTGGATCTACATTTCAAGAGTTGTAGGAGTGTTAAATTTAATTTTCTAAAATATTATTGTCAAAATTACATTTACAACAAGAGTTGATTTGTGATTTTGATACTAACTTGGGATAATTAATTTTAATTAACAAGAATATATGGTGTCATCTTATCCCTTGTTAGTCCTCACTTTTATTTCCTCACCCATCTCATATTTTAGATTTTTATTTAGTTAGATTTATTTAGTATCTTCACTTACTGTTATTTACATCTTTGATTTTTTAGTCTTATTTCACCTTAATCTCAAAATTGTTTTAATATTGAGAAAAGCTAAAAAAAAATAGAAAAAGTAAAAAGTCCAAAAAGAAAATAAAAACAAATGGATTACATCTTTCCTCTCTTGCATGTTTCACCCTTAGATTTGGATTGATTCCCTCACATACCACTACACTCTAGTATTGATATATTTTTGTAGGTATGAAAGGTTTTGATTAGAGAAGCTTTCAAGCAACGACAAATCACCGAAAAGTTTTCTTCTATCAGCAACGAAAAATATCGAAAAAGTTAACTCTATCAAATGGCGTCGTTGCCAATCTTTGGAGCTTGAAGCATTGGAGCGGATTTCTTTTTGTGATTCATTTGTATTGTACTTTTCATTTTTCATACCCTTTTTTCATTTTTTTAGAAGGCTTGTATTAGGACTTTATTATTTAGCTTGTATTGCGGTGCTTGGAGACACCATTTATTTTTCATTTTAATTTGTACTAACTAATTGTGAAGAAAAGCATGAAAGGAAAACTGAACAAGGTAGAGAGATGGCGTTCAAGGCGAGGAAAAGAAACCTCTCTACTTTGGATGGGTAGAACTCCCGGGGCTGACTGAGATAGGGGTAATCTTCCCCCGGTCGACTCAAACGATCATCGCTCCACGGTATAAAAATCGTGGGAGGTATCTCGCATTTATTTTCGAATGGTGTGATGAATTAAATTGCTAAGACCTACACCCGGTCATTCACGAGAAGGGACTTCATCACCCGATTCACTCGCTTACCAACTGTGTGCTACCCTCACCAGAGCTCCTTGTTTTGAGTGTTTTAATGTGGTGAGAGACTTTTTCGAACAAAATAAAAACGCTTTCACTAAATGTATATTAAAAAATATTTGAAAAACTATTTGGTATATATGTAACACCCCGTAAATTTAAGAACCTTTAATTAAATAATATTTTGGGAGGAAAATAATTTATTTTATTTGGAGAATTAAATTCATGATTTGAGAAATTTTGTAAATTGAGGAATTTATTAATTTGACGAATTAAGGATTAATTATTTTGGATTATTTTATGTCGTATTTTGAGGTCTTAAATTTGGAAGATGTTATAAATTAATCTGGATATCGATTTTGAGAGCACAGTTGCGTTCGGTAGGGTCAAGATAGTCCAAAATGAGTGGTCTATGTATATATTGAATTTCGGGACAATAATTAGACGTAATTGAGCTCTAAATTAATAATTTGGCCCCATTTTATGAAGCTCATAGGCCCAAAAACGGGATTTGAGTTTTTAACCCTAATGGTGAAAGGGTAAGGCAACTTAAAGTCATTTTAGAAGACTAAAATTTGGGAGAGCTCAAGAGGAGAACCCTTAGAAGAGAATTTGGTGATTTTGGAAGATTGCTTCAAGAACAAGAGGAGATCCATCATCTTCAACAAAGGACCTGGTTCTACAAATCTAAGGCAAGTGGTTTAAGTTGCATTTGTTAAATTATATTTTTCCTATTCATATTAATGAAAGTGTGAATTAATTAATATGTTAGGGTTTATTCTATATTTGAATTTGGAAATTTCATGTTTGGGATTTATAAATCTGTAGATATGATAAGATTTTGTAGATTTGATGCCCCAATTGGTGTAGATGATGTAGTTAAATTGAGTAAATAAAATGGGTGAATTTAGCATGAAATATGGAATGTTTTGGTGGATAATCTATACAGAATTTGAGGTTTTAAAACAGTAATGGCGGACTGGTTTTCTGGGCAACGAATGAGGAGAGAGAACACGAGGGTTGTTTGAATGACCTGGTCTCTCGTTCCAACGAGAGTCATTATCGTTCAAACGACATGGCTAGTCATTTGAACGACCTAAATATTTCTGATAGATTTCTCCCATTCCCTTGTTTCAAACCTGAATGTTATTTTGTGATGAATTATTCCTATGCTGGTTGAATCTGGAAAATTATGGTTATAATTTAGGGTTTGAAATTGTGAAAATCACCCCTGGATTAAGTAGAGGATAAATCCAATTAGAGAATTAAGGTTTGAGATTGAGTGATTTGAAACCTTATTAGTTAAGTGGGTAAACTTAATTAAATGAAATTGAATAGTGAATTAGGGATTTTAAGAGAGATAGTACGAGTATATTGATTGAGAGACTCCAAGAAAATTAATTAACTAATGTATGATTTAATTCGTTTGAGTCGGGGTATTGACTCGGGTGAATTTTAGACTAGTTCTATGAGTGTTTAGGCACGAATTTGGCTTAGATAATCTATTCTAGCATTATATAATAAATTATGGAATATTTAAAAATGAAAAGGGTGTTAACCTTAATATGTGGGATTTCAGGAATAAGTTCCACATGATGAGATTTCGGGCTAGTGATGTATGTCCGAGTGATTTTAATTGGGGAACACAACTTGAGTGATAAATTAATAATTGTGGGAATTATTTAAATATCAAGTCGATATATAGACTTGGGAATATTAGGCTAGTGTTACGGTAATTATGCATGGGTATCCTGGATTTAATATATCTACAGTGATGTGTAGTATATAAATCTATATAATTTATAAATATATGTGTGAATTATATTTATAGTAAAGCATAACCATTCTAGTGCTATCAGGGGAGGTTGCACGATGTGGGTGAATCCCCTAGCTAGTGAATGCAGGGTGAGTATAGTCCCCAGATCATAGCGTTCGAGTTCAGGAGTGAGTCATTTGAGTGTGTCTTAATCTCACTACTGTGAGAAACTATGACCACCTCCACAGCGTTTATGCATTTTTTTTTTTTTGAAACGGGGAGCTAACCGTGTCAGGGTTTCGGGTGGATGAGTATACCCGATTATGATAGCATTTAGAGAACACCCGATGAGTGCCTACTCGGGGGATAGTTATATATCTACAACACGTATGTGGGAATGTTGTAGTATGATTATATATATATATATGGTATAATTATATATGGGTAAATACAGGATGAGAATTGTATTAGTTATATAACTTGTGAGATGGTTATATGGTATCAAATGGGAATTGATTTAAATAAGCTAGTATGAATAATAACTTATAAACTCATACGTTATGTGAAATGTATAAGTGGTATAACTCGTGAGAATGTTATATGGCATTAAATGAGAAATGACTTAAATAAGTTAACGAGATTAATAACTTATAAAGTATACTAAACCCACTAGGGTTAGAGTAGTGGGAAATCGTGGGATATATGTAACAAGACTAGCTAGGGTTTCGGGTGGATGAGTATACCCAATTATGATAGCATCTAGAGAACACCCAATGAGGGCCTACTCGGGGGATAGTTATATATCTACGACATGTATGTGGGAATGTTGTAGTATATATATATATACTAGGGTATGCTCGTGCCTAAAGGCACGCTGAACGAAACAAACATCTTTAAAAAACTCACGATGATATTCGGAAAAAACTAACATTATAACATAATAAGTTAACTTTTTTAAATAAATGGACATAATTTCTTTTGTTTATATTACTATCCACCTGTTTAAAGGTATAAAAAACACTTCAACACCAAAAAATAGTGACTGATACGTCACCTATTTAATAATATTCTATAAAGATATCATGTACAAAACTTAATAATTCAAAAAATACTCGGTAGGGATAGCGAAAATTTTCAAAGTACATATTCACAAAATAACGAAAATTTCAAAAGCACATGATTATGAATCGTGTATAATTTCCAAATGCCACGATTTTTAATCACGTACTTTTGAAATTTTTGGTGGGGGAATACTATGGCAACGCGGGTGCAAAGGGTGTTTTGAAAAATCAGGGGTGTGATGAAGAATCCACCAAACACCACGTAGAAAAATTTCCAAATGTTAGAATCGTTTATAATTTAAATAAAAAAATTCTAAAACACAAATAATTCTATACGATTTTGAAATTTTGGAAAGTGTCAATTAGATCTACAAAATAGAGAGAGGGGGGGTAATGCCAATTAGACATGCAAAATAGACCAAAACAAAACAATTATAAATGTAAATAATTGCGAAACAGTAAAAAATTCCAAAGTCCGTAATCACAAAATGGCGGAAAAAAAATATGTGTACCCTAAAATGTTTAGAACCCCCCAAAAAATTACAAAACATTTTTTTAAAAACATAACAAATTTAAACCAAAAAATACACGTAAAAGAAATACCCAAACAAAAATATTGTTTGTAACAAATTGAAACCAAATAAGCTTTTATTTTTAATAAATAATTATTTTTCAATTAGGAAACACCACATATTTACCAACACCCATTAAATTAATCAAGTACATTAAATTACTAACACCCATTAATTAACCAACACATATTTACCAACACCTATCAATACCAACATGCAATCGTGTTCTTCAAACTATTTACATTCACAGGACAAATGTTTACATTCAAAAGTAATATGTATCAAACTCATTAGAACTTAAAATCGTGTTGTTAAAAAACATCCATATGAACCTGCACTGGCACAGACACGGTACACCACAAAACCCTGCTTGGTCGTGTAGCCCTTGGGTTAAGTGGATCGGGTGCCCCGAATATTATCAGGACAGAGAAAAAGATTCACACCCAAATAAAGATTTTGAAACCAAATTCTCAAAACTAGATAACAGAGTATATATCTTTAAACCCAGATGAACCCAGAGAGAGTACCTGAAATCTAAGAGGAAAATACATAAATTCACACCCAATTATTAATTTTTTCAAAATCCAAATGGTATATTAAGGAATACCCAATACCAAAAAATCACCTCATGAATACTCATCATATTAGGAACCCAAAAGTTGAGGATGGGAACCCAAATTTTGAACACCATAATGGTTCTTTGCCTACAAAATCAAACATCATTAACACTACGGAGAAATTCAAAATGGAGAGTTTGCGTTAAATAGATAACATTCCATCCACCCCTGTGAAATTCAAAATGGAGAAATCCCTTAACCCAATATATCTGTCCTCTTGGGTTTAAGCTTACTATTTTTCTTCAGATCTCTATCTGCATTACCCTCATATATCTATCCCCGGTCATTCGTACCTACTCATGGGGCGTATCCGCTTGGAAAAAACGGGTCAGATTCTCTGCCCGGATCCGCTCCAACGATGACATCTTTGTACTCGTCACCGGCGCCGATCGCTTCGTCGGCACTCACGTCTGTGCTGCCGTAAAATTCTGCAGCGACGACATCCTCAGCCTCGATTGACGACGAACTTGTAAAATGTTAGATCTGTAAAACAAACAACATATAAAATGATGAACAGAACATCACTCCTATTCTTGCTGGTTCCGATTTACAGCTGGAGAGTATGAGAGGCAAAATAGAAAAAAAAATTGAACTAAAAAGAACCCAAGAACGAAAAATAAAGATCCCACTGAAAACGCATGAAATATACCAACAATATGAAAAACACTGATGAAAAATTCTGCAGCCCTAAAAAACGCATGAAATATACCAACAATGTGAAAAACACTGATGAAAAATAACTAGAAGCCATTGGCTACTAACCTGAATAAAATGCTTAAGACCTGAATAAAATCTGACAGTGGGAACTCACCCGAAATGAATGAAACACGCGCAGATATTTTAGATGTGAGTAAACTTACTCCTAAATTTCAAGATCAATATGGATTTTGAAAATCGTGAGTTGGTGGGATTATTTGCAGCAAGGAGAGAGAATAAAATGATGAAAGCGAAAAGAGAGAGAGTTTGATGGAATTTAAAATTGAGGGCTTGGGAGAGAAAGATAATGATTCTCGAACCATGGGAGGTAGGTGCCATCGATCAGTGTGCTCTGATTAGGAGTGTTGTACACATTTTAGTATGTCTACTATTTATCTTGAGCCTTGTGTGACAATTTTATTAGGCATGACAGGAGCAATCATTAACGTGGCTTTTGATTTCACCCTTCAAACAATGTCTTGTTTGCATTGGAAGTTGTGATTAAAAAACAGAAATTCAAATTAAAGTGAGCTGTATTTTTTAGCAGTAATTATCTTGAGAAGTGAGTTTCGTGAATCTGTGACATTGAGCGGCGCAAATCCTTTTTTCAAGTAAAGGTTGACAGATTTTCGTACTGGCTGTACGGATATGGCAGAAGGGGTGGGGCTAAGCGTTGGGTAAAATAATTGCATACGTGGGTGCATCTCAGTGCTTCAGTCCGTGTCTACTTGGCTTAAATCTCAACCCTTAAATGTGTTAACTTCTTATTGAACAGTAAAAACACCCATACTCCTTATTATATATATATATATATATAAAATAAGTTACAAGTGTGTTTTTACTGTTTCATAAGTTTATAAGACAATTTGTGGTTAGGATGGAAACCACATAGGCACGAAATGGAGCGCTGAGATTACTCTTGACCGATGACAGACATCTGTGTCTCCCCTTCTCTCTCCCCCACGTGATAGTAGCATAAAGACCCACGTGAACCTACAATCTCTCTTCTCGAGCCTCTAAATCTCACCCACCCCATTAATTGTCTCGATCCTCTCAATCTCTCTGCCTCACGCCTCTAAATCTCACCCACCCATTTTGATGTCTCTCTCATAAAGACTCACTTTCTAAACAAACTTCTCCGTTCTATCTCTATTTCTCTCCATCCCCTCTCACTTGATCCACATCTCATCTTCATTGCCGACGCGTTACTTCCGCCACCCAATAACCACCATTAAAGGTAGTATCTGTTCAATAAGATTGGGATTTTTTAAATCTAACAATTATTTATTTTTATAATGCATGTCTCTCACATGCTTTGTTTTATTTTTTGCATGTTCTAACGCAGAGAGAAAACGTCGTTGCCGAAAATCCAACCTCACTGTTCCACAAACCACAAGGATCCTCTACCGTTGGGCATAAAACCCGTAACAACCAGCTATTTCCCACATTTCTTATCTTTGTGTAAACAGTACATATGGCGATAATAAGTGTAAACAGTAGATATCGAGATAAGAAATGTACGGTTTCTCATTACCAAATACTTTCATAATTTTCTATACGCTGTTTTGTGTTTCTATACGCTGTTTGTATCGAGTGTTTTGTGTTTCCAACAGTTCATTCCATACGCTGAAAATTGGCCTAGGTAATGATAAACACACGGTTCAGCACGTGGAACATGGGTGTTGTTTTGGGTTTCAAAAATCTTTTGTGATTTTTGGGTATTGGGTATGAGTTTTGTTTTTATATAGGCTGCAAATTTTAGGGTATTGTTCAGATCTTAAGGAATTAAAGAAATGGGTTAGATAGAGATAAGAAATGTGGGAATTTTGGTCTTTCCATGTAGTGTTTACATTTTTCTTCTTTTTCTGAGTTTATTTTCTCTTCTATTGCAGCAGGTGTTTAAGACACATACTCTGTTTTCTCGAGATGGGGTTTTAACATTTCTCTACTTTTTTTAAATTTTTTATTATGCAAACAGAAAACACCCCCCATATATGGGGGTTCAACTTATTGGGTTCCCGAGGTCTCTATTCTCTTTGAGATATGAAAATATGAATGTTGCTCTGTATGTTTCTGTTTTGATTTATTTATTTTTTCAATGTTTTGGCTTTTTTTATTTTGTTTTCAATTATTCAACAAATTCTTTTTTTAGGTGTTGATTATAGCGGTGGTATAAAAGTTCCTGATGCTGCTTTTGCTATTAGTTTATGCATTAGTACCATATTTTTAAAGGTGAGGTGATGTTCAGTACTTATGTAAAATTAGTTAATATTGCTTTTAGTTTCTCTAATGATCCGTGCATTGTGTTTTAATGCATCTCCTCCACTACACGTTTTAGTTTATGCTTTAGTGCCATATTTTTTTTACTATTTTTTAACGCATGGGATTTTTTTAATTCTTCCCATTTTTTAATGTATCTATTTGTCAATGCTCATGACACCAGTAAAATTGGCATTTTCCCAATTTGTGTATATAATGGGTTTGTATATGTTACAATGCTTCGGTACGAGCAAAATTGTGAAAGTACATTAGCTACAATGTTATATTATTTTGGTACTTAAATTATGAAAGTAGGGGTTTAAAAAATTTAGGTTCATATAGGTTTTAAATTATTTATATATTATATGCTTAGTTTATGTATATATCGCGACACGACTTTTTTTTTCATTAAAAACCGAATATGAACACAATCTGATTACATCTTCTTGATACAATACCTCTACGGCGGAGCACAAGGCTCTATAAAAAAGGATTCTCTTTTATTTCAATTCATTTCACATCGAAAAAGAGTACAAAATCAATTACATCTACTCTGTGCAACAACCAATCTATTTTTTCTCACACAACATGCAACCCCAGCCTTGGCCTTACCACAACACCCAACCTCAATCTATTTGAAAAGTCTGCTATTATGATTCAATGTACCTACCTACAGATTGAAAAGTTTTCCATTATTCATAGGTGCGTGATGGGTCAATTAAACAACTTTAAAAAACCATAGTTTGAAAATTTAAACCAGATGCCCACGTCTGACATTATGATTCACTTCACTTCTATAAGATAACACTATAAGATAGTGCTATCTGTTAATAACTAGCATTTGAATCTTTGTGCCACAAGTAGGAATACACTTAAATAATTTTTTTAAATTATTCTATCTTTCCGATTTATTCTATTTTTTAAATTATTCTATTATTCGATACACGCCTAAATTACTCTATTTTTCAAATCGGATGAATACATATCTCGGTATATGTTTATGAATAATATAAAGGTTTATAGTAATATGGACATTGTTGTTATAATTTTGACAAGAATACATGATACGAAGATGTATGCATTTATGTACATAAACACGATATAAGCATGTATGGAAAAAATCTTACAATTTTTTCTATTTTTTTAAACTAATAGGTTCATACAATAGGTTATTTCAAAAAATTATTTGTTTGTTGTGAAATAAATGACGTATGATCCAATCAACGATGTACACTTTCAAAATTTTGGGTCGTGCCTTTAGGCACGGGTAAATACAGGATGAGAATTGTATTAATTATATAACTTGTGAGATGGTTATATGGTATCAAATGGGAATTGATTTCAATAAGTTAGTATGAATAATAACTTATAAACTCATACGTTATGTGAAATGTATAAGTGGTATAACTCGTGAGAATGTTATATGGCATTAAATGAGAAATGACTTAAATAAGTTGACGAGATTAATAACTTATAAAGTATACTAAACCCACTAGGGTTAGAATAGTGGGAAACCGTGGGATATATGTGACAAGACTAGTTAAGGGGTGGTTAGCTAGGTGGGTCATATATAGAACGTTAGGTGTGCATATTAGTGGAGTGGTGAGGTGTCCTCAAGAGAATGTACGACACTAACTTAAATATGAAGAGCATTCATGCATTTTAACTTCCGACATTTAAATTCACTTGTTAAATATTTTCAAATGTTTTGGGTTGTAACCCTTGCTATAAAATATTTTCAAAACCTTTTAGGTGTCTAGCCACAGGGACGCCGAAAATTGTTCTATTCGAGGGTTACGCAGCTACAGTATATGTGGATGGTACGGGATATTTGCTTAGATGCCTACATCATTCTCTCTAAATAGGGACATTTCAGTTGTACCATTGGGCTTGTACATTTATATTCAATTTGGCGTGTATCACTATTCTCTTTTATACTTGGCCTTTGTTGGTTTGCTTGTAGTCGATGTTATTCGGCTAATACTTATAGTAGACTTGTGGTATGATTAGTTTCTCTTTATGTGTTGGTTATTTGAAATCATATTGCGTTGTTGGTTTGGGCTTAGATAAAAAGTTCAAATTTGGCACCATGTCTTTTAAATACTAGGTGGTTAGTAAGTTTTAAAAAGCTTTCGACAGTGATGCTAAGAATGAACCAGATGAGAATCTTGTCTAATTTGATATAGGAATGATCACCCAGTAGTTTATTAGGCGGGGTGCCACAGATGGTATCAGAGTATCAGGTTCTAGTGTTCTTAGGATTTGTACGACTTTTCACGTTTCGGTGTAGCGTTCTTTGATATAAAGCCTTATTATAAGGTTGTTGTATTCCTTCACATATGCGATTTGCGTTTTTCTGCTATATGGTATAGTTCATGTGATTCATATACGGTTTTCGATCGGGAGTGGTAGATCGAACATTTTAGAATGACAAACGTGGGACGTTAAAAGGATTGCAGAAGGGAGGACTCAACAAAAGCCATGGGGTATTCTAGAAACAGTGACGCGATAGGAACCACCATGATAACTGTTCGAACAATTGAAGTTGGAGTAACCGCTGGGAGCAGTAGTTTTCCCAAGAACCACCGTGAAGGACGGTGGTGCAAAGTTAAAACCCCAAGTGTACAGACGACAAGAGGTAAGGGTCGAAGAAGATTTTGTTTTTGAAGAACAATCCGCTAGGATTCGAGGAAGGTGCGGAAGGGTGATTTACCAATGGGTAAAGAACATCCAGTTGGGGCCACATGTGGGGGAGTGTAGTGATACTCAAGTCAAAATTTCGAGCAAATTAGTTTGCTCTTAGAAGCAGTATGGGGTGATGGGAACCAATCACCACATTCATGGGAGATACTGCGAATAACGAGGAATTTGGGGTGCGTATCATTATGTATCCTCTCACTCGAGGTTAAATAGAGAGGCAAGGAAAATTTCAGTAATCTTCCAAAAGGGTCGGACAGTGGCCAGATGGGAAGGAAAGTTGACGGAATTCGCAAACTTCGTAATCGATGAGAGGGATACGTAGGGTTGCAAGTTAATAATAGACCCGTGAGTGGAATGTACCAACATGGATAGGAGATCTGGCTAGGATGACTGGTATCGTTGTCGTCAAGATTGTACATTTACATTAGTATCAATGCTCTTGAGAGAGGGGAGCTAAGGGAGTTGAAAAATCTATCAGAAGAGTAAGATTGGATTTGTAGTGCTAGTAAGGTTCCAAGGGAAGGATTACCGAGTAGGGGACACAGATTAATGATTGAGATCAATAGAATTTCTACCAAGTGACAGTGGGTCAAGGCCAACAACCAGTCTACTAAATCAGCGGATCCAAAGGAATAATTGGGGTAGCAATCAGGCTCAAGACTTCCAAGTCCGTGAGAAGGAAAACCCTAACATGGACGATGGGGTCAGAGAAAGGAGAAAGGGGAATGACACATAAAGGTTCCTTATGTGTAAAAGAGTAGAAACACGTGGATGGATCTTATTCGTGGAAATTCAGGGGACAGGAGCTAGATGCCTAGTAGGGGCATCTGTTGGAGAAGTTTTTTTTGTTTGGATAGGATGCGGGTGTTATGTCTAATAACCGTTGAGCTGGCAGTGTTATGGGCAACTGAAACTACAAGTTTTATTCTGAGATGATTGGGGTATGTTTCGTGTGAGAAATGGATTTAGTGGAAGTATCGTTAATATCACTAGTATGTGTATTTTTACCATGGAGTAGCGGGGTACCCTTCGGTTCCACCTGAAAGGAATGGGTGGGTACATTGAGTTGAGACGATGTATTTCTTGAGGAGTAGCTCCTCTAAGAGGTGATATTCGAGGTATGATTTCATCTTGGGTACTGACGGGTTCGTAATGGTGGGCAATCATAGCAAGGCTATCGTGTTAGTTATTTCAGTGCCGGTTGTATATTCTTTTTTAGATGTCTCACCTGGAAGAGGGTTGAGCCCGCTACAATATCTTGTGAAGTAGACTTCAGAGGGTACAGTTGTCTAGTTATATTGGATCTCGGTGTGTGGGGACTCTTACTGATGAGATTCAAGGTATGTTGGGTTGTCGTGGAGCGGAGAGATTTAGTCCATCATTAATATTTAGCACTGAGGGCTTAATGATAGTACGAGCGCAATAGTATATAACTCATTTAGATACGCGGGAGTCCATAATAGATTTGTGAGTATAGGCGCAAGGTTTGAGAGTTCCGAGGATATGCTTTGGGTTCTGTAGAAATCAAGGACAGGCAATGCTGAGGAATAGTGCATTTGGGCTTTGCTGGGAAGTGTTATACGTATAAGCCTTAATAAAATGTCGAAAGTGTGGAGACGTCATTGGATTCTAGGTCATTGGATTTAATGATAATTAGTGAACGTATGGAGAAAATACATTGAGCAGAGAGCCGCTAAGAGATAGGGCTAGTGGAGCCGAAAAGTGTTGCAAAAGAAACACTGTGAAGCTTTGCCCGACAAGTTGATAAGTGAGGAAATATAAAAAAGAATTTAATAGTGATGAGTAAGGTCATCGGAAATATTTGGAGGACATAGACACACCGAGAATGCGGGGGCTGAAATTGAGACAAATATGGTAACGTAAGTGATGATTGGAGGTTTGTGCAATTATGCACGAGATATAGGGTGTATAGGCACCTTGAGAGGAGCTAGAGCTAGAGCCTCTACTGTGCAGATACTTAGTAGATTCGGGGAGAAGACGCAAAGGCAACGATTTTGGGTATATTTCGGAGGCATGGGAATAAGTTATCCCTATAATTATGGAATGATTGAGCATGGGTGTGTTTAGAAGTGACATTGAGTGCGTCACAACCTACGGTTTCCTATCATTAGGATTCGTTAGTGAGACAGATATTAGTAGATGTGTTGGCTGTAATATATATATATATATATATATATATATATATATATATATATATATATATATATATAAGTATCGTGGGATAGCAGGGTTCTTTGGTGTTAACCACGTGACAATGGGGGGTTACACTAAGAGGATGGTTGCATTATACGATAGATTCCTATTTTCGAGAATTATGGGAGTAGCGTGGATGTTTTTCCAAGATTCACCTGTGTAGCTATAGCTTGGGGCTATAGTGGATAGTTATGGTGAAACTGGGTGTGCGTGGTACCAAGTTATAAATTATCATTGCTAGGTTCCACCTGAGATAGGGTCTAGCGCATATATGCGGTTATGTATGTTAAATGTGTTGCATATTAATGTATAAATTGTTAATTGAAATCCCGGGGAGTACGAACATTTCTGATGTGATTCAGAGTGGTTGGACTCATTGTCGAGCGGGGAGATATAGCTCGGATTTTATTTCCACGCAAGGAAACTAGTGATAGTAAGGGCGCGGTAGTATATGTTGTCTTTTTTACATAAGTGTGGATATGTATACTTTCATGCCGAGATGAGGGTATTTGGAATGTTATAACTGTGGGATTGAAGTTATATTACGGATTAAAGGCGAGTAAATGTCGTGTTTCATTTAGTGCGGTTAAGCACGGGTACAGGGTGTATGGGCGCTCTGATTAATTACATTCGTTCAATAATATAAATGCTAAGGGTAAGTGATTGCGGGGCTAGTTGAGACTGGGAGTACTAGGCTCATCCGAATTTTGAGGACGAAATTCCGTTATAAGGGGGAAAGTATGTAACACCCCATAAATTCAAGGACCTTTAATTAAATAATATTTTTGGAGGAAAATAATTTATTTTATTTGGAGAATTAAATTCATGATTTGAGAAATTTTTAAATTGGGGAATTTATTAATTTGGCGAATTGAGGATATATTATTTTGGATTATTTTATGTCGTATTTTGAGGTCTTAAATTTGGAAGATGTTATAAATTAATCCGAATGTCGATTTTGAGAGCACGGTTGAGTCCGGTAGGGTCGAAATAGTCCAAAATGAGTGCTCATATGTATATATTGGGTTTCGGGACTTAATTAGACATAATTAAGCTCCAAATTAATAGTTTGAGCCCTTTTTATAAAGCCCATAGGGCCAAAAACCGGATTTGAGTTTTTAACCCTAATGGTGAAAGGGTAAGGTAACTTAAAGTCATTTTAGAAGACAAAAATTTGGGAGAGCTCAAGAGGATAACCCTTAGAAGAGAATTTTGGGATTTTGGAGGATTGCTTCAAGAACAAGAGGAGATCCTATATCTTCAACAAAGGACTTGGTTCTACAAATCTACGGCAAGTGGTTTAACTTGCATTTGTTAAATTGCATTTTTTTCTATTCATATTAAAGAACGTGTGAATTAATTAATATGTTAGGGTTTATTTTACATTTGAATTTGGGGATTTCATATTTGGAATTTATAAATCTGTAGATATGATAAGATTTTGTAGATATAATGCCCCAATTGGTGTAGATGATGTAGTTAAATTGAGTAAATCAAATGAGTGAATTTAGGATGAAATCTAAGAATGTTTTGGTGGATAATCTGTACAGAATTTGAGGTTTTAAAACAGTAATGGCGGACTGGTTTTCTAGGCAACGAAAGAGGGGAGAGAACACCAGGCTCGTTCGAACGACCTGGTGTCTCGTTCAAACAAGAGCCATTGTCGTTCGAACGACATGGCTGGTCGTTTGAACGACCTGATTATTTCCAACAGATTTCTCCCCTTCCCCTGTTTCAAACCTGATTGTTATTTTATGATGAATTATTCCTGTGTTGGTTGAATCTGGAAATTTGTAGTTATAATTTAGGGTTTGAAATTGTGAAAATCACCCTTGGATTAAGTAGAGGATAAATCCAATTAGAGAATTAAGGTTTAAGATTGAGTGATTTGAAACCTTATTAGTTAAGTGGGGTAAACTTAATGAATTAGGGATTTTGAATTTCGGGCGAAGAGAGATAATCTGAGTATATTAGTTGAGTGACGCCAAGAAAATTAATTAAGTAATGTGTGATTTAATTCGTTTGAGTCGGGGCATTGACTCGGGTGAATTTTGGACTAGTGTTATGAGTGTTTAGGCACGAATTTGGTTTGGATAAAATATTATAGGGTTATATAATAAATTATGGATTATTTAAAAATAAAAAGGGTGTTAACCTTAATATGTGGGATTTCAGGAATAAGTTCCACATGATGAGATTTCATGTAGTGATGTGTGTCCGGATGATTTTAATTGGGGAACACAACTTGAGTGATAAATTAATAATTGTGGAAATTATTTAAATATCAAGTCAGTACATAGACTTGAGAATATTAGGCTAGTGTTACGGTAATTGTGCACGGGTAGCCTGGATTTAATATATATACGGTGATGTGTAGTATATATATCTATATAATTTATAAATATTTGTGTGAGTATTATTTATAGTAAAGCATAACCATTCTAGTGCTATCAGGCAAGGTTGCGCGATGTGGGTGAATCCCCCGGCTAGTGAATGTAGGGTGAATATAGTCCCCAGGTTATAGCGTTCGAGTTCAGGATTGAGTCGTTTGAGTGTGTCTTAATCTCACTACCGTGGGAAACTATGGCCGCCTCCACAGCGTTTGTACATTTTTTTTTTAAACGGGGAGCTAATCGTGTCAGGATTTTGGGTGGATGAGTATACCCGATTATGATAGCATCTAAAGAACACCCGGTGAGTGCCTACTCGAGGGATAGTTATATATCTACAACATGTATGTGGTAATGTTGTAGCATGATTATACATATATGGTATAATTATATACGGGTAAATACGGGATGAGAATTGTATTAATTATATAACTTGTGAGATGATTATATGGTATCAAATGGGAATTGATTTAAATAAGTGTGTGACTAATAACTTATAAATTCATACGTGATGTGAAATGTATAAGTGGTATAACTCGTGAGAATGTTATAAGGCATTAAATGAGAAAAGACTTAAATAAGTTAACGAGATTAATAACTTATAAAGTATACTAAACCCACTAGGATTAGAGTAGTGGAAAATCGTGGGATATATGTGACAAGACTAGTTAAAGGGTAGTTAGATAGGTGGGTCATGTATAGAACGCTAGGAATGCACATTAGTAGAGGGGTGAAGTATCATCAAGAGAGTGTACGGCACTAACTTAAATATGAAGAGCATTCATGCATTTTAATTTCCTGCATTAAATTCACTTGCTAAATATTTCCAAATATTTTGAGTTCTAACCCTTGCTATAAAATATTTTCAAAACCTTTTAGATGTCCAGCCACAAAAACGCCAGAAATTGTTATATTCCAGGGTTACACAGCTACAGTATATGTGGATGCTACGGGATATTTGCTTAGATGCCTATCTCATTCTCTCTGGATAGGGGCATTTCAGTTGTACCGTTGGGCTTATACATTTATATTCAGTTTGGCATGTATCAATATTCTCTTTTATACTTGGACTTCGTTCGTTTGCTTGTGGTCGATGTTATTCGACTAATACTTCTAGTAGACTTGTGGTATGATTAGTTTATCTTTATGTGTTGATTATTTGAAATCGTATTGCGTTGTTGGTTTGGACTCAAATAAAAAGATAAAATTTGGCACCATATCTTTTAAATACTAGATGGTTAGTAAGTTTTAAAAAATTTTGGACAGTAATGCTAAGAATGAACCAGATGAGTTTCTTGTTTAATTTTATATAGAACTGATCACGCGTTATTTTATTAGGCGAAATGCCTCAATATATCCCAAAAAAAAAAACTTGTTTTAATCTCCAAAATAGGTCACAAATTACGCAAAAAAAAAATACGTTTTACCTAATCTTTGTCTTGATCTCCAAGAAGGCCACAAAATGAAATACATTTCACTTGAGAATAAAGGGGGAAATTGGCATTTACTTAAGCTAGGCCTATAGAAAATGTGTTCTATAGCTTTGCATGGTTGTAGCATGGTATGAGTCAGTTGGTATAAAGTTGTTTGTAAGAATTTCTATGTCATTTCCTTCAAAACTAAGAAATATGATTGTAGCCGTTGCATCAAATTGGTAATACAATGGTTGTATTTAATTTTAAATGTTGTTTCGTTTGCTAAAAGTTAATAGCGATATAATACATTATAAATGCAAATGAAGAACACAGTATTTGATTTTGTCAAAAAAGCATTATAACTAGAATCACTCGAATATGTTTCACCCAATCACTCGAATCATTTTCTTTTTCAAAGTAACACGTGGCAGTTAAGGGTCGACGAATAGTCTCTCGAACAATTTTTAATAAACGTTTAGTCCAAACCTTTTTATTTAGTTTCAAAAAGTCCCTCAAAACAAGGACACAAACCCATTTATCCACCTCCTTCCACCCACCCACCCCGGAGCTCCGAAAGTCTTGTTGGAGCTCCAATGAGGGTTGTCGGAGCTCCAACAAAGGTAGAGAGAGAGAAAGAGAGATAAGGGGTGCCGCTTGCAGTGAACTTTAATAATAAGAGAGTATTGGATAAATTAGTGTTCGATGGACTAAATAGATTTAAACTAAAAATAGATGTCTTTTTTACAAAATATATCTATTTATGTTGGAGAGGAGATTAATTGGCCCTAATATTAACACCCCATTGACGAAAAGTGGAAAAAGTCTAATTTTAGAATTAGAATGCAGTCAAAAAAACAAAAATTCTAACATTTTTCATATTTAAGATATCAGGTTTTCTAAACTCCCAGTCTTAGGTGATATCAAGATCACATTACTTGATGTTTCATATACCCTGAAGATGTTCATAAATTTGTAGATAGTTCAAATCAAACTAAATAGTCTAACTCAAAAGGCAATCCAAACTTTAAAACATTTTATCATAATAGCTTCTAAAGGGTTCAAATCTTATCACATTATAACTAGAGCAAGTATAATAGGATCAATTGCTTCATTTCATATAGGCATATACCTGTTCAAACATTAATTCCACTTTCCAGCTAATTAAGTGAACTCACTCCCTCTTGGGGATCCACGGTTATCATCATTATTATCAACCGGGCTTGGGCTTCGGCTCGGCTTTGGGCTGAGATCATTAGTTTCAGATGGGCTCTTATACCTCTTAGAAACTGGGCTGCTATCTCTTACTGGGCTGACAGGAGTTCGACTTTTGGCCTTTGGGCTCCTACTGTACTCGGGCCCATCTCGTTCAGTTGAGAGTTTGCTTCTTTTCGGAGATGGGCTGGCCTCATCTGGCGTTGGGCTGCGCTTTCTTGCCTTGGAGGGAGGAGGAGACCTGCTTGATTTGGGGCTTCTACTGTAGCGAGGACTCCTTGTCCTCTTCTTCTCTCTCCTTGGAGGGGATCTCGAGCGACTGTCAAAAAATAGAAAATTTAGGTCACTAAATGAACGAAAAATCAGAATATCCCCTTCCTAAATAAAATAGATTTTTTAATTGTTATTATTATTTTTATTTTATTTTTGGGGGGAGGGGGCAGTAGGGGACTTTACCCGTTCAGATAATTTAGTATTTAAACACAGCCCCTAAACATTAATTAATTAATTTAAGTTACCAAATTAATAAATGTTTAGAAGTATGCATAAAGTAAATATAAACCTTTTTTTTAGCAATCTTGACTTGTGTACCTCGCTAATGGTCAAAATTAAACTTTGGTACTACTATAAGGTACAAGGGTGGGTGTGATTACAAAGTTGGGAAATGATTGAAAATAGTTCATTCTTATAAGTTGGAACACGAGTGGAAAAAAGATAGTATAGTTTTATATGGAAATCAATTCTTTGGAAGGTGGGTAAGAAATGTTTTTTGTGGAAAACGATAAACCTAGGAGCACTTCTCATATTTATAACTACGGCTTTCATAGAATGTAATTGAAATCAAGCACCACAAAAGTAAAAAAGTGAGCTGAAACAAGTATTTTCCATGGAAACAATTCAACACCAATCCAATGGACCGTAAATGTATTTGTCCCTAAACTTCACCTTTCTAGTGACAAAAATTTACATTTAAAGAAGGAATATGAACCAAAAGCCTTCTCTTTTTCCCTTTTTTCGTATTGATTTCAGAAGAACTGTGCGGTTTTGATTTCATAAGAATTTTCCCTTACCTTCGTGAAATATATAAACCCCAACATACAACCGATGGCAGGTAAATAAAAACGGTAGATATTTGAGTTATTATTTCTTGGAATTATTTGTAAAGAATATCATGGATTTAACGACTCAAATAAATACTACATGATATTATTACCCATGTCCGTGCCCAAGGCACAGCCCATTATAATTTGTAACAGCTTGAAAACTGTGAGGGAAAAGTATACAACAAAAAAAAAAATCCAAAGTTGGATAACTGCCTAAATGAGAAGTTAGAAAAAATTTGTGACCATTTTTACAAACTTCAAAGTTAAAAGATTTTTAGTTAACGTTAAGTATTTTTATTTGTTCCAAAAAGTCCCTTGCCATATAAAACACTCACAAACACTCTTTCTTCTCTTATCCTAACCCTAAGAAAAAGTTGACAAAAAAAGAGACAAACGACTTTTTGGAAAATGAAAAAATAAAGCAAAGTGTACTTAGCTTCTAGAGGCTAAACATTTATTATCCCAACCTATAAATTAATTAAATAAAAATAAATTTACGCATACTATGTTTTTTTAAAAGATATCAAATTAATGGGAATGTTGTGTGGAAATTGTGGAGCTGCATAACTTCAAAACAAGATCAATCTTTCAGCAATGTACAAACAGTTTTTGTTTCAAAAACAGAAATTCAGACATTTCAAAAACAGAAAAATACTCGTAACCCTAGAAACAAAAATGATAACCAACCTGTAGCTGCGACTTCGACTGGAACTTCTACTCCGGCTCCTGCCACGTCGAGGAGAGCGTGATCTCACAGGTGACCGTGAGTAACTCCGACCGCGTCTGCAATAAGAATTACACTCATTAGTAAAATAAATTTCAAAAGTACCAACACCAGCTACGCTGTCATGCTTATGCAAGACCCCAGATTTATTTAAGGGTAAATTACAATAAACCCCAGATTTATTTCGGGTTTACAGGTCACCCCTATATAACAAACCCCAACAATAAACTTCCTAAAATTATGACTCATGACAACTAGATGTTTTTGAATTGCGGCATGTTCAAAATTTCCTTAGATTTTATAACTTGTAGAGGACCAAATACCCCTCTACTCAAAATCATATTCAAACCTACTGAGAACACTTCTAAAAAATGGAGGGGTCGAATAGAATCGGTTTTGATTCATTCCACTTTTGATTGCTAGTGGATTTTGAATTTGATTTTGAGTAGAGGGATAGTTTGGTCGTTAACGAGTTTTAAAAAATGTTGATGCTATTTTGAACATTTCACAGCTCAAAAACAATGGACCGAAATAATGGACGGCGACCACTGTTTAGTGTAATTTACAAATTTTGTGTTAAAAAAATAGAATTACAGAAAGAAATCTTGGAAACATGACTACCTGAGCAGCTTCTTAGGACTGTTGTGGCAGTTTTTTTCAATGTGACCTCTCTCCCCACAACGGTAGCACTTGTTCTTCCAATCCCCAGATTTGCAATCTCGAGCCCAGTGACCATCGAGGCCACAATTGAAGCAGCATCCTGACCCAGGAGCAGAACCTCTGCCTAGATATTCCCTAGACCCACCTGGTCCACGTGGAGCCTACACCCCAATTCATGATTCATAAAAATTTAGAAGCAGGTTAATTGTGATTTAAACACAGCGAAACATTTACACATTCACATATATGCATCTCTCTAAAGGTGTAGTGCCCTCCAAACTACCGGAGGCAATCTCTATAGAGTACAACGAAACAATGGAGAAGGTTCCCGAATAAGATGATGTCATGGGGTAGTGGCCCTCAACCATGACATGATTAAAGACTAATTCAGAAAGGAGAGAAGTACAATATTATTCCTCATCCCACACTCCACATCACTCGCCACCAGTAGAGTCCACATATCTCCGATATTGGTAATGGAAATCTGGGTCAATTGTTTAAGAATGGCCTCGGAGATATTCGTACTCAGGACAACCATCCTTGCGGATTAGAAAACGGGTACACGGCTAATGGGAGAGTTAATTGTCTCTGAGGCTTGGGCTCCCTCCACATGGTCAGTACGAAGTGAACGGGACCCGAGGTGGTCAGAGGTTACGGAATGGATGGTGCATGGGTCACATGCAATGGTGTGATGTCCACAACGTTAAACATGCAATGAATCCATAAACCAGACGAAGTATTAATCTCATAAACCGGAGATTTTAGGGGCCCAAGGCTATGAAGCACAGACTCGGCACGTAATACGTGTTTTGACACGACACGCGGCACACGGCACATGATTTTTCTAAAAATTAGGATACGACACGCTAGGATTCGTATGATATATAATATATATTTAAATATACATAAAAGAAATAAAACAGATTTTTTTTCATGAAGTACATTATTAGAGCATTATTAACATAAAATTAAGAAAATGGACCATACAAAACAATATTTAAACACACTATAACATTAAAAATCATAAAAAAAAAATGGAACAAAAAACAGGGCAAGATTAAATAAAAAATGGAACAAAAAGCAGTGGCACTATTTTTTGTAATATGGAACAAAAAAGAAACAAAATATGGAACAATCTAATTCTAATATGCTAACTGTTCATCTTTTTTTTCTTTTTTCTTGTATCTTTGCTTATTTTTTTGGTGTTGTTGCATAACATGAAGAGCGAGAAAAAAGCAAAGAAAAAACAGCAAAGAATGAAGGGGTAGAAACAGTAGAGAAAACAAAGAATGAAGGAGTATGAGAAGTATTTCGTAACTAATAAAAAAAAAGGAAGCTGCAAACAGGAGAAACTTACCTGCGCTTTGTGACAGTTGCGATTTGTGACAGTTGCGGTTTCCTGCTGGTTTAGGGCTGTGATGGAGGAGGGACGGCTGCGATTGAGGAGGGAAAACGAGAAGTTGTGATGGAGATGAAGAAATTAGGGTTTCTTCTGGGTTATGATTGTGAGATGAAGAAGAGGGAGAGAAGACATTAGGTTGGATTCAATTTTGGTTTGCCCCGTAGTATTGTCTTGTTGGTGAGATAACATATGTTTTTTAAGGGTATTTAAGTAACTTTCCTTTCTTTTTTGTTTTTTTTGTTATTTTATTTAGTTATTGTTTTAATAATTACACTTTTGACCATATTTTATGTTTCAAGTATTCTATTTTTTACCCCCGCGTGTCCTAATATACGTGTCAACGGCGTGTCCGGACGTGTCCAATTAAAAAAAAAAAAAAAAAGAGGGTACTCTGGGACTCGCGTGGCGGGAGCGTGTCGCATGTCCGACACGGGTCAAACAAGATGCGTGCCTTCCGGGAGAGTGTCCGTGCTTCATAGGCCCAAGGCGACCTCTTGAATTGGGTCCCTCATACATAACAAGAGATTTTATTTATTAATTCATAAATAAAAAATTGTTATTATTCAAAAAAATTATGATTCGAATGTGTTGCACCCAATCAACTTTAGGCCTAACCCAAGGATCAAGCACAATGTAGTTCTTCTAATCTACCCACCCTAGCCAACGGCCTACAAATCACTCTTACTTTCTAAAATTTCTACGAAAAATCTTAATTTCTCAAATTCGGAAATTTCTAAAAACTATAGAACAAAAGAAAAATATAACATAGCATCCCCAAAATTCTAATTTCTAAAATCTTATTTAATAAATTTCTATAAAAATCTTTATTTCTAAAATTCTGAAATTTCTAAAAAGTATAAAACAAAAGCAAAATATAAGATAGCAGCCCCAAAATCAAGGAATATTTAAATACAGCCAGTACAATATATGAAATTTCTAGCAATCTAAAACTTCAGCACATCAGCCCCAAACAAATCGAAGAAAAAGTAAAAGAAAAAACGATGTGAATCGAGGGCATTTTTGATATTTTTTTGGCATATTTGTAGTTTAGTTTCTTTTTGTTATATTTCCTTATTTTTTGTTATTATATTTTCTTTTGTTTTGCTTTAGTATTTAAAGATAAGTAGTAATGGCATTTTTGTAATTAGGACCTCAGCTTGGAGCCTAAATTACTCCTCCCCTTTAAATACCCCCATGTAAGCCTCATTTGAGGTAGACTTAAATTTTAAAATAGAAAAGAGTATCTCTCTCTAAAAGTGTGTTAGATATTTTAGGAGCTTTTTGACGTGTAGTTTACGTCAAATTGGTATCAGAGCGGTGTCACTGCACATTGGTGTTGGTGTATATCAAAAATTGTACGCTACTCGCAATGGCTCCCAAGAAATCCAAACAATATGAAGAGAGTAATCTAGGATTAAGAGAACAAATCGGAGAGTTGGCAAAGAAACAACAAGCCGAAGAAACGAGGCAACAACACACCCAACTCCCCTCCCAAATGGCCCAACTCCTTGACGCTCAGAAAACCCCCACCACCACCCCCTACTCCCACCCATACGGCCTAAACCCTAACCCCTACAGCTGCTCTATCCTTATTCCACCACCATCAAGCCCCAAAACCCCTACCCAACCTACCCACCTGCCCCGAAACCCCCTTAGCCCGGGAAACAGGAATTTTGGCGGGTGCCCAACATCCGTGCATATTAAAATCTCCAGACAACGTGCTCAACAACAATATAGTGATACCACATGAATCAAAATAATTTCAACAATTATTTTCCAGATTTCAATGAATTTAACAATTCAAATATGAGTTCAATTAACAAGAATTCAAAGAGAATGACACTCGCGAGATTTAAGGAGCATATTGTGTAAAACTCCATACCTCAAACCATGATGAGAAACCAATGATCACATCCTCAAGATCAACACAAAAGATTTACAAAAGCTCCTCCAAGAACCTCCAACAAAAATAGCCCCAAGAACACATCTAATCTAAGGTTGGAACTCACAAATCTCAAGGGCCACAGTATATATAAAAAGAAGAGGAATATAAAATATATTTGCTGCCAAAAAAGTTGTGCCAAAAGTATGTTAAAAGGCTTGCCCACGACTTCCTTTTATAATGCAAAGAAATGAAGGGTTGGAATCGAAAAGACTCCTTTAAATAAGGCAAATAAATGAAGAGTTGGAAGTCAAAACAACTCCAAGAGTTAAAAACATTTAAAAATAATTTTAAAATCCGTTTTAACTCCGTTTTCGAAGCCGTTTCAAATTCTCTCCTTTAAAAATAATATTCAACATATTTGAGCAATAAAAATAATTTTATCAAAAACTTTATTTTCCTCCATTTTCCAGAAATTAATTAAAATAGCCCAAAATTACGCGGGTTGTTACACTTCCCCACTAACAATGGAATTTCGCCCTTGTATTTTCTTTTGTTTTGTTTTAATATTTAAAGGTAAGAAGTCGTAATGGCATTTTTGTAATTAGGATCTTCGCTTGGAGCCTAAGTTACTCCTCCCCTTTAAATACCCCCATGTAAGCCTCATTTGAGGTAGACTAGAATTTTCAAATTGAAAAAAGTATTTATCTAAACGAGTGTGTTTGATATTTTAGGAGCCTTTGGACTTGTAGTTTACGTCAAAAAAATATTGAACAAAAAATATATATAGTACCGTATATGACCAAGTCTTCTATTTATTTTAAGTTTTCTCCAAATCCAGAGGCCATTGCACTACCCATTGTTGTTATGAATCTTTGCTGGATGTTGTGTTTGATATTTTAGGAGCCTTTGGACTTGTAGTTTACGTCAAAAAAATATTGAACAAAAAATATATATAGTACCGTATATGACCAAGTCTTCTATTTATTTTAAGTTTTCTCCAAATCCAGAGGCCATTGCACTACCCATTGTTGTTATGAATCTTTGCTGGATGATGATTAAAGAAGAAAGGCAAGTGTTGAACTTTTGGTGTTATAGGTTTGTTAGGTCTTGGGGTCGCTGAGATGCAATGATGGTAACTTAAAAGCACATAGGTTAATTTATACCCAATGTTGTTAGGGATTAAAGAGCTATATTGATTGACCATTTAGATTTTCTAGTTTTAAAAAAATAAAGTCATAGGTTGGAGCTTGCAGAACTTGTGGTCTTAATGTCGTAATTGGGTCGTGTCTTTTGGGTTTTCAAGAACACTTCAGTGACATTTCAGATGAATATATGTACACACACACACACACACACACACACACACACACATATATATATATATATATATATATATATATATATATAAATTTGGTGGCCCTTAAAATTTGCGGGGGGACAGAGGCGGTCGCCTCTTCTTAAGGTCGGCACTGTATCCCAATAACCTATGAAGCACAGACACTCTCCTAGAGGCAACGAATCGGCTTTGACTCGTGTCGGACACGGGACACGCCCCGGACACGCATGTCCAAACGTGTCCCAAAGTATCCTATTTTTTATTTTATTTTTTAACTCGGACACACTCGGACACGTATACTGGACACGCTCAGGTAATTTATTTTGTTTTTCAAACCTTAAAATGGGGTCAAACTCAAAACCCTAGTTCTATGATGTACCAAAAAAAATTACCTCTTCCTAAAAAAAAAACTAGCTGTTCTTCTTCTCCCACTAGCATTAATAGAAAATATCAGCCTTCCTTCGAGTTCACAACTTCCAGCTGAGGAAGAAAAGGAAAAGAAGAGAAGAGAAAAGGAAGAAGAAAACTGACAGTTGCGTGAAGACAGAGAGAAGAAAAAGAAGAGGAAAGAAGTAAAAAGAAGAGGAAAACTGTGTACCAGAGTAGGTAGTTGTCTAGCTGTCAAGTTATGATGTCTGTTAGCTGTCTAGATGTCTGTTAGTTGTACACAGCTATTACATTGAGTAATGTTATTTATCTAAGATTTACACATAAAAGTTAAAAAGTTACAGAATGATTAGAAAGTAATATTTTATAAATTAAAAATTATAAAGATATTTGTAACTAAAATTATGAAAATATTTTACAAAATATACTAAAAAATGTTTTTTTACATCTAGTTGAAATTATAAATATAAATAATATTAAACGTATCTCTGCGTGTCGTGTCCTAGTTTTTGAAAAAATTGCGAATTACGTGTCGCGTGTCGTGTCGAAACACGTATTACGTGTCGTGTCCATGCTTCATAGCCAATAACAATGGACGAGGGGGAATTGGTCAAAATGACGCATCTGACGTAAATGAATGTCAAATGAAAAATAAGAAGAAAACTCTCATCTCAACTTTCTCCATTAAAATCTCAAAATGGTAGAATGCCTCAAATGAGGCTACAAGAGGGGTATTTATATGGGGAAGTAACTTGGGGTCCAAGAAATAATCACAATTACAATTATGCCCTTATTAGCCTTTATTACTTCCACCTATAATACCAAACAAAACAACTACTAAAAGAAAATACATCAAAATAAGGAAAATAATAGAAATGCCACTAATGACTAAAAAGACAAAAAAAAAATACGTCTTCTCCTTCACATCACTTTCCATGACAATGTTTCCTTGAGGAAATAGATCGTCACAAGGTCACCAGGAAGAAAGACTAGGTGACGATGATGAGTATCCATTAGCCCCTTATAGAAGGCATGCATGCATTGAATGCCATCACGGACTTCGACATGAATCAATAGTACGGGTGTGGTAAACACTGAAGCTGATGGGCACACCGGAGCAATGGGTGGTAGATCAATAGGCGAGTGTAACAGCATCGAATAAAGGCATCGGTGTCCTTCCACATGGTCAACTTATAGACGGTCAAGGAAAAGATTAAGCATCAGAGCTACTGGCTAAACCAATCAAATGGACCTTGACCATTATCTTCTTCCAAAAATGCAAAGGACCATGCCCATGCTCCTGAAGAAGAATCCATCCTATTGAGGTAACATGACGACACTAACACTCCTCCATAATAGTGCTAAACTGGTCATATGACGCATACAAGAAAAAATAGCCTACAAGTCTTTGTTGAAGGCAATAATGGCAATGTGAATAATGGGAAGGTCAAATGCTTAATTCTGCATTAAATTGGTCTACTTAGTGTTTACGACCTTACACTGGCTATTGAGGCCCTTAGCCTCGTGATCGCACTTAATCACGAACTCACGGTGTAACAAGTGCTCCTTACAATAGTTGACAACCTTAACAGCCACAAAGAACTCCAAGTTATAAGTGGAGTAATTTAAGGAGGCACCAAATATCTTCTCGCTAAAGAAGATAGGGACATCAATTACAAGCATCGTACGAGACAAAGCCAAAAGGGTGATTGTGGTGATGAAACGCTTGATCTTCTCAAAATCGTCCGCAACATCCATCCAACAGCCCATCGTCCAGCTCGTAGGACGGTGAGATCATCAAAGGGACCATGAAAGAGCCAAACCAGTGATAAAAGGACGCTCAAAGTTGGCAAGTCAATATAAGCTTTACAACTTAAAAGAGTAGGACACTCGATTATGGCATGGGCCTTGCTTGCCTGAAGGTCAAGACCCAATACAACTTAATACAAAAATGTCATTAAGGAACCATAAAGGAGCAAGGTCAAACTGTTGGGCCCGCAGAACCTCGAGACCTACTCAACAAGGTTTAGATGTTATGCCTCTGATTATCATCGAGTTTAAAAAACCACGAAGAGCCTTGCCATCCACACATGAAGCTGGATTGGGCATCCGCTAAGCCAAAACGCCCCATTGTCCACTGTAAATGCCATCTTTAGCCTTAAATATCGTCTTCCATTAAATCTCAACTCGCATTGTATCTAGTAACCACTTACGGATCTAACATGGAGAGCATACAGCTCGGTGAAGCTAATGGTCATATTGTCTCGTCGCGGAACAAAAAACTGGGACGTAACTGTGAGCTTGATGTCTTTTTATCTTCTCGTAAATGATAAATAAATTGGACCTGATATGTTGGGTATGTTGGGTCTTTGTGAGATCCATGTGAATCAAGTACTGTAGTGATTGACATGGTTCTTGTTGTTTCACACA
Organism: Sambucus nigra; assembly: GCA_949130495.1. Classification (NCBI taxonomy): domain Eukaryota; kingdom Viridiplantae; phylum Streptophyta; class Magnoliopsida; order Dipsacales; family Adoxaceae; genus Sambucus; species Sambucus nigra. Next base: position 61,345,321 of record OX422224.1, on the reverse strand, counting down.
GTTTTTTATATACATTATACCATGTTTGTATTTTATAAGAACCTTTATTGAATTCAATTAGATGTTACAAAAAATCCAAGACATATTCGTCAATTGTCGTCTTTCTTCAAAGTGAGGGAACGGGGTAACATACTCTCTTGATGCAACCCATAATCACATAACTTTGATACCTTCCGTTGAGCTTCACATGCTCGGCGAGAACCATCGGTAAAGATGCAAGCCATTTGGAGTGAGCTCGCGTCAAAAAGGGAACCTAAAAGGGCTCGTAGGGCCACGAAAACCCATTAACAAGTTCATAGCACATCTCCTCCTTAGCATCAGCAAGCAATCATTGCAAAATAAAAGACTAAAGTGGTGAACAAAAAGAGAGGCCTTACCTCCAACACTATCACCTCATCGTTGTAGTGAAAGGTGTACGTGTTATTTATCCTATGGAGCATACTTCCCTTTGTCACGATCGGTCGACGATCAAGAAGGAGGTGATGGATGGCCATATCGACCCTGTCAACATATAAAACAACCATCCATTATGACACGAGGATCACAACAGCATGGTGGGGAAACCAAGCTTTTCTCCAAGAAACGAGAAGGTTGGTTCGCTAAACAATAGGTGTAGAACAAATTGTAACGGAGCCAATCGGAATAGGCGGTGTTCGATATTAAGGCGATGAGGGCGTGAGTCATGCCCAAAGCGATAACGGTGTGGTGATCGTTAACAAGTATGGATTTGGTAGATTGGTTGTCTTTCGACTCTTCTATGGTTTGGGTCGGGATAGGGAGGGTAAAAACGGCCCATACAGTATATAGACTGATGCTGAGTTGCCAATAGTTAAGGCTTCCCTGCTAGGGCAATACTAAAGGATAAGGGCAACTCATTTGGGCAGAAAAAGGGAAAGAATGGTAAAAAGGCATGGCCGAACAGTATAGATAGTGGTGCAGAGTCTCCAAATAGATAAGGCTTCGTTAGGGCTTCGCTGCATAGCGCTCATCGCAGCAAAGGGACGAGGGGCGAGGGACAAACTAAAACGTTCAAGGCTAAGGTATGAAGGCTTACTTTGGGACAGAAGAACAATTTGCAAGTGAGGAGCGATGGTTTTGACATAATGCAGGGTCAAAGGGAAGGGAAGGGATGGGATGGGAGGGAGGAAGGGGGGCCTGATAGAGTTTCAACCTGAATGGCGAGGGGCTTGGATAAGGCTAAAGAGAGTTTGGGGTTCTCCAAAGCCACAATTGGATAGAATAACAGAGGGTTTTCGCAACTATTAAGTAGTTGTTTGGTGACGGCAGAGAAGGGGGACTCTCTATGTCACGATCAACGTCACCTGGAGTGTTGAAGGCCACACAATCTCGTGATGGCAACAAAAGGAGGCCTTCGACAGTGCGCTGCAGTGGCAAGAGAGTATTGGATCGACGACGGAGGCTGGCCTAGATTGCGACTCATCTTGTAACGAGATTTACTTTGATTTCGAAGGGTGGCTCCCCCCGCAATCCCAATCAACCAAATTCGTCTATTGGTATCCAAAGAACACCACCGCTTAAACCAATTTGATGTAAACACAACAAAATATTCACACCAATTAAAAGAAATCGTCGAAGATAACTCTCATTATCATATATGTATGTCTCTAAGACAAGTATGATGCCGTCTAGGGCTGTGTTTCGGCCGGATCGGATCGGAAAATGCCTATTCGGAAAAAATTCCGATTTTTTCGGAAATAAAATAACTATTCCGATTTCCGATCCGATTTTTTCGGAAAATTAAAAAAAATTCCGAATTCGGAAAAATCGAAAAATCGGAAAAAATCGGAAATTCACAAAATATATTAAAAATCCAGAAATTTCGGAAATTCCAAAATTTCAAAAAAATAAATTATGGATTTTCGATTACTCGAAATTCTCATTTTAAAGAAACAATGAAAATAGCTTAACCCAACATGTAAACACATGAGGATTTGGCTCATTTTTCATTTGTGTAGAAGTTAGGAGGATACTCTCCTTTTATAGAGCATATTTTGGAGCCCTCTCCCTCTCCCAACCGATGTGGGATATGGGAAATTTTCAAAAAATCGGAAAAGAAATCGGAAAAATCGGAAATCGGAAAATAATTCCGAAAAAATCGGAAATAATTCGGAAAAAAATCGGAAAAATCGGATCGGCATAGTTTCGGAAAAATCGGAAAATCGGAAATTCAGAATTATTTCCGATTTCCGATCCGATTTTTTTCGGAAAAATCGGAAATCGGAAAATCGGAAATCGGCAAACTAAAATTTCATTCCAAATTCGGAAAAAATCGGATCGGAATTCGGAAAAATCGGAAAGTTCGGAAAAAAAACACAGCCCTAATGCCGTCCAAGATGAGGAGGCAATAATGGCAAAAGTTCTAAATTAGGATGATGTGGTAGTGGCCCTCAACTATGACATTATAAACGATCAATTTGTAACCATATAAAGATATCAATGAAGAAAAGTACAATATTATCTCGCATCCTTCATGTTCCCACATCATATTATACAGCAGCAAGATCTATAATGACACTAAATCAAAATAAACTAGGTGAATAACCCATGGAGGTCTAAGACCCTTTCACTAGTCAACTATTTACTTCAATCAATCACCCCCCACTTCGTATCTAGTTTGTTGTTTCAAGTGTATTTAGAGTCTCAATTCATTAGTGATATGTATTTTAACTTTACCCCCATGAGATAGTTGCAAAATTAGACTTAACCCCCTTTGCCCACATGCAATAAAATTATACATACGGTACAAGTAGGTCAATGCACATGCAGGGCTTCTAGTTTTTGAACTTTTGAGGAGGAAGGTCTAATTATGCAATAATCTTAGCGCCAAAGTCAAAACCCCATCTATAATATTAACCTGATATAAATTAACTTCAAACTGTTCTAAAAAATCCGTCTAGGCTTGAGGCTTGGGAGAAACGTCTCGCCTTAAGTTTTTTACGCCTTATTCTTAGTAAAATCCGTAAGGCGCACTTTTTTCAAAAAACAACAATGCTTTAGTGAAACAATATCGCTTTTTGCAGAATTGTTTTACTAACCAGACCATTATCTCATCCAAAATAATCAAATAGTATTTTAATTTGAATATATTCAGACATATTTTTATGATATGTACAATTTTAGTATTTTAATAGCCTTGTTATGGTTAAAAAATATTAAAATATATTAAGAAGGCCTAAACGCTTTTTCACGCCTAAGGCCCGCCTAGGCTTCTAAAGCTTAAGGCTTGGCCTCCACGCCTCGATCACGCCCCACGTTTTTTAGAACCTTGCTTCAACCCATCAAGAGTTTTACCATGTTCATGTCGTGTTAAGGATCATGTGAAGAGTTGCCCAGTCTCCAGCAACCAAGAATAAAGCAATAATTATATCAAGAACAATTCTTATATCACGAGAAAAAATCAAAAACTAATGAAGGCCCTTAGGAAGTGTATAAGCCATTATATAGAGCTATTGTCTATTGTCGTCCCAATAACAAAATATATAGGCACAGAACAGGTGTAAAAGGTAAGAAGGGCGAGTTTCCAACCTTTCCCAATGCCCATGGAAAACTATTATAGTATACATCAACTAATGCCAATTTTTATTGAAAAGAAAACTGATTTTATTAATGCTCAAACGTCATGAACACAAACAATACAAGCCATGAGATCTCGAGGATCACATCCACAAATATAAAAACATACATTACTAGTTAAAAAAAAACATAACATAACATAACATAACAAAGAAGCAGCCCCTCGAACAACACAACAATACATAAAGCTCCCATCTTAAATCAGCACCACAACTCAATTTTCCAAGTTAGAGAACAATAGAACCTTGTCGAATGCCTTATACGAAGATGCCCAAAGGGATGCAATAAATGTGATCTTCAATCCAAATTCTTTCCAATCCGCCACTTTATCCTCAAAGATGCAGCTATTAATCTACAGACAATGGGTCAACACTAAGGCCACTAAAATGCATCATGACCTTTTGCTTATCTCCTACAATTCAATCCATAGAAATAAACAAATCCCGGGTTTTAGGAAAAACAGCAGCAATCCCGAACTCTTTTAGCCCATTAACCTAAAGGAATCTTGTAAAGAAGCAATGAAGCAAAATGTGGTCAATAGACTCATTACCTATCCAGCACAAAGAACATTAATAAGGTGACAAGCCAAAGCTTGCAGTGGAGAAAGTCACAAGTATCAATTCTCCTCCTTGCGACCAACCATGCAAATATTTGGACTTTTGAGGATTCTCTTTCTTGCGGTCAAACATGCAGATATTTGGACTATTGAGGGTATAACAATCTTACAAATCATCCTATAATTGATGGAGGGTCAACTAGAGAGTCAAAGTAAGATTTGTATGAAAAAAACTCCCATTTTATTAGGAGCCCTTTTTATAAATGGAATCCCAAGAAATACGAACACCCTCAATCAAAGGCATTAAAGAGACGAATTCCCCAAGAAAATAAATTCTAAATATAATTAGAGATGGAACCACAATTGAAATTGGGCTTTGGGAGTTAAGAGACCTCATAAAGGCAAATAAAACATGCACAAAACCTAACCTCCCCAATATAAGTGGCTTCCCGAAACCAAATATTGTTACCCCCACCAACAACAAGACGAGTATGCTAGAAAAAGGAATCCAAATCTTCAGATATGAATTTCGAAGTATTACAATAGGATCCTCTCACCAACACTTTAGAAATTCACTCGTATTCATGAACGCCCTACTTAATTGCAATGGTGGAACACCAAAGCGAGCCATTTTCTAATGGGAACCTCCATAGTCACTCCCTCTAGAGCAAAATTTCTTTTAATTAAATTACCCACCCCCAGCGCTCCTATTTTCTCATGTCTACATAAAATTTCACATTTGATTAAATGTTAATATTTACCCTCCCCATTACCTTTCCAAAGAAATGTTCTCATGAATTTTTCAATTTTGTTAGCCACGCCAACAAGTATTTTGAAAAGAGAAAAAATAAGTAGGGATGTTAGAAAGAATCGATTGGACTACCATAAGCCTACCCGTCTTTCATAAACTTTTTCCACCAATGGTAACCAAAATCCCACACAAGAAGGGATGCCCAATGGTATTCCCAAGTATTCAAGTGGCCATGAGCCGAAAAAACTCAATTAGCCCTTTTGCAGTTAATAATTATAAATTTGCAAAGTACTATCGTTAATTGATTAGCATGACCCTCATATGAGATTGGTTTGAAGCATTAAAAAAATAAAGGGACCAGCTGCTTAATCATCAACGTACCAATAGCATAAGAGGGTCATCTTCCCTCACTAGTTGGATTCCTGAGCATATACCCCACTAAATTAAGAATTTTTTACATCTCCAGACATCAAACATACGATGCACGGGCATAAATAAGGAGATAAAATGAGACAAACACCAAACAATCAAGCAAGATAAAACTCATGAAACAATGGAAATAACATATACATCATATTGAAAAAAGTATGGGTAATGCTAAACAGCACCTTAAGGATGCAAAGAAAGATTTTTCCAATATGAATACACTGAAAAATGAGATAAGCTTTAACCAAAAAAAAAATGAACTAGGTACTTACCCCCCTAGCAAGTTCCACTATAAGTCGACTTCCATCAAAATTTCGGCCATTTAAGCTATATATTGCATCATCAGCATCCCGGGGATCACTAAAGTCCTGTTATTTAAAGTTGACATACAAAACCCAAAAAAGGAAACCCGTAATTGTGTAACATAAAGCAGACTATAACCACTAGGTAATGGTAATAAGCAGAAAAACGGAGATAAATGGGAGAATAGATACATACAACAAAGGCAAAGTCGTGCTTCATGTCCACATCTCGTACTCTGCGTAAACGGTTGCCAGAAATATAAGGCCATCATCTACTTAAGTACTGGAAGTGCATCATACATTTTCCCCTCAAGACGAACTAAACACCAGTTTGAGAGATTGTTGCCAATTCCATAAAAACACGCAATAACAACAGAAAGAATCGTCAAATGTCTCCTAAAATTCGGCAGGACTTCCCACCAATTCCACCAGAGTCACCCTCTCACCACTGACCTCCAGGTCCGGCAAAAAGCCGAGAAACCTTCAATAAGATCGTTCAAGTTAAAATACATGGACACCTAGGCCACAATGTTCCTTCATAGATAACATGGATTAACAATTTAGACTCGAGCACTAAACATGCTTGGAAAATGCCTGAATTTCTCCTCTACACGCAAGTGAAAGAGGTACACCATACCCCACATTAGTTGATTGACCTCTGGATCCAGGAATAGGGTACAAAAATAAATAATTGTTTTGGTAGGTAGCAACAAATATGTTTCTGCTTAGAGAGGTACATAATAATAGTAATAACATTTTACCCCACCTCTAACAGATGAATCTCCATGGTCTCAATCGATAGTAGAAAAGACCAGGATTAAACACGTAATACATTTTCTTCAAGTGCACACCTTTTTCTTGGCTTGCAGAAAATAACCTTGACACCTTTCTAAACTTTTTTCGTTAAACAGTTCAGTTCAGAAGAAACATTGTATCAGATTCATACTCTGATCGATAAAAAGACATGAATATCACTTAAGAGAAAGGGAATAACCTAATTTGTTTCTTCCTTTTTTTTAATTTCTTAATTTTATTCTATCTGGGAAAGTAGTTGGCATAGAATTTTAGTAAAACGGCCATGAAATGCATGAATGGAGTTTGAGCCGTTATATTAAGATTTATCACTTTGTTTACTAGTTAATCTTTGATTCTTATATCAAAATTAGGACTCTACCAAGTATTATCAATAAATAAGGCCACTGGTCATCTGTAAAATGATTTCATCAGCCATGGCAACAAAGTTTCGGAGGATGACAACAGTGACGACAAGGCCCACCAGCGAGGCCAAACATCGATTATGAAAGGTAACGAAGAGTTGTTAGGTTGCAACAAAGAAAGAGTTTGCATCGTTGGAGATGACTGGAACAAGGGGTTTGTTGGAGTGAAATTGATGCTTTGAGGCTCATGGGAGATTGAGGTACTACCCCATACCACAGTTGGTATGAATGACTTATTTGGTGGTGTGTTTAGTTATGGGGCCCGGCTGACGGTGGCCTTAAAAAGAACCAAAATGTTTTAGGTCCATTATAAGGCCAATAGTTCGCAAAGGAATTATTGAGAAGTTGGGCCTCAACTCCAAAGACACAGGTCAATTAAAATATGGGGAAAAATGTGAGCTTTTGTTGAATTTCGAAAGTCATGGTGAACTTCACTGGATTGGAAATTTGATGAGCCATCCTAATTTTAAACCGGTGAGCAATATTATATTTGGGACAATAATTCCAAATTTTGCCTTTATTTCTTAAAATAAAATAAGACTCTACCTAGTAGTATATATAAAATTAGTCACATGGTTGACTTTAACAAGCTGTCCTGATTTTAAATTGGTGAATAATAATTTATTTAGGACAATATTTCCTGCTTTTTACTTTATTTCTTATATTACTAATTGGTGTATGTGCATTATAAATTATAATTCACAACTTAGGGTTAGGAATTTGATGTACATGCAAGATACCGAAGATTTCTACAAACCGATAGACTTGAATTCAATATTTGTGGAGGGTGACATCTTGGATGAGTGGATCCAAGAGAATGATGAAGGGGTCTTACCAGCCGTTGACTTAGATTAGTTAGATGAAGGGTATTCAACAAAACGAAGGGAAAGGAGGAGGGAGGGGGGGGTCACAATCAACCGGCATCAGTTAGCGTTCTTTCTAGTTCTGACGATGATCATGGTAGGGATGATGGTTGGAAAGATATTCCTATGATGATGATGATGGTAGGGATGATGGTTGGAAAGATATTCCTATGACGACGATGATGACCAAGGTGGTGGTAGGGGAGATGTTAGTAGGGGAACTGCAAGCGGTAGCCGACAAAGGAGTGGAGCTGTTGGTAGCCAACAAAGGAGTGTTTCTTACAATATTGGTACACGACACGGTGGTGGTATGACATGGGCACGAGGAGATGAAAACTACTATGCCACACAAGACACAGATCATGGTTATCGCCCGGGAATTAGTGAACAACAGAGACATTTAGACAACTTGACGAGATTTCTTAGTAGAGACGAGTATCCAAGCGGATATGATCGGCAACGTCTTGATGATCAACTACGGGCAATGGGTGTAATGACAGATCATACATACGACGGTGGGAGATACAGTATCTCTGGGAGTGGGAGTGGGAGTGGGAGTGGGAGTGGGAGTGGCACAAATAGTTATGGTCCGACACAACTTTCAAGATCTACTAGTAGTACAGGTGGATACTATGATCGTTATAGAGACTATTATGAATTTACTAGCAGCGGCACAACTGGTGGTGATTAACGTAATATGGTGGGTCTTCGACTGATAAACTGAATATAGAGGTTTTGGATATTATCATCACGGTAGTGTTAATCGGGAGATCGTCAACCACCATTTTCAAATTATGGATCATCTAGCCAGCATATCCAGCAACCCTCTGATGGTTATAGTTCATATTTCTTTCCTTACCCTACTGAAATAAATTATCCCCATTTAAATCCGTATGATCGATATCGCAACTCGATAGGGAGATGAAAATGACGAAACATTGTAATCATTTCTTTTATCTTCCATGTAATTTTTTTATCAAGTTCTATGTGTCATTTGATTGTTTTTCAATATTAGTACTAGTTTACTATGCAATACTAAATCTGACAACTATGTCGCGCTTTAGTATAACCAATTCTACAATGCAATGCATATTGAATGATGGGTTTAAATGTATCTCATTGGTCCACATTGTTAATCTTATTTTTCTTTAAATTTCTAAATTTTTTTCATAATTTTTTGCGCTCTCTAAATAGTGTAACTTTGCATATCGCCCGATACCGTGACCGAGTTGAAAATCGAATGTTCGATACCGACACTTTGAACCATGTATATTAGGATACGACTCTACCTAAATAGAATCTATAAATATGGCTACAGGCCATCCAATGTAATCACTTTAATTTTTATAATGAATATGAATTTAGTGAGGTGATTCTTGAACTGTGTGTATTGATACGCTTCCGACATATTACATCAAAAAAGCTTAATACCCCCTGATTTCCCCGTGTTATATTTTATGTGCTATATCTTACTCTTTGTTACGCACCAGTTACAAGTAATGAAAAATGCACAATTTCAACTAACATCAAGGTATAACAGAAAGGCCAGGAAAATAATTACCTCCCATATCTGCTGAAGAGGTGCTCCAGGTCACGTGAACGCGTCCGCGAAGACAAGCGACCGACATAGAGACGAGTGTTACCGTATCGATCATCATACCGAGGCATTTTCAAACTGCAGTGAGCAAAGTACTCCAAAAGCAAGTTAGATGGATATCACATGAATAATGTTGATAACGGTTTCCAACAAATCATTCAGAAAGAGCATGCATATTTTAATCCTTTTTTGGCAAAGTTAAAAATCATAGTGCAGTTAGCCAAGATGGAATAAATAGAATAAGTTGGTGTAAAGGATAACCAAAATATAACCAATCTTCACGCTTTTTAATTCTGATCCATTCCTCACGCTGTTTAATTTTGATCTAAGAAATGATAAAACCCAATGTTCTGAGAAGGAAGTGACATCTTGGACCAAATGAATCAAATCTTAAACGAAAAAAACGACGAGTCTAAACAAATTTATTTTTCATATCTACTATAGCAGAAAAGGTGTCCCCATAAGAGGGGAAGGACCTGGTAGGTATACAGGATGTAGGCAAAAGGAAAATCCTAACAGCTTAATTAACAACTATTCAATAATAATAATTGTAACCCAAACCCACAGGCAACCTAACAAAATAAATAATTTGACATGCTGAGCATGTCAATCAAATAAGAAAGTACAGAAAAAGGCTCTCTTTCTTTTTCACACATATACCTAGTTTTTATCCTCAATTTGCTTCATCCGATGTTTCTAACATCCAAAGTATGGTCCTATATGTCCTAATGCTTTTCAGAGACTAAGTCTTGCACGTCATTAACTGTCCGCATATATGAGTTACTGACTCGTTGACCGCCTGGCTAACAAAAGAAAAAAGCTTAACCGCACAATTTTGAAGAGAATTGAAGAAGAGAACACCACAAAACTAATAATCTGATGCCTCTTAACTTGCTCATTCCTCTTAAGAACAAATGTCTAGAGAAAATGATTATATCAAACTTACCAAAAACAGCGCTAATATACTAGCGATGGACGTACTGGTACATACATTCCAAAATATGGGAACGCACTTTCCAGTAGACAACTGTTAGTGATGGGAATATCTTCCTATTTCTTCCATAAGGTTTGTTATTGCGAGGAAAAATTACAAATACATAAATAAATAATAGTGCATTTACAACAAGCTACAATGTAATATATTGGGAGTCTTCAAGAAAAAATTTAACAAAATCCAAAATGTATAAAAAACATAATACTCAAAATATGACTATTTGACGGCTTTACATCTATAGTTCTCATACATGGAATGCTAAAGGCGAACCAATAATTAGCGTGTAACTCAATAATTTGGTAAAGTCGTTCGAACGAAAGTTCAAACGAGCTTCCAAATCTCGTTTAAACGAGGTTCCA